>CAKOAT010230933.1:0-21755 GCA_932364175.1 Eruca vesicaria subsp. sativa | reverse complement strand
TAGTTCGGTCAATGATGAGTCATGTAGATCTTCCATTATCCTTTTGGGGATACATTTTAGAAAAATCTGTGTTTACTTTTAAAATCCCACAGAGAACAAAGTGTTTGTTGATAGTAGTGACGTTTTTCTAGAAAGAGAATTTCTTTCCAAGAAGAACAGTGGGAGTAAAATACAGCTCGAAGGAGTTCGAGAAATTCAGAAAGTTCTCATAGTATAAGACATGGGAAAGGCTACACATGTTATTGGAATAAGAATCTATAAAGATAGATTAAGTCTGTTGAATTATGTAAAGCTACTTATATCGATAAGGTCTTGCATATATTCAAAATGCGTGATTCCAAGAAGGGCTTCTTGCCAATATCTCATGGCATAACTCTTAGCAAGAACCAGTGTCCTTCAAAACATGATGAGCGAGAGAGGATGAGCAGAATCCCATATGCTTTGGATATAGGATCTATCATGTATGCCATGACGAGTCGATACTAATCTGTTCCAGGTGAAAGTCACTGGACAACAGTCAAGACTATCCTCAAGTATTTGAGAAATATTGAAGATAAATTCTTGATCTATGGAAGAAGTGATGAACTTGTTTTGAGTGGTTACACTAATGCCAGCTTTCAGACGGAAAAAGATGGTTTCCGATCACAGTCTGGTTTCATCTTTTGTCTTAATGGAAGAGCATTGAGCTGGAAAGGTTCCAAGAAAAGTACCGTAGAAGAGTCTCAACGGATGCAAATGTTGCTGATCCATTGACCAAGCCTCTTCCATAGCCTAAGCATGAGAGTCATGCTGTAGTTGTGGTCATTAAGTATATTAAGATGTGATCTTGATTTTAGTGGGAGATTTTACGTTTATGATATGATGTTCATATTGACATACATTTGATTATGTATTCAAACTAATGAAATTGTTTCAGGTTTATTTTATTATTAGATAATTAAAATAAATGTCCCAGAATAATTTACATCATTCTTATAAGTCATCAAGTATGTGACTTGATCATGAAACCTTATAAGTGAAAGATGGTATAAATTATTGAGGTCCCTAGTCAAGGTTATTAACATGGGGCATTAATAACCGAGAATGACTAGTATGTGAGGTGATTGATGACTAAGTTTCATGGAGTCATTCAATATGTTGTATTGAAGTCATCACATGGATATGTGTTAGAGAACACATGATCGGGCTGACCCGCTAATGAGAACTCTGCAAGATTGTTATATGAGTGTCATAAGAGTTTCTCATTACGACTATAGAGTATAGTCCTTAGACCTGAGTTCGTCATGCTTCTTTACTTGTGGATTAGTTCACTTTGACCTTGTCAAACATCAGCCGTAACTGGTGATTATAAAGGCATTGATTAGGTGTTCTATGAAGTTTGTAAGGAGCAGGGATGGAACAAGATGGGATTTGTCCCTCCCATATAACGGGAGATAAATATCTCAAGGCCTATCGAAGAATTGATACTGAAAAATGCATGGCCGTGCTCAAACGAGGTGAATGTCAGTCGTTTGTTTGATCAGTATAAATCAGAGTTCGATAAATGTGATCTAGCTTAATAAGGATGACACTAGCTCTTGCCTTATGCTGAGATCGAGATATAGAGACAAAAGGATTATAAGAATATATGATTCTAGTACAAGTGGGAGATTGTTGGGAATGTCCTAAAATCATTTGTACTTACTCTTGTTAAAGTCGTAGTGTCGAGATTGACAATCATATAATATTAGGTGGTTATAATGTTTTGCTAGAAACCGCTTATAATCTATGAATTAAGAATTCATTGCTAATATTATATGATCCTATAGGGTCACACACCTAAACAAACTGGATATAAATAAATTAGATTTTCATAGATTTAAATTATATATATTTGATATATATAATTATATATGTATATATAATTATATATGTATATATATTGGATGTTAATTGTCTTAATATGATTAAGATCAATTGACATAATGGACTAGGCCCATTCTCATGTTTAATGAGATTAGGTCACGTAACATATACATATAATACTTAAAGGTTTGCTCAAAAATGGGAGAGACAATTGCTCAGCCGCATCACATATCTTGAGAAGATATCGTGTTCTCATAATTAAAAGAAGTAACTGAGAAATCCAATAAAGACGAAAGTGTTCGTTGTTTTGAGATACGATCTCGACGGTACTAGCATCCCGTCTTAATCCAGTTTGTGTGCGTGTGGATACCAGTAGAGGCACGACATTTGGAGTGCTTGAAATCTCGACTTGGTGTATTCATCTTTCCGCTGCGAATAACCAGGTATATTCGAANCTAGCATCCCGTCTTAATCCAGTTTGTGTGCGTGTGGATACCAGTAGAGGCACGACATTTGGAGTGCTTGAAATCTCGACTTGGTGTATTCATCTTTCCGCTGCGAATAACCAGGTATATTCGAAACCCTAAAGATCTAGATTTATTTCAGTATTAACATGAGATTCTAGACATATGAATTCATAGGTTGATTTATAAATTGTTATAAACCGGTATGAATTTCCAACAATCATACCTTTTATTGATAACGAGATTAAGCGAGGTAAATCTGTCGGTCCCGTGCTTGTAGGAGCGATCAGGCGATCAAAGGTTCTTGTTGTCTTGCTTTCCCCTAACTATGCTTCTTCAAGCTGGTGTCTGGATGAGTTGGTGGAAATCATGAAATGCAGAGCAAAGTATCAACAAACAATGATGACCATTTTCTATGAAGTGGATCCATCTCATGTTAGGAACCAGACAGGAGATTTCGGAGAAGCCTTTGAGAATTTATGTGTGGGAAAAACAGTAGAGGTGAAGACGGCATGGAAGCAAGCTTTGAAGGATGTCGCGGGTATAGCTGGTTACCACTCTAGCAATAGGTTCGTGCACTTTTACTTCCACTTGCATATTATGTGTACATGATGACTGTTTTAATGAATAGCCTCTGTTTTTGTTAGTGACAATGAAGCTGATTTGATCAACAAAGTAGCCTCAGATGTCACGACTGAGTTGGGTTTCACACCATCAAAAGATTTTGATGACTATGTTGGCATAGGAGATCAAATCAGGGAGATAAAATCTAAGTTGATCCTACAGTCAGAAGAAGCTAATAAGGTGATTGGGATTGTGGGTCCGGGTGGGATTGGTAAGACTACCACTGCCAGAGTTTTATACAATCAACTCTCTCCTGGTTTCCCTTTCAGCACCTTTTTGGAGAATATCAGAGGAAATTATGAGAAGCCTTATGGTGACAACTATCCATTGAAGTTGCGTTTGCATCAAAATTTGTTGTCTCAACTACTCAACCAAAGGGATATTGAGGTTCGTCACTTAGGAGTGGCTCAAGAAATGCTGAGGGATAAAAAAGTGTTGGTTGTTCTTGATGAAGTGGATAGCTGGTGGCAGCTAGAGGAATTGGCAAAGAAGCGTGGATGGGTTGGTCCCGGAAGTATGATTATCATTACAACCGAAGATAGAAAACTTCTCAAGGCACTCGGACTCGGGATCAATCATATCTACGAGATGAAATTTCCAACTTGCGATGAGTCTCTTCAGATCATTTGCCAATATGCTTTTGGGCAAAATTCACCAAAAAAGGTTTTGAAATGCTTGCTATGGAAGTTGCTTGGCTTGCTGGTAATCTTCCTCTAGGCCTGAGAGTCATGGGATCATATCTACGAGGAATGTCCAGGGACCAGTTGATCAACGCACTACCAAGGCTCAGGTCTAGCCTTGACACAGAAATTGAATCAACTCTAAGATTCGGCTACGATGGCTTAAGTGATAAAGATAAAGCTCTTTTTCTGCATATCGCATGTTTCTTTTCTTGGTTCTCGGTCAAGGTTGATAGCATTACGAGTTTTCTTGAAAAAAGTGATTTGGACGTCAACCATGGGCTTCAAGTCTTAGCTGATAAGTCTTTGATATCTACAGAACACGGATGGGTAAAGATGCATAGTTTACTGCAAAAAATGGGTAGAGAAATTGTTAAGAAACAGTCTTTAGAGGAGCCTGGAAAGCGGCAGTTCTTGATGGATACCAAAGAGATTTCTGATATACTTGATGAAAATACTGTAAGATTTTTCTTTATTCTTTACATCTGCAGTCTTCTGTTTCCTTGGTTTTTAAGCTGAGATTTATAAGTTCTTTTTGAATAATATATTCTTAGGGTACTGGAAACGTTCTAGGCATAATGTTGAAGAATTCAGAGGGCGGGGAAATCCAGATAAGTAAAAGTGCTTTCGAGGGGATGAATAATCTCCAGTTTCTAAAAGTAAACTCTAAAAAACTATGCATACCCGAAGGCCTCAACTGTCTTCCCAACAAACTCAGACTTATAGATTGGTATAAATGTCCATTGAGATTTTGGCCTTCCAAGTTCTCTGCCAAGTTTCTTGTCGAACTAATGATGCAATATAGCAAATTTGAGAAGCTTTGGGAGGGAATCAAAGTAAGAATATTTAGGTTTTTTGTATTTGTATTGTATTGTATTGCGTTTAATGCCTTATTGGTAATTTCTTTTTCTTTTTGTATAGCCTCTTCCTTGCCTCAAGCTGTTGGATTTGAGTTGCTCTCGGTGTCTGAAAGAGATTCCAGATCTCTCGAAAGCAACAAGTCTCGAAGAAGTATATCTAGCTAAATGTGAAAGTTTGTTATACCTCACAAGCTCCATTGGCAATGCCGCTAAGCTTAGAGTCTGCGTACTCTACGGTTGCTTGCTTTTGGAGGAGCTCCCCTCTTGTATGGGTAGGTTAATCAATCTTGAGGTATTAAACCTCAGTGATTGCCCAAGTTTGAAAAAACTAGATTTGAGCTATACGCACGATAAAGGAAGTGTCATCATCAATGAGCAGTTGGTCTTGTCTTGATAATTTGGATATGACTGGGTGTCGAAACCTCAAGGAGTTCCCAAACGTTCCAGACAGCATTGTAAAGTTGGTGTTGTGCAGTACAGGGATCGAAGAGGTTCCTCCATCGATTGAGAAACTATTTCATCTGCATACACTAATTATGTATGGATGCGATAAGCTGAAAAATATATCTCCAAACATTTCTAAACTGGAGAATCTTGTGTTTCTTGCTCTGCGTACTGGTGGCTGTGGCAAGTATGATAAGATAGATGTAGATAATGACATTGGCTTATTTGACATTACTATCAGACTTCAGAGTTCATCACATTTTGCCAATATGTCTACCCGAGAAGGCTCTTACATCTCCAATATCATTACGTTTATTCGGTAATGGTTTCAATACTCTTCCAGATTGCATCGGACATATGTCCCGACTAAGTAAGCTTGACGTCACAAGATGCAGAAAGCTTGTAGCACTTCCACCGCTTCCAAGTTCCCTTTTATCTATAGATGCAAGTTACTGTTTCTCCTTGGAAAGAATAGACTCTTCTTTTCAAAACCCAAATATTTTCCTAAACTTTTCTTACTGCTCCAACCTGAATCAGAAGGCTAGAAAGCTCATACAGACATCAGCTTGCAAATCTGCGTTCTTACCTGGTGAACAAGTGCCTGCACACTTCACTCACCGAGCTAATTCAGGTTCCCTAACAATCAATTTGACTCCAACACCTCTTCCTTCATCCTTCAGTTTCAAAGCTTGCATCTTGCTATCACAAGACAATACTAATCTCGAGGATCATAATGATGACAATGATGAAGAGCATGATAATTTATTGATGCGTGTGTCTTGTCACGTCAGCGGTAAACATAATGGCCTCACTGTTCGATATAGAGCAAACCAGCTCCATCATATTCTAGGTCACGAAGAACATCAGTATATATTTGAGGATTCTCTCTGTGTAAACCTGGATTTGCCTGAAACCGAAGAAACCACTTTCAGCGAGCTTACTTTTGTGTTCACAGTCCATTATAAAACCTGGGAGGTCAAAGGCTGTGGTGTACGACTTTTTGAAACCCCTCATTGTATTATTGACGAAAATGTTGATGATGATGGTGATGATGGTGATGATGATGATGATGATGATGATGATGATGATGGTGACGAAGAAGAAAGTGCAGATGATGATCAAGGTTCTTGTTATTCTTGATGGGGTTGATCAGCTAGAGCAACTAAAGACAATGGCCAAGAAACTCTGTGGTTCGGCAATATGGAATGTATTGACTTGAATGAATATTATTAGAGCGTATAATACAGTATTTATACTCTATACATGATGTATTGTAGGTATTATACAAAGACTAAAAGACCCTTATACATATATTCTCTACACACCCCCTCAAGATGGAGGGAGTTTGATCACTCCAATCTTGGACATAAGCTCATTGAATCGTGATCGTGCCAACGGTTTGGTAAGAGCGTCTGCAAGTTGATCTCTGGTGGAGACGTGTTGAACCCGTAGTGCTCCTGATTGGACATTGTTGCGGACAAAGTGGAAATCCAGAGCGAGATGTTTCATGCGGGAGTGGAACACAGGATTTGCACTTAACTACGTAGCGCCAACGTTGTGGCAGTAAACTGTTGGTGTCGATGGCATTGTGACACCAAGTTCGTGTAGTAAAGAAGAGATCCAGCATAGTTCTGCTGCAGTATTTGCAACTGAACGATACTCAGCCTCCGTAGACGAGCGCGCAACACCACTCAGTTTCTTGGATAACCAAGCAATAGGAGTCCTGCCAAGATAAACGATATAGGTGTTTGTGGAGACAAAATCATCGGTGTCACCTGCCCAATCGGCATCGGAAAAGGCATGGAGATGTAGAGGTGAGCTTCTGCTGAGGAAGATGCCATGAGATAGTGTCCCTGCAAGGTATCGGAGAATGCGCTTCGCTGCTGCCCAATTAACGTCAGTCGGACGATGCATAAACTGAGACAATCTATTCACACTATATGCGATATCAGGGCGAGTGTAAGACAAATATTGTAAGCTGCCGATCACCATCCTGTACTCTTTAGGATTATCAAGAGGAGTACCTGAATGTAGTGATAAGTTAGGTGATGTCGCCTGTGGTGATGATACCGGTTTAGCATCGAGCATATGAAGCTTCGTTAGGAGATCAACAATATATTGTTTCTGCATCATGTGAAGACATTGGCTTGTCCGTGTAACCTCTATGCCGAGGAAGAAATGAAGATCAGTGGGTGCCTTGAGTGAGAAGCGTGAAGCGAGGACATGTATACACGCTGCGACCAATGAGGAGCTGCTACCCGTGATTATGATGTCGTCTACGTACACGAGGATGTAGAGAACATGCTCACGGTGAAGATAGATGAAAGCAGAAGTGTCTGCAACTGAATTATGGCACCCCATCTGTGTGAGATACAACTTTAGTTCCTGGTACCAAGCCCGAGGAGCTTGCTTGAGTCCATATAATGCCTTCTTGAGACGACATACATGATCTGGACTGTCTCGATCAACAAATCATGGCGGTTGCGAGACGTAAACTTCTTCAATTAGAGTTCCGTGGAGGAAAGCATTGTTCACGTCAAGTTGCTTGATGGGCCAAGATCTTGTGATTGCGAGATGTAGAACAACTCGAATTGTGATGGACTTCACAACTGGACTGAATGTCTCCGTGTAGTCCACTCCGTACTCTTGATGATGGCCACGCGCAACCCACCTAGATTTGTACCTGTCAAGAGTACCATCAGAGAGATATTTTAGTGTATGAACCCATTTGGAGCTAATAACATTTTGATTTGGCGCCGGTGGAACCAATTCAAATGTTTGATTCGCGATTTGCGCATCATACTCAACGCTCATAGAGCGCCGCCAATTCTCATCTCGCATGGCCTGGTTTATGGTAGTGGGAATTGGGATGTGAGGTTTACTAGTGGTAGCGACTAGAGTAAGCTTTTTGGTGGGTTTAGTGATGTTGTTCTTCGAGCGGGTGCGCATAGGATGGGCATTTGGTGGTTCTGGTGGTGGATGTGTGGGTTGGGAAACGTGAGTGATCGTTGTTGGTTGTGTTTCGGGGTGAGTTGTTTCTGGTTCACTGGTCTGTGTTTGGGGCTGTATCGTCTGTTCTGCTGTTGATGTTCCTGTTGAAACCTGTCCAATACCCATATCACGCCCCTGTTCTGTAGGAACAGAAACAGGAAGTGATGACGTCTGAGGCAGCTGATGGCGAGGATCTGTGCTCGGGGGAGGAACCAAAGGCGAGTGTACGAGTGGTGGTTGTGAGAAGGTTATGACAGTTGGTGGAGAGTAGGTTGGCTGTGTCTCTTCTACGGGGGGAGGAGGTGGGATGATAGGTTTCTGAAAAGGGAAATCGGACTCATCAAATGTGACATGTCGGGAAGTGTAAATGCGACCAGTTTGTTGGTGAAGACAAAGGTATGCACTTTGTGTCAATGAGTAGCCTAGGAAGACACATCGTAATGAGCGAGAGTCTAACTTGTGAGTTGCATACGGCCTTAGCCAAGGGTAGGAAGCACACCCAAAAATGCGGAGCTTCAAGTAGTTAGGAGGCTTGCGGAAGAGAGCTGCGTAGGGTGATTTGTTATGGAGAACAGATGATGGTTGCCGATTAATCAAGTAAACAGCGACCGCGAACGCATACGTCTAGTACTCGGTGGGAATAGTCGCTTGATGAAGTAGTGTCAGTCCTGTTTCGACAATGTGTCGATGTTTGCGCTCAGCGATGCCATTATGTTCAGGAGTATGAGGTGGGGAGGTGAAGTGAGATATACAATGAGCGGAAAAACCTTGACGAAGCGCGATGAATTCTCCGCCGTTATCTGAGTATAGGTTTCGTATGGGAAGGTTAAAATGTTTCTCGACAAGGGTTTTAAAACGGGTAAAGACCTCTCGCACTTGGGATTTTTTCTTCAAGGGATAAAGCCATGTGTATCGGGTGAAATGATCAACAAAGATAAGATAGTATTTGTAGTGATCAAGGGATAGAACTGGAGAAGTCCAGACATCGGTATAGAGGTATTGTAGTGGTTGTGTAGAAGAGATAGAGTTTGTGTAAAAGGGAAGTTTATGACTTTTATTAATAAGGCAATGGGAACAAGGTGAAAGTTTATGAGAAGCAGCAGTAACAGGTAAAGAAAAATTCGAAACAAGAGTTTGTAAAGTAGAAAAAGATGGGTGTCCCAAGCGCGAGTGCCAATGAGCTATCGAGGGTTTTTGTGTAGGTGAGGCGAAGAGGGTTATGGTGTTGTGGGATGAGACTGGCCACTCGTACAACTTGTCTTTAGTTTTGCCTTGGAGCAACCGGACCCCCGTGCTCAAATCCTTCACCTGGAAATGGGCAGGAAAGAATTCAACAGAAACATTATTAGCATTACAAAGACGATATACGGAGATAAGGTTTTTTCTGTAAATTCGGAACATAAAGAACATCATTTAAAGAGAAAGAACGAGTAGGTGTGGATAGGGAAGTGGAACCAGTATGCGAGATGGGAATGGTAGAGCCATCAGCGATGGTAACTTCCTCTCCGCCAGTGTACGGCTGATGTAGTGAAAGATTGTTCAGATCAGTCGTGAGGTGATGCGTCGCGCCACTGTCGAGAATCCAATTATTTGGATTATAAGCTTGCGGTATGGCCATGTTAGCTCTTGGTTGCCACGATGTTGGTGATGGGGTAGAATAGTGAGACGGTGCTTGTGAGGCGGAGGACGATCCTGACAACTGAGGGCAACGACGTGCGCTGTGTCCGTGTGCTCCACACAATTGGCATTTCCCCTGATAACCACGGGACTGTTGATCCAGACGAGGCGAGAAGTTTTGCTGTTGTTGCCAAGTTTGATGACCCCTATTGTTGTGATTGCTGGAGTTGCGACTCGGACCTTGGTGAGGAGTGCGGTTGTTTCTGGAGGAGTTGCCTCGAAACTGAGCTGCATTCGCCGTAATAGGAAGGACTGCTGGCGTGGGATTCTTGGTCTGAAGCCTAACCTCATAATTGAGTAGCTTTTCATGAATTTCAGTGATCGAGTAGGTGTCTCACGGCTTTCAATCTGATAAGCAACTTGTTTATACTCTTCCGGCAAACCTTCAAGCACATAGTCGATCTGATCCTCAAGTTCATAGGGTTTCCCGAGAATCGCCAGTTGATCAAAACGAGTTGTAAAGCCCTGAAGATAAGCATCAATCGACATAGTTCCTTTCTTCCATGTCTTGACTTGTTGTCGCAGTTGTTTGATGTGTGCTCGGCTAGGCTTCGCGTAGGTAGCTGAAAGTGTTTCCCAGATCTGTGCGGATGTCTCGGTTGTGGAGAGGATCGGCTGGATTGAAACAGAAATAGCACCAAGGAAGGAGCTATAGATCAATTTGTCTTGACGGTGCCAGAGAGTAAACTCTGGATTGGTCGAGAGAACACCATTCGTGGTGACAGTTGGAGGTGGTGGAACCACAGAGCCGTTAATGTATCCAGCAAGGTCGTAGCCATCCAATAAAGCGTGGCGACTCCACATCAAGAAGTTTGAGGATGTCAGTTTGGTAACGTTGGTCATGTTAACGTTGAGGAGTTTTGGTGAGTCGGAAAGCAAGATGGTTTCATAGGAAGAAGCTGGTGAGGTAGACATCAAAAGAGTTTGGAGAAGAAGAAGTCGAGATTTAAATTTTGGGTGGCGGCTTTGTAAAGAATAAAGAGATCCCTAGGTATCACTGCTCTGATACCATATGGAATGTATTGACTTGAATGAATATTATTAGAGCGTATAATACAGTATTTATACTCTATACATGATGTATTGTAGGTATTATACAAAGACTAAAAGACCCTTATACATATATTCTCTACAAGCAATGGACGATGCAGTTAGTATATTAATTACAATATTGGATAACTTGAATGCCACGATAGTTTCTCTGGCCAAAGTCGTGGCTAAAATAAGCCCTATTTTGAATACTCCTCTAATATACTAACTAGTCAATTAACTAAATCATACTTCTTGCTTTGGAAACAACACATAATGCTTAATATCTCTAAAGAAGAAAGGGCGTTTGATGAGATGAGATTCCTAAGTTTTTGATATTTCACGGCTGTTTAAGGGATAAGCTGAACTTCCCTCTAGGTCTTAATTTTCTTTCACGTAAGCTCAGGTTATGACACTGAGACAAACATGTGAGAGATAACAAACTAAGTTTCAGATTGGAGAATTAGACAAAGTGGTTTCGATCCAGATTGGAGAATTAGACAAAGTGGTTTCGATTTTTAGAGTAAAGGAGGGATGTAATACACATTAGAAAATGACACTACGCTGTAAAAATGATTTTTCTTTTTTGAATTCAATTTAACAATCAATTCAAAAAAAAAAAGAATTAGATAAAGAGATGTCCAATTCTAATTAGTACGAGGTCTTTTGGGAAAGCAAAACAATGTCTGGTTGGGGAAGAAGCCTTTATGGCTGGCACCTAACTCTCCTTTATGAATTGATATAAGTATGTGTTTAAAAAAAAAAAAATTAGTACAAGGTATTTTGGGAAGGAAACCAAAAGTAAATCCTTGCGGGCCAATCTCTAAATCCAAAGTGGACAATATCATACTAATCAGAGAATATAGAGTTGGACATGAGCTTTTACAATCCCAACAATTGGTATCAGAGCGGTTGACGAGAAATCTACAAGAAGACCAAAATACCCTTCGAGAGATGAATGGGTACCCTTCGAGTTAGGAATGAGAGGTATGTGTGGCAGAGATCAAGTCAGAAGATCTTGAAAGTCAATTGTGGGACACGAGATGAATGTGATCCTTAGTTTGAGGGGGAGAATGTGAGAGATAACAAACTAAGTCCCACATTGGAGAATTAGACAAAGAGTCTCTAATAAATAAAGAGATGTCCAACTCTAATTAGTACGAGACATTTTGGGAAGGAAACCAAAAGTAAATCCATGTGGGCCAGCCTCTAATGCCCACAGTGGACAATATCGTACTAATCAGGAGAATATAAAGTTGGACATAGGCTTTTTACAATCCCAACGAAACATCTGATAACTCAACCAGAGTAGTACAGCGATCAAAGAAATGCCTTCATCTATCAGATTATGATCTCGTCTCTACAAAACTAGATATTCAGAAGTGCAGAAGCCTGAAGGTGCTTTCACCTCTTCCTAAAGGAATTGAAGAGCTTGACTTGAATGATACATTAATAGAAGAATTTTCTTCATGGATGGAGAAGTGTCTTTTGCACTAGATCGACACATAGCTGTTGCCTCACATACAATACCACTGTTCTGAGTTTGCCTGTCAACTGAAATGGTGTGAAACCGCAGTCCATTAATGATATTGCCATTGTAAGACCTTGTGCTTAAATGAGGTCCGTAGGCCAACCACTTCAGTGTTTCTTGGTGAGTCTCTGAAGTAATTGGTATCTATAAATAATAGCTAAGTGTCAATACATAATCTGTAAATATTAAGCTAAGTGTGAATAAAATTATCCCTGAGATTAGGAACTTGCCTGCTCTTTTAACCAAGACGCAAATGTATGTGTCTGGGTTCTCCATAAAGTTGTTGCATCACGTCTACATCTTTCATTAGTGTCCTGTAGATGTTGTAGGTGCATGCTGCAAATGGAACACATGACAAGTTATTGGCATCTCAATATACCAGAGACCAGTAGTAATTTTGTTGAACAATTACCATATTCTAAATCACAGCAAGATGAACAATTTTCATATCGTTCTCCGATAGCACACAACAAGTGCCTGCGGATATTGGACGACCCTCTAGGATAGAGCTGTTCTCGAACTCAGTATTCCTTTCAGCTTTCTCATCATAACTTGTTGTCCTCTTCAAGAACTCACTGCAGAACCTCACACATTCCTCTGTGAGATACGCTTCAGCAATACAACCCTCTGGTCTTGCAGGGTTTCTAACAAAGTCTTTCAACACTTTCTTGTACCTGAATAAGATCAAGTACATTGAAGGTTAGAAGCATGAGTAGTGACTGCATAAGTAAACAAAAAATAATCAACATAAGGTGTACCTCTCTAATGGGTACATCCAATGGAAATGGACAGGTCCACATAACCTAGCTTCCTTGCCTAGATGAACTACCAAATGCACCATTATATCGAAGAAACTTGGTGGAAAAAACCTCTCAAACATGCAGAGAGTTTCCACAATTTATGTTTCCATTTTCGAAATTGTCTCTCTATCAATAACTCGCTGACAGAGATGATGGAAGAAAGCACAAAGACGTCCACTAGCTAACCTAACACCTTTAGGTAATAACCCTGTGAAGAAAGAACCATTGGAGATAAGATTCAAGACATCTAATTATGAACTAATACAAAGTGAACCAAAGTGTCTCATTTCATACCTCTAATAGCAACGAGAAGAAGCTGTTGCATCAACACATGGTAATCATGTGATTTCATTCATGATATCTTACATTCTACTATCTTGACACACCTTGATATATTTGAGCAGTAGCCCTCCGGGCCTCTAAACTCCATTAGACGCTTGCAAAATACTTTCTTCTCTTTGCTGGACAAAGACCAAGGAGCTGGAGGAAGGTAAGTTCTCTTCCCATGGGGTTTAGGATGTAAATCCTTCCTAATTCCAAGCGCTTCCATCTTTTCTAGCGTTAAGACCATCTTTTGATTTTCCACAATGCAATAATGTTGCGACAAGGCTTACAGCAACATTTCTTTCCACGTGTATCACGTCTAAATTGTGTCTAACCGGGAGATCCTAGACAAAATAAACAAACTTGAGAGTGTCAAAGAAAGATAGAGATAGAACAATTCTGAAAATAGACATAAAATATAGAAACATACATACCTCCCAATAAGGCAGCTTGAAAAAGATTGACTGCTTCTTCCATCTAGATAGCTCCTCCTCATCTACTACTTCTTCCTCTTTCTCTGATTCACTGGATTCATTTTCCGTACTGGACTCAGATCAAATTGACTCTATAATCTTCCTCTTCCTTCCAGTTACTTTCATATGTTCGAAATCCTTCTTGTAATTTCTGAGTATTTGACTTATGTTACGACCACTCAGAATCCTGCCATTTTCCTCACACTCAGCTTTACCATCAAACCATGATTTCTTTCTTCGAGAAGCATGTCTCGGAGGTAGACCTTTCCGGTGAGACATATATACATGCTTCCTGCAGTTACCAAGCCACATACTATCTGTGTTTTTCCCACACACAGGACATCCCATTTTTCCCTTAACTTTACACCCTGCAAGATTTCCATACGCAGGAAAATCCTGAATTGTCCAGAGAAGCATTGCTCTTAACGTGAAAGTGTTGCGACTGAATGCATCATACGTTATCTCTCTTTTCTCCCACAGATGGTGTAGATCCTCTATAAGTGTTTCTAAGTACACATCAATATTGTTTCCAGGTTGGATTGGACCAGGAATCAGCAATGACAACATGATGTTCTCCTCCTTCATACACTTTTTGTTGATTTAGCTTGAAGATTAAAGAGTCAAGACTTATCCTAATGAGCTTAGGAATATTGATGTTTATCTCTAGTAGTTATCCTAATGAGTTTAGGAAGATATATATGAGTTATATATAAAGAGATATCATGTATGATGAATAACTTGTGAGTCAAGGTTTAATAAAGTGAGTCTTTATAAATTGATCTTGAGTTCTTTNCTTGAAGATTAAAGAGTCAAGACTTATCCTAATGAGCTTAGGAATATTGATGTTTATCTCTAGTAGTTATCCTAATGAGTTTAGGAAGATATATATGAGTTATATATAAAGAGATATCATGTATGATGAATAACTTGTGAGTCAAGGTTTAATAAAGTGAGTCTTTATAAATTGATCTTGAGTTCTTTCGATTACAATAATTGGTATCAGAGCATCTATTGCAATCAAAAGAAAGATCATTCAACCTAAAGCATACGTTTCTCTTTTCTAAGATAAACAATGGGAGATTTGGTAGCGATATCAAAGATGAAGGAGAATAGTCCTTCGTCTATAAAGTGTCCAATGCTCAACGCTACAAATTATACGGTGTGGAGCATGAGGATGCAAGCAATGATGAGGGTACACAAAGTTTGGGAGGTTATAGATCCAGGAGTAACCGATATTGAAAAGAATGACATGGCTCGAGTTCTTCTGTTTGCGTCAATTCCAGAAGCTCTCATCCTTACTGTTGGTCATCTTGTTACGGCAAAAGAGATGTGGGAAGCAGTCAAAACAAGGCATGTGGGAGCAGACAGGGTTCGTGAAGCAAGACTACAGACTTTAATGGAGGATTTTGGGAGGTTAAAGATGAAAGAAACAGAGACAATTGATGAGTTTTCTGGGAAACTTGCTGAGTTGTCCTCAAAGTCAGCCTCCCTTGGTGAAATCATTGAAGAACCAAAGCTCGTAAAGAAATTTTTGGGTAGTCTTCCTCGGAAGAAATATATTACCATCATAGCTGCTCTTGAACAGATCTTGGACTTGAATACAACACCTCTTGAAGATGTTGTTGGGAGATTAAAAGCCTATGAAGAGAGGATTAAAGATGAAGAAGAACAACAGGAGGATCAAGGGAAGCTTATGTATGCAACAACGGATTCACAAAATCAAAATTCTCAAGGGAACTATGGTAGAGGCAGAGGACAAGGTGGACGAGGTTACAACAGAGGAAGAGGTCGTGGACGCTTTAACAACACTCAACCTCAACGCGACTGGAGACAAGGCAGAGATGCCTCGAAAGTGACGTGTTTTCGTTGTGATAAGATTGGACATTATGTCTATGACTGTCCTGACCTGAAGCTGAAGCTCCAAGAGACACAGGAGACTGAGAAAGACGAGAGCACACATGAAGCAGAGGAACTAATGGTACATGAACTAGTGTACCTTAACGAAGAGAAGGTCATGCCAAGTAGATTTGAAACTCATTCTGATAAAGACAATGTATGGTATTTGGACAACGGAGCTAGTAATCACATGACAGGGAATCTTGGATACTTTGAGAAACTTGATGAGAAAGTAACAGGAGTAGTGAGGTTCGGTGATGATTCTAAGATAGAGATTAAGGGAAAAGGTTCAATTGTCTTCATTAACAAGGATAGTAGGAAGAAAATACTCTCTGATGTCTACTTCATTCCGGGCCTAAGGAGTAATATTATTAGTTTGGGGCAAGCAACAGAGAGTGGATGCAGTGTAAGAATGAGAGATGACTCTCTGGAGTTGTTTGATCGTGGAGGTAATCTACTGGTGAGATCAGTCAGATCAAAGAACCGGCTTTACAAGGTAACTTTGGATGTAGAAAGCAACAGATGCCTGCAAGTGTCTAAGATTGAATGTTCGAGTATTTGGCACGCGAGACTTGGACATGTGAATGCAAACACTATGAGAACTATGGTAAACAGAGACATCGTCACAGGTATACCTAAGATACTCATTGAGAAAGAAACGTGCTCATCATGTCTCTTGGGGAAGCAGACACGGCAAACCTTCCCTAAGGCAACAACATATCGTGCCACACACACTCTTGAGCTTATCCATGCTGACTTGTGTGGACCCATATCACCTCCAACTGTGGCTAACAAAAGATATGTTCTTGTGTTGATTGATGATCACTCTAGATACATGTGGACAATATTGTTAGAAGAGAAGAGCGAGGCGTTTGAGAAATTCAAAATTTTTAGGAAACGTGTTGAGCAAGAGACAGGAGCAACAATCAAGACACTACGAACAGACCGAGGTGGTGAGTTCACTTCGAATGAGTTTCAGAGTTTCTGCCAAAGTCAGGGAATTCAACGTCACTTAACTGCACCTTATTCTCCACAACAAAATGGAGTTGTAGAACGGCGCAATAGGACACTGTTAGAGATGACTAGAAGCATAATGAAGCATATGAAGGTACCGAACTGGCTGTGGGGTGAAGCTGTACGACACTCGACTTATGTGATAAACAGAGTAGCAACAAGAAGCCTGGTAATAAAGACTCCGTACGAGATGTTTAAGAAGAAAAAACCAAACGTGAATCACCTACGCGTATTTGGTTGTGTCTGTTACGCAAAGGCAGAGACTCCACATCTGAAAAAGCTAGATGATCGATCTAGAGAACTAGTACATCTGGGAGTTGAACCGGGAACAAAAGCATATCGCTTACTTGATCCAAAAACAAGAAAAGTGATTGTTAGCAGAGATGTTGTCTTCGACGAACATAAGAATTGGGATTGGGATACAAAAGGAGAAAGAGTAGTAAACAAGGAAAGTGTGATCGAAGGTGTGATCATGTTCCCAAGTTATGGTACTCCAACTAAGGAAGCCTCAGAAGATAACTCAGTTCCTACGTCTGGTGAAGAAACTCAGAGTGATGAAGAAAGTTCAGAGGATGCAGCAGAGGAACGATCTTTACCAAGAAGATCAACTAGAGAAACAAAGACACCAGGTTATCTTGATGACTATGTTCTTATGATGGAAGAACTTGAAACAGAGCGTATGCTTCTACTTGTCAACGAAGAGCCATGGGACTGGAGTGAAGCAAAGAGAGATAGGGTCTGGAGAGAGGCATGTGAGGATGAGATTTCATCCATAAAGAAGAACAAAACATGGACTCTTGTTGATCTCCCTGATGGCTGCAAAGCGATAGGGTTAAAGTGGGTGTTCAAACTCAAACGCAATTCAGATGGGACAATAAACAAGCACAAGGCTAGACTCGTGGCAAAGGGTTATGTGCAACGTCACGGTATAGACTTTGAGGAAGTCTTTGCACCTGTGGCCAGAATAGAGACGGTGCGAGTTCTTATTGCTTTAGCAGCTTCACATAACTGGGAGATACATCATCTAGATGTGAAAACCGCATTCCTCCATGGAGACTTGATAGAAGAGGTATACGTTTCACAGCCAGAAGGATTCAAGATTAAAGGACAAGAGGACAAGGTCTATCGACTACATAAGGCCCTCTACGGTCTTAGACAAGCTCCAAGGGCGTGGAACATTAAGTTGAAGTCCATACTCAAGGAGCTGAGCTTTGTCAAGTGCGCAAAAGAGCCATCTCTGTTTAAGAAGTCGTCAAAGAATTGTGAACTTCTTGTTGCAGTTTATGTGGACGACTTATTGGTTACAGGGACTAATATAAACTCCATTCAAGAGTTTAAAAAGGAGATGGCACAAAAATTTGAAATGAGCGACTTGGGGAGGCTCACCTACTATCTTGGCATCGAGGTAATGCAAACTGCAGAAGGAATAAGTTTGAAGCAGGAGAGGTATGCAACTAAGATCTTGGAGGAAGCAGGAATGAGTGACTGTAATGATGTTCAGATACCTATGGATCCAGGGCTTAAATTGTCCAAGGCAACAGAGGAAGAAAGAGTTAATGAGAAGGAGTTTAGAAGGAACATTGGATGTCTACGTTATCTTATACATACAAGACCTGATCTGGCTCAGTCTGTTGGGGTTTTAAGCCGGTATATGCATGATCCAAGAACATCACATGCGGCTGCGATGAAACAAGTATTAAGGTATCTGCGTGGAACAAGCTCACTTGGATTGTACTACAAGAATCATTGCAGGCGAGGGCTTATAGGTTATAGTGACAGTAGCTATAATGTTGATCCTGATGATGGAAGAAGCACAACTGGCCATATCTTTTACTTGAATGAATGTCCAGTTACTTGGTGCTCACAGAAACAGGAGATCGTTGCATTGTCTTCCTGCGAGGCAGAATTCATGGCTGCAACAGAGACAGCAAAGCAGGCATTGTGGCTTCAAGAGTTGCTTGGTGAAATCACAAGTGAAGGACCTCAGAAGGCAATGATCCGCATTGACAATAAATCTGCAATTGCTCTCTCTAAGAATCCAGTATTCCATGGTAAGAGCAAGCATATTCACACTAGATTTCATTTTATTAGAGAGTGTGTAGAAGACGGGTTAGTTGATGTGGAGTATGTGGCTGGAAGAGTTCAGAAGGCTGATATGTTAACAAAGGCACTTGGGAAGATTAAATTCAAAGAGATGAGAGAGCTCATAGGAGTTCAAAATGTGAAGAATGGAGACTTCAAGCTTAAGGGGGAGAATGTTGATTTAGCTTGAAGATTAAAGAGTCAAGACTTATCCTAATGAGCTTAGGAATATTGATGTTTATCTCTAGTAGTTATCCTAATGAGTTTAGGAAGATATATATGAGTTATATATAAAGAGATATCATGTATGATGAATAACTTGTGAGTCAAGGTTTAATAAAGTGAGTCTTTATAAATTGATCTTGAGTTCTTTNCTTGAAGATTAAAGAGTCAAGACTTATCCTAATGAGCTTAGGAATATTGATGTTTATCTCTAGTAGTTATCCTAATGAGTTTAGGAAGATATATATGAGTTATATATAAAGAGATATCATGTATGATGAATAACTTGTGAGTCAAGGTTTAATAAAGTGAGTCTTTATAAATTGATCTTGAGTTCTTTCGATTACAATACTTTTTAGGTGACATGTTGTAATTCACTAGCAAAACCGGCCAAGCACTGTAGTTCACATTCTTCATGTTAAAAGGATTGAACCCATCAGTGGACAGTCCAAGCCTAATATTATTTTCTTCAGCGGCAAATAACGGGTATTTGTCATTCATTTGATCCCAAGTAACAGAATCTACCAGATGTCTGTTTTTTTCCATCACTGCTTTTGTTAGTAAAATGCCACCTTAAGTCCTTCGCCATTTCCTCTGACCTGAACATCCTCTTCAGATGTGGAATTATCGGAAAATACGTGAGAACTTTTTGTGGAATACCTTTCTTCACATCACATGTGCGCATGTTAATCTTCCATCTTGAAGCATTGCATTTCGGACAGTTGTCTAGCTTCTCAATTTCCTTTCTGAACAAACAACAGTCGTTCACACAAGCGTGTATCTTCTCATATCCCATATAAAAATATCTCAGAAACCTTTTCACTTCGTACAAGGATGTGTGAAAGACATTCTCCTTGGGTAGCATCTGTGGCAAAGTCTCAAGCAAAAGATCGAAGCTTCTATCAGACCAACCACTCTGTGTCTTTATTCTACAGAGAAACTATCGCCGACAGCTTGCTGTGGTTAGCACAACTTGGATACAAAGGTGTTTCTGCATCTGCTAGCTTAGCAAGAAACTCATCTTCTTCATTATCTTCACCTTCAACAACCTCACTTTGATCACGCTGCATAAGAAAATCTTCATCTGAGATACTCAGATGCTTGCTATAAACCTAAAATCTCTTTCTTCCTCTCGCTTGCATTGCTTCTACAGTCAGCCCCTGATAATATTTCTCCATGATGATACCAATCCTCGCACATCTTGTAACTCAAATCTATTCCCCTAGTTACTAGATGATCAACAACAACCCCGGCTGAGTGACGATCTACATTGCGACAGTCTATGCATGGGAAAATGATCATCTCAGATTCTGCTAAACCTGCACCAACACACGTCACAAACTCCCACACACCTCTCTCATAACCAGTATCAACTCTTCAGTTAAGAAACATTAAAGCATAGTTTAAACACACAAAAATCAGTAACTATAATATATATTGTTTTCCCTTACCTGTTTAGATGAACCCATGACTTTCAAACCATTTCTATGTTCTAAGTTTCTAACCAATAACCAACAAAATAAAACAAACACCACACAACATAGAATTATGTAAAACACCAAACACACACATTGTCATTCAAATAAGCAGCAATCAACTATTCAGTCGTCAAAAACCATATACTAAAACAACACACAACATAAAAATGGTCGGAAAAAATCACCTCAATTAAGATCCTTCAGATTTCAACTCTACTTCACTCTAGAAAGGAACAATCAAAAGCTCAAACCTGCAAATCAAAAGAGAATTAACTTCACTCCTCATGATATCGAATCCGAGACAGATTTGATTCTCTATAAACTGACTTGCCTCCTCCTAAGCTTCGTTTCCTCAAATACTAAGGTTAAGTTCAATCAAAATTTTAAAATCTGAAAGAACTCAAAGAAATTTATCAGAGAAATCTAAAAATTGAATATAGGGTTCATACGGACAAAATTAAAACTGGATTTCACCTGGAATCTGACCGCCGGCGACGACAACACCACATGCAGGAAGATCTTCGTGAAATCTTGGAGAGATCGAGACTCCCAAATTTTGTATGTGCCATCGATGGTTTCAAAGGGAAGGAGAGGAAGAAAAGTTGAAAAAAAAAAGCTAAGTCTTTTGCCCAAATTCCTTTGCATACCGAAACTTAACCGAAATTAATGTATTTTTTATTCATTTTATTTCTCGGGTTAATTAAATTTTGTACTAGCGATTAAGTTACACTACGAAAGATTTGGGTATCCGACTTAACAACTTTTGGTAGCACTTCGTGAAATCGTGCTACCGTGAAGTGCTACCAATACCCATATTTCTTGTAGTGCTGAAATATTCGGTTTCTGATTAAACGTGAAAAAAAAAGTAATGATCAATTCAGTGTCCTCGACAATGCCAAACTATGTTATGTCTTGTTATAGATTGCCAAAGGCTGTCACAAAGAAAATACGGGGGATATCGCCCATTTTTGGTGGAGTAGTGTTGGTAATAAAAAAAATACATTAGTTTTCATGGGATAAGTTATGTAAAGCTAAGGAGGAAGAAGGACTTAGCTTTAGAGATCTTCAAGATTTTAATACAGCTCTAGTGGCAAAGCAATCATGGCGTCTGATAGACAAACCATGTGGGAGTCGATTTCACCCTACTGTCAAATAAATCGTAAATAAGGAAACTTCGGGAAAACCCTAAGTTTCCAGAGGAACCGGCTATCTGCGAGAACCGCACAACGAAAATAAGAAAACGATAACTTAGAATTAAAATGAGAATAAACGAAAATAGAGAGCAAAGAGGTTCTTATTCCGAATCTGCGTTGAACTGGTA
>CAKOAT010230822.1:39200-62374 GCA_932364175.1 Eruca vesicaria subsp. sativa | reverse complement strand
TTACCTTATTGTAGCATCAACAAGAACGAGAAGAGATCAATCGGTGAAATGGAACAAGAGTTTCTCCAAGCGATGCAAGTAACACACAAGAAATAAATATTTCTTCTTTTTGTATTTAATTGTTACATATATATGATAGAGAAGTTTTCTAAGTCTGAGAGGATTGTTATCTGCAGTCATTCTATTACGAAGGCAAAGCTACTATGTCTAACGAAGAGTTTGATAACCTTAAAGAAGAGTTGATGTGGGAAGGAAGCAGTGTTGTCATGCTAAGTAATGCAAACTAATTTGATTTGTAGTTTCGTCTTAATCAATTCGCTAAAAAAGTTTCTTGACGTGTGATTCACTTTTTTTTGTATTTCAGGTTCTGATGAACAAAGGTTCCTTGAAGCTTCAATGGCTTATGTGTCTGGCAATCCAATCATGAGTGATGAAGAATACGACAAGCTGAAAATGAAACTAAAGGTTTGTATATCTTTGGCTTAATCCATCTTGTTACATATGTGTATGTGGATCCACCATTTGCTTTCTGTTTCTGTAGATGGACGGAAGTGAAATTGTGTGCGAGGGTCCAAGATGCAGTCTCCGTAGTAAAAAGGTAAGAGATAATCCATTTCATTTACAGTTTAAGACATTGTGGAACATAATACAACATAACATAAGTTTCTTAAGTAGAACAAACCATAAGTTTCATACTTTTTTTTATTCCTGATTATGCAGGTTTACAGTGATCTCGCCGTAGATTATTTCAAAATGTTCTTGTTGAATGTACCAGCAACCGTTGTTGCTCTCGGACTGTAAGTATCTGTTCTGGCCTGTCAACTTTGGAAATCACAACATAATCTTACTTGTCTTTGTCAATTGTTGTTCTCCAGGTTTTTCTTCCTTGATGACCTTACGGGTTTTGAAATCACTTACTTGCTCGAGGTAAAACCTCTTCTAACTCTTCCTATATGGTTTGGAGAATTATTAAACTCGTAACTGTTACAATCTTCTTGAAATATTTATTAAAACACATTGAAACTTGCAGCTTCCAGAACCATTCAGTTTCATTTTCACATGGTTCGCTGCGGTGCCTGCAATTGTATATCTGGCGCTATCACTCACCAAGCTGATCATCAGAGACTCCTTGATCTTGAAGGTAAAAACCATTGATCTTCTTAGATCAGTTCTTGAACTTGAAAAAACAAATTATTAATAATATTCATTAAATGTTCTTGGAATGTATCTTTAACAGGGACCTTGTCCAAACTGTGGAACAGAGAATACATCCTTCTTTGGAACAATACTATCCATCTCCAATGATGGTTCCACCAACAATGTAAAATGCTCCGGGTAAGCAACCTCCTTATCTGTAGACTCTAAATCTATTGACAAATGAAATAATTCTTGAAATGTTTTTGATTCTTATAACTTGTTTTCTGGTTTAGATGTGGAACGGCGATGGTCTATGACTCAAGTACTCGTTTGATCACATTACCAGAAGGAGGCAATGCTTAAACCCTAAGGGCCATGGTTTCATTCTCAGGGAGATGTATGTAAAATTGATACCAATAGATGAAGAAGGTGGAGAAATTAAGCAAAAGGGTTGTGTTTGTGTGCTGTTTTCTATAATCTTCAGATGTTTCCATGTAGCTCTCTTTGACTTGTATTGTGTGATGTAAGTAAATGTGAGGTGAAACCAGAGAAAAAAACACCATGTCATTATTACCTCTTTGGTGAATTTTGCTCACTAGAAAATAAATGGAAAAAATGGCACAACCATTTACCTGCATTTGTGGTTTTTTGTGTGTACGTTACTGTGTTTGTTATAGTTGCGTATGTATCATATTAACTTGCACAGAATATGAACACTTTTATACAAGGCTTCAATTCCGGTATGAATAGACAATGGGCTCTCGCATTCATCATGTATGAAAACATCCAAATTTTGGTAATAATAGGCTTTGACCTACCGACTGTATAAATATGTTCGGTCTGCTACTTGTCATCATAATTCACTTTTAGATAAAATACTTCCATGTTGACAAAAAAAATTTAAAATGTTGACAAAAAAAAAAAAGATAAAATACTTCAATTTGATCTTGCACAAATTACTATAGGCATAAATTTCACAGAAGCTCACATATCAAAAGTTGAGAACATCATAAATAGTACTCCCTTTGTTTCAAAAAGATGTAAAAATTTGTTTTGAAAAGATGTATTTTTTGAGATTTTCAATGTCTTTTTTATCAACTAATAATGAAAAATTGTGAATTTTAAAAATATTAACTGCATTTTTTGAAATTTTATTGGTTTATAAATATGGAAAATATAAAATTACAAAATTTATGCATTAATACTTAGCATTAATAACTAAGTATTAATGCATTTTCTTAATAAGTGTGAAAAACTTAAAACATATAATCCCTCCGTTTCACTTTAATTATCATTCTAGATTTTAACACACAAATTAAGGAAACAATTAATTTTATATATTTTCAAGATAAAAAACACAATTATTTATATAACTAACCACTTTTCAACCAATAGAAAAATATAATATTATTTAAAACTAATAAATTTTTCTTCGAAATTCTAAAACGATACATAATTTGTGACAAAAAAATTAAGTTTAAAATGACAAGTATTTTGAAACGGGAGTATGAATTATTCATAACCAATTGATTTAATTGAAACTAAATTTAACTTAATTTAGCACTATAACTGAATCCAGGCAGTCTAATATGGTAAAAATTGGTCTAGCGATTATTCTCGGCATATTCTACGATTAATGAATAAGACACATAATTTAGCGTATTATTTGGAAAGAATCAAAAATCAAAAAATGCAACAAAAACCTATACAGTAAAAACTATACAAATAAATAATGTTGGATTTTTAGTATTTTATTAATTTATAAAATTATTAATTAACAAAAAAATTCTTGTTTATATTATTTCTAATATAAGAAAATATTTGATTCAAGTGTATATACATTAATTATTTTTTTGAATCTCAAACATTATATTAATTTCATTATATTTTTTGGTTTGTATAAAATTTCTATTAATTTTATTATATTGTTTGGTTTGTATAAAATATGTCTTTTTAGAGTCTTGTAATTTATTGACCATTCTTACATTCTTGTTTTATCCTAAAACTAGAAACCTAATCTTTTATATATAAAAGAAAAGTATTTCAACATTTTAGCTAAAACACGTGTCATCACCATAATCTTTTTAAAAGTCTCTAGAGAAATATGTTGGTTCATTAAATATATATTTATATTTTGCATAAAGTTAATTAATAATGTAGAATTAACATATTTTTCCTTAATCCTATGACACACCACAATCCTTATAAAAGTCTCTGAAGAAATATGTTGGTCCATTGTATATATATTATAGTTTTCATAAAAATAATCATAAAATTAATTCGTAATGTACAGTTGATATGCTTTCCTTAAATACAACCTTCTATATTACCTGATATTTGCTTAAATTGTATTAATATTTAAAATAATTGTTGATTTATACTTATATTATATATATATATATGTATATTTATTAATTTATAATTTTAATAAGATCCTATATTTGCATAAGATTATTTAAAAGGTTATTATCTATTTTTTATTAATTTGTGTTATATTTTGAAGCAGTTCAATTATTAAATTATAGTGTTTATTAATTTATCGAGTATTAATATATAGAATTTTTAATTCTTTTGTAACACTAGGTAAATCACTAATTATATCATCATATAATCTCTAGTTGCATTATATATGATATGATGATTAACTACTTATAACATATGCAATAATATTAATGAATAACTCTAAAGATAAGGATTACACGATGAAGTTTTTTTATGCGATCACATGGCCGGTCCTGAGATTATGGGGTCTGTTGTGATTTCTATGTAAAAAAATTTTGGTAGTCTAAAAATCTTTTTCAAAATTTTGGGGGGGGGGCCTGAGGCGAATGTTTCTCTAGGCATGACTCAGGACCGATCTTGGCGATCACAATGAATAATTCTGTCTATAGACAATATTATAAAGTACCAAAAAGTTTTGTGTCGTATAATCTGCAAAAAAATGTATTGTTTGGACTTAAACTTAGGATATGGGTGCAGAAACTTTTAAATTTTAACCATTATTATATTGTGTGTTTATGGAGTTTCTAATTCTATAGAAGAAGTTTTATACTTTTAAATTTCTTATTTTGTTATGCCTAATGTAGTGGAGGATTAATTTGAAAATTCAAGTATTGTGCTGCATTAAAAATAAATACTGGGCTGTCAAACCTACGGGGGGAACGTTTTAGGCCCAACTAAACTATCCATTAACAAAAAGGATGTACCGTACAAACTATAAATCCTACCACAGCTGATCACTCCCTTGTTTTCGCACCATTTTTCCCTTTACATTTTCTGTTTCCCCTAGAATTTCCCGGGAAAGAAAGGAAAAAAAAAACAGAAAAGATTTCCGCAAATCTGGAATCATGGACGAAAGAAGCAGCAAGAGAATCAAACCAACCATGGAGCAAGACGAAGATCCTCCAGTAACCACTCATCCCTCTTCTTCTTCTTCATCTTCTCAACTAAACCTCCCACCGTCAATGAATCGGCCGACGGTCTCACTCGAGACCCAACGAATCAACCGTTTAATCCATTCCACCCATTACCACTCCCCCTCCAAACCAATCTACTCCGACCGGTTTATTCCCAGTAGATCCGGTTCTAACTTCGCTCTTTTCGGCCTCGAACCGTCCCCCAAGAAGGACGGGAAAGAAGATGGGCCTGGCTCTTACGCCGGTATGTTGCGAACAGCTCTTTTCGGACCGGAGACGCCCGAGAAAACAGATGTCGTAACTGGCTTCTCTCCTTCAAAGAATATTTTCCGGTACAAGACCGAGACGCAGCGGCCAGTGAACTCGTTTGCACCGTTTGGGTGTGATGAGGGTCCTAGTGTTAGCCGGAGTCCGGTTAAGTCGCCGCGGAATATTCTTAAGTCGGCTTATAAGGTGAGGGTCGCTGAGGTTTTTTACTGTGTTTAGGGTTTTTAAAGTTATGGACTTTAGGGTTGAGATTAGGGTTTACTATTGTGGATTACTTATGGTGTTTAGGATTGGAATTTAGGGTTTGTGGGTTTGAGATTAGGGTTGCTATTCTGGGTTTGTGTGTTTCTTGGATGGTGTTGATACATTTTAGGATTTTATCTCTTTGTGTGTGTGTGTGTGTGAGAGCTGGTTTTGAGAATGTGCAATGCCTATTCTCTGTTCAGTGATTTGTGTAGTGTTGATACATTTTAGGGCTTGAGAATTGTAATTCTTGATTGTGTTCCAATTGTTTTCATCTCTTTGAGTGCATGTATGTGAACTCTTTGCTAATAACAGTACTCTTAGGAGCCACTTTAGCTCTTGATGTTTAGTGAATGCGTAACGTCTACTCTTTATACAGTGAGTACAAATGTAGGTTCTTTCTGATCTTGCATTTGCTCTGTGGATGTTGTTGTTATTGTTAGGTATTGGATGCGCCGGCTCTGCAAGATGATTTTTACTTGAATCTGGTGGATTGGTCGTCACAAAATGTTCTTGCAGTTGGATTAGGCAGCTGCGTTTATCTGTGGAATGCTTGTAGTAGCAGTGTGAGTTCTTTGCTTTTTCTTCCTGATTTCAAAAGAGTGTTCAAGTGTTTTTGACTTGGTAAATGTCTTTGCAGGTAACTAAGTTATGCGATCTCGGGGGCGACGAAAGCGTTTGCTCAGTCAGTTGGGCACTACGTGGAACACATTTGGCGATTGGAACTAGTAGCGGACCTGTAGAGGTATGTTTGAACAAGTCACATTTGGTTGTTTGAGTCTATACATTACATAACATAATTAGATGTGGCTTTCTGTAAGTGTTATTCTTGCAAGAATGCAGTTAACTCTTGATGGTAATTGATGCATTGCTCTTAATGTGTTTTTTCACTAGATTTGGGATGCGTTGCGCTGCAGGAGAATAAGAACAATGGAAGGACATCGACTACGAGTTGGAGCCCTGGCGTGGAGCTCATCTGTTTTGTCTTCCGGTAGCAGAGACAAGAAGATACTTCAGAGAGACATACGGTCTCAAGAAGATCATGTCAGTACGCTAACAGGTCACAGATCAGAAGTCTGTGGACTCAAATGGTCTTATGACAATCGTGAGCTAGCATCAGGTGGAAACGACAATAAGGTAAATATATAATTGGGTCTGATCTTCTTTGGAACATGGTTCATGATTCTAGGATGTTACAGCTTCTCGTATGGAACCAACATTCAACACAACCGGTTTTGAGATACTGTGAACACACAGCAGCGGTTAAGGCCATCGCGTGGTCACCACACCTGCATGGACTACTTGCTTCAGGTGGTGGCACTGCTGATAGATGTATCCGATTCTGGAACACGACGACAAACACTCATTTAAGTTGTGTAGACACTAATAGTCAGGTGTGTAATTTGGCTTGGTCTAAGAACGTGAACGAGCTTGTGAGCACGCATGGATATTCACAAAACCAAATCATTGTTTGGAAATACCCAACCATGTCTAAAGTAAGAGTTACTGTCTCTCTTTCTTGCTGATTTTTAGACAACCGACATTTCTTTGGGTCTTTTAACAGTTAGCAACTCTCACGGGTCATACGTTCCGTGTTCTGTATCTTGCGGTTTCACCAGATGGACAGGTTAGAAGAATGTTATAGCATCAACATAGTTTCTCTTGTATGATGGATCTTTTGTGTTGGCAGACGATCGTTACAGGAGCAGGAGATGAAACGTTAAGGTTCTGGAATGTGTTCCCATCTCCGAAATCTCAGGTAAAGAAAGAACCTTAATATGCTTTATTTGCTGACTCTTTAATCACAACAATGCATAACACACACACACATGGACCATCCTCTGTTTCTCCTTTCTCGTTTCTCAGAGCAGGGAGAGCAGAATCGGGGCGTCGTCCTTTGGTAGAACAACAATCCGGTGATTTCTTAAGAATATGATCGTCTTAATCAAACCTTCCATAGTTTTTACAGTGTCTTCCTCATGAGGATACAACAAATAGCTTTTTGTTGTTGGTGTGATTCTTTAGGTCTCTCCTCCTATGTATATATTTTGAATTTTTTCCATCGTTTTCCATGTGGAATGCAAGTTGAGATCTGGTAGACTGGTATTAAACTCGGCTCTGCCAAGTGTAGTATGGTTAGTTTTGTAGCATGATATATATGAGAGTTTATCACAATTTTTGTAACATATCCTTTATATACTAAATCACAAGTCACTTGACCAATAGAATTTTGACACATAAGCAATATTTACATAATTAAAAAAAAAAAAAAACAAGATAATGACTAAAAAACTTATCAACGGCTTCTTGAAACAACTCCCACTACCCATGATCATCTTTCTTCATCCACGATCTTTTTTCTTATATTCCTATCTCTCTATAATCGTTGACAAACAAACAACAAACGATATCAAAACTGAAATCGACTGAGAATAGAATAAGAAAGGTTTATACTCTTTCTTCTTCAGTTTTGATACTCTTAACTCAAAATTGGAGCCATAGAGAATGTCCTGAGTCAGTGTGGAGTTTCATATTCTGAGTAAACATATCTCAGCAACCCCAAATTTTCCAGTTACACTATTTTCCTCTTCTGTACAATCTGCTTGGCTTAGGCGAAGCCCATTATTGCTTCACAAAAACCTGTTTAGGGCTAAGAACATCTCAGAGAGAATGAATATATGGTGAATCCGAGTTGGTGGAGATTTTACCAGTTCAAAGAGACTTCAGGGTGGGAAAAGAAGAAAGAAAGGGGATGATGGAAGAAAGCAAACTTAGACATGGCACAATACGATTTTCATAAAAGGTGACAAGCTGCAATTAGGATTGTTTATTCTCATGCAAATCTTATTATAAATCTCTATCCTTATAAAACTTATGTGATCATTGTGTAGTTCCGATCTTTAATTAACCGAATTCAGATAATTGCTGTCTCTTTTATGGTTTGTAAAATTAACAGATATCGACTGTGATATCAAAAGCAAGCCAAAAGACATGGCGACTGGCATCTCAATCTATCAGCTTCAAGCTAATCGTGTGCTATCGCTGATATCCAGGTGTAATTGCATGAGTAAATACAATATTTGATAATTATATAATAATCACTTTACGTAAATGATGTGATGCTTCCATCTTTGCAGAAGCAAATAAAAGCCTCGGAAGAAGTGACAAACCTTACGGTCAAAGCTTATTAGAAGGTTAGACTCCTGAAAGCTTTTTTAAATATAATGTTAGAAATCCACTTTAAACACTGATGCTTCCATCTTGACATGAACAATTCTTCCTGATAAAAGAAGATCAGAGGATGGAGAACATCAACGTAGATGTACCGACTGATGTTTGGTCAGCAGAAATGGCACTGATAAAATAAAATTAAGCATGTGCCGTTTAAAGAACTTGGTGATCCCGTTGACGTCTACGTTCTTTATCTCAGGTCACATGGCTACTGCGTTTATTGTGTACACAATCTTATGTCGCTTATATTACTTGGATTCTACTCTTGATGATCTTATTATTATTTACTATCATAGACAAATAAGAAGAGTTTAAGCAGTGCAATCATGAATTTACCGGGAGATAATAATTTACAAATGGAAACTCAAGAGTTTAATTGAAATTTTAGTTAAGAGTGCAATCAATACATGTAAGTTTAGTTATATATAACTGAAGTTTGGTCTTTGTAACAAAATAATATTCCCATGCGTAGCATGGGTTCAAAACTAGTATATATATATATAAAGAACACAATATTTAAACGATTTTTATACAGACAATACATGAATGTAATGTAAGCATAACCAAGCCACGTTTTCTTCTGCAAACTGATCATTAGACAGATGAGAAACAAACAGTAATTGTGTGTCTTCATTTAGTTAGCTAGAAGACAACTCTGGAGACCTTAATTAGCAGTGACAAAAAATGTCAAGCACTATTCTCGGGGTTGAGGGGTTTAGGTCGGATATTTCGGTATAGAGATATAAATGATCGGGTTCAATTTTAGGTTTTTAAATCGGGTTCGGTTTCGGGTAAAATGCCCTGGCCTAGTCATGGTTGTAAAGTGAACCGTAACTTTCTATGCGACATCAACACAAACAAAAAATGTTGTCAAAGACACAAAGTAAAGATAAAAAGCATTTAACATAATCACAAACAAAAGAAAGGAAAACACTACCAGTTCATAAAAGAGTAGCAGGAAGAGTTTGAAATCAAAGAGACAGTTACAAAATAAGCTTAATCTACACGAAACAGAACATACCTTCATACTAACAACACATAACCTGATTCATTCTCTTCAAACTTGTCTCATGAGTGGCTAATCATACCGTAGCAGTACTAGCATACACGAATTTGTAAGACTTGGGTACTGTGAGCACAGCATCGAACCACTCGACCTTTCCCCAAACCTCTTCAGTGCTGCGCATTTCCAGAGAAATCTCAGCACACCAAATCATCTTCTCCTTATACCCACCACGAGCAGGCACATACTTATCCCAAAACACCAACATCTTACCACCATAATGAACCAAATTAACATTACTATTACGGGCAAACTTAGGCAGTCCTTCCAAACCTTTTACTTTCTTCCAACCATCTGCTGCGCTGTTGGCCCAAAGTAACACTCCGTTGGATTCATAACGATAGAATATTTTGTCGATAAAACAAGTAGTAGCAGACCCTACCAGATCCGCTGTAGCATCTTTTACCTTTACAACCAAACCCCACCTACCAAACGCCACATCAAGGCTCTTGTAAACATGTCCTTGGTAATTTCTGGCTCTGAATATCTTCTTATCACTTGGCACGGGCTTCCAAGTTTGCGTCTTTACGTTGAACACTTGAACACAATTCAAGGAATCTGGATTCTCGTAGCTCCCTGCTAAATACATCATTTCTGGAACGGTGTGAGCAAGCCGCAAGCTTGGAGTTTCGACCCACTTGTGCGTTCGACAGTCGAGGAAGAAGACGTTAGAAGAACAGGAGGAAGGATCATCTTCTTCTTTGTTGATAGCGTAGAGCTTATGACCAACAGCTACGAGGTTTGACCCTTCCACGGGAGCAGAGTTGAGAATCTGAACCGGAGCCAAAACATTACCACTTATTGAATCTGTCTTTTTCTTCTTCTTCTTCTTCTTGTTAAGGGTTTTGTCTGGTTTCCGACATAGAGTGAACCAACGAAGGTTGGGCTCGGTAGGTGATGCAGCAGCATCTTCGAATATGGCGCCAACATGACGGATTCAAACTACAATACTGCGTGGCCTTAGTTTTATGATTTCTATTTCTTTTTTTTTTTGATAATCATGATATTTCATGATAATCATGATATTTCCTTTTTTTTATGTTAATCTTTAGATTCCTAATTCCATATGGTTTGTCAATGGAATTAGCTATATANGACATAATGTTCAGGCACGTTTTTGATTTAATAAAGAATAAGCTTTGCTTTTATACCTTATTTCGATTTGATTCAATTCATCTAAATAAGAAGTTGGTCTCAAGAAGCTATCTCCGGAAACTCTTGATCGATCCAAGAACAGGTCTCAAGAACCCTAAATTCTTAGATCGACCGTTCACCCATTCGTACGCTGCGCCAGGTTGGTATCAGAGCTTTGCTACGCTCCGAAACTTTCTCAACCCGCTACGATGGTTCATACCTATCGCCGTTCTCAGCAACAAACTGATGACTACACCCCAGCCACCAAACAATCTATCACTGACCTTCAAACCCAAATCGCTTCCCTTGTGACCACCGTGACAAACTTAATCATGCAACGTACAGCCCCTGCAATCCGCTGTAAACATAATGGTAATAACAGAGACGCAAAGGGGGACAAGAAATTTTTTACTCCAGTTATTCAGCAGCATGATTGCAGTCTCAACAACAATGATTTAGACTTGGATAACGAGTATGAAGATTTAGATGCAAAACGTTCTAACTCAAGAGACAACGAGGACTCCTATTTTGTTGAACATGGAGGACCGAGTTTTGATGTTTACGATACAGAAGACGATGAAGAAAACTTTTCAGAAAAAAAGTTTGATCCAATATTTGACGTGTTTGATCAAGACGATGCAGAATCTTTTTTAACCTATGAAGTGGCTGTCGAAAACGTCGCAGAAATTTCTCCAATCTATGACACGTTTGAAGAAGACGAGATGAACCAAATCACTTTGAACAAAGTGAAAGATGAAAGCGTCAATTTTAATGAGTTAGGATATGCTCGAGAAAATTCAACGCTTTCTCAAGAAGATTTTGCCACAAGTAATAGTGTCAAAAAGAAAATTTATCTCACGGATGCAACGCATACCTTGCAAACGATGTCTGAAACATCTGATCTGGGCGGAAAATTTTTTTGGAACAACAGTGGGTCAACAAAAGAATTTTGTGTTGAAGAGCTACAACTAGAACGTGATATAGTCAATGGCGAGAAGGATAATGACACATCTCCAGGTCCGATGAAGCAACATGCGAATTATGGTGTATGGAGAGAGGATTGTCACCGACACCTCATTCGCAAACCACCAGATCGTGATATAAAAAAAAAACATGAATATTCAAATCATGTTATAAGACATTGTCTTTTTGTTCCAACATGCAGTGGCTCAGAATGTGCGGAAGAGGACACAGAGTTGTTCGATACCAGGGTTTGTACTCCGAAATTTAAGCAAGTTCAAAAGAATGAGGTGAGTGTGATGTCTTTTTCTGAGAAACGCAAATTGGAAAATAAGATTATTGAACTTCAAGAGGCTCTTGTGTGTGAGAAAGGGAAGAGCTTGAGTTTGGAACATGAGTTGAATGAGACATATAAGAAAATCCGTATGTTAAACAAAGGATCCGCGACGTTAGACAAGATTTTAAGTATGGGAAGAACAGGGAAGACTACGACTGGTCTTGGTTATGAAGGAGATTCAACTAGTTCACAAACTGTTTTTGTTAGAGGTATGTCAGCTTCACCAAACGATATTGTATTTAAGGGTTCCAAGGATCACGTTGTGGATCTTCTAAACGTCTCGAAGGTGCACACTCGTTGTTGTGAAAATAGCTTGTCTCAGCATCAAGATCTTTTAGATCAAAGGTGTTTGACAGACTTAAAATCTGATATTTATACAAACCATGGGGGAGTGCTCGTTGACATGTGTATCAATGTTAAGCGGAAATATAGCAACACTTCAGAGCAAGAAAGTTTTACTTTTGAATTGTTGAGTGAACCTAGCAAGGGAGACAATGATTTATTACCGGTGGTGTGTGTGTCTTATCTGTGGCACATAAAACAAAAATATTTCTGGTTTTCAGTGGGTTTTGGTGACATGGACAACTTGGTATTTCGAAGAATATGGCAACAAGACAAAGACGTGATGCATAATGAAGTGAGTAACAAATACAGTTTTGTCTTTGCTCTTGATAGAATCATGTGGGTTCGTGATCTGATATTAGCTCTATGGAGGTTGATATTTGTTACACCTCTTCGACTGAGTCCTAGCACAAGCTTGAGATTTTTTTCCTCGACGTACGAGATTAATTCTATTTCTTGTATAGGCAAGAAACATTCTGATCTTTTACAACATACGAGCAAAGAGTACAAATTTTGCGACGGAGGGAGATTGATCTTCCATTGTATGATCTTTCATGCTGGTGTGGGGTTTTTAGAAATAGACCTTGCAGCCGTACGAGAATTTCTTTGTGGTGTCGCTTTTTGCTTGGAGGAATATGAGTTTCTGTGCAAACTGTCAACTTTTAGGCCATTCATGTCACTTCCTTACATATTTACAACAGAGTCAAGAGGGTTTTTGCGTGCCACTGGATTGCAGTGGGTAACTTATCAAGAGAACCTAAGAGTCATGTGTATAATGACTTTGGGATCTTACGTTGATGTGGAAAATAGTCTTATTGAGGAAGTATCACAGTTTGTTAGATCTATGTGGCTCATGGGGATCTCAAGTTTCGTCCGACATTTTCTTTCCACTATAAGTCTTGGGGTGATGACATTATGGGATGTTGTTGACCACGCTGTCCTCCGTATATTTTTTTCCACAGGCTTGTTCGGGTTGTGTGCAAGAATATTGAGACGTTTACAGCATCCTCTGCAGATTTTTACAATGGACTTGGAATCTACAATTCTGCTTCTTACGACTATTATGTATGAGTTACAGTGGCATATTTTGACATGGCCAGAGGAGCTTGATGGAGATATTATACAAGTAGGAGGAAGAATGAGTCTGCTATGGAATTGTACAACAAATTTAATGTTTGATTTCACCATGAGTGAAAAGGAAGAGACGAGAAGGTATGTTCTACATTGGGTTCTTCTTTTTAGTCATGGATTTGAGAGGGTAGTAATGACTACAAATTCTACTTATGCGAAGTTGATGTCTTTTTGGGATCAAGTGACACTGCTTGGGAGTTTAAACTCAGCTATTCTCGTTGCTTTGGACTTCTCTGATTTTCCTTCATCCTCAATCACTTGTTTCTCGATTCTCGCATGGATAATGGCTGAAGGAATTGGTGTTTCGCGTTGTTGTTCACCGCATATAAATATTTTGGCGTGGTTCTTTCGTTGGTTGCGGCCACCTAGTTATCTTCGTGGGTTTGTTCTGATGGGGATAGTAGATCTTTCTGGTGCAATACTTACTACTGGAGCTTTATTAAAAAAAGTTATTATTAAGGAGTATTTGCCGCTTGGTGATCATATACACTTCGTTGTGTTATTTTCAAGAGACAATACAGTGATGTGTTTCGTTAATCAATGTGATAAGGTGTTAGCAGCTCAAGTGTTGGCACATTTGGAGTTTTGGATGAGTGTTCGTGATTTCTACAGCACAAGGAGAACAAGATGTCACCATGACACCGGCTACATCGATTGGCTGGAACATGATGAGTGTACGTTTAATCATGCACCACTTACTTTGTACTTGAAGATTAAAGGGACATATGCGATTGGGGGTGGTTCAGAAGAGAGGTACAAGAACGCAAGTCAGATTGTTCTCTTGAAGGTTTGGGAGCAGCGATTTCCATTTCGATTCGAGGTCGAATCTTTCAAACCCGGAGGGACTGATGCAGCAGCATCTTCGAATATGGCGCCAACATGACGGATTCAAACTACAATACTGCGTGGCCTTAGTTTTATGATTTCTATTTCTTTTTTTTNGACATAATGTTCAGGCACGTTTTTGATTTAATAAAGAATAAGCTTTGCTTTTATACCTTATTTCGATTTGATTCAATTCATCTAAATAAGAAGTTGGTCTCAAGAAGCTATCTCCGGAAACTCTTGATCGATCCAAGAACAGGTCTCAAGAACCCTAAATTCTTAGATCGACCGTTCACCCATTCGTACGCTGCGCCAGTAGGGAACTGTAAACACACATAGAGGCACCTCTCAGTGCGGTTTAAGAGATATCGATTCTGGTAAAGCTCCGGTGAACAAGTGAGTGATCGAAAGGTCTTGGATACGAGTGAGAGAATCGGGTAATGCAATCTCGAGACCCGAGCTAAGCAACTCAATACTAATTCATCTGGAAGTTGCATAATTGAGGTCGGTCCTACTGCCGTCGTCTTCGACGGTGGTTCTGGACCGGAATCGATGCCACTGGACGACATTGCCAAATTCGGCACGACCTAACCCAGGCTCCACTCCTCTCTCTACAAGAATACAAAGTACAAGTACTCGGTCGGACTCGAAGAAAAAAAAAAAAATACTCGGACACAACACCATCCAGTTATTGGGCTTTGTTTTAATGGACCTCGTTCTAAAGGATGGTTTTAGGGGGGGAGGCAATTACGCTCATAGGATTCTATTAATAATTGTGTCTAAATTAATTTCTTATATATTAAAAGAGAATCATTATAACATTTTAACTATGACTAGAGATTTTATTTAGGCTACGCCCGGTGTTAGAAAAATATCATTATATTTAATATATAATATGCAGATATATTGCATTTATTGTTTTAAAGTATATATTATATATTGATTTAGAAATGAGTAAAACTTACAATTTATTATTTTACCATCTAAAAATCATATGGAAAGGTGAGGAAATGAATAAAAAATTAGCTAAATCTTAGTTATGATCAAAATATTTTTTGGTCAAAGATCCAAATATTTTTATCTTGCATATTTGGGTTATCATGAAAAGAAATATCAATCACAACTGATTTATATTGTTCATTTAATACACTGAACTTGCATTTTTTTATTGACCATTGAGATCTAAGTTACTGTATTAGAAATTATTATGGTTTTTAGAATTTCTATGAATTGATGACACTTACAATGATGTTGTGATTACTAATTTGGAATCATATAAAACCATATGTATTCATATATCTAATATCTAATGTAAATCGTATTGTTCACTTTCTTTTTTCTTAAGATTTCGATAAAAGTTTATCTTGTTATATAATGTAACTAAGATTTCAAGTGTAGGAAATCCTAAGCTATAAGTAAATTTAAAGTTATAAAATTATTTCTCTCTATTTATATTTTACTAAGTGCCATAATATGATTATACCATTTTGTTATATGATATTTATATAGTTTTTTCTGTTTTTATTTATATGTTATTTAATCTTGTATAATATTTTATATTACGATTATAATCTTTTTTTTTGCAATATCAAGTATCTTATAATCTAAGAAGACAAATTAAGCCACATGAGTTGTCATTCTTGAAGTTACTTAACACTTTTGAAAGTTAAAAACATATATTGAAATAATTTACACTATTAAAGTCTTATGAGAGAAGATTTCTTAAGTCTTCGCTCATTAACTATAAACATTACTAAACATGAATGTTTGTAATCTCTTAATTATCACGAATTAAATTATGAATTTCATTCAGAAGCTCCAATATTGACTAATATACATGAGTTAACAAGGAAATATTGAAAAGTATTTTTTTTTAACTCTAGAGAAAATGGAAATTTATTAAACAATGATGTAGAAGACTTCTACGAAAGTTTTCCATTTAGGTCAGTTTGCAATTGTAAATTTACAAAGGAAGATTTCTGAAGAAGTTTGTTCTAGAGCACACTTTTTAGGAATTCTTCCTTTGTAAATATTAGCTTACTTTTATATTTCAAAAATTCTCAAAAATACCAAAGAAAACTTTTATGGAAGTTTTTTTCAAATAAATAGCTTAGTTTTTCAATTGATCAAATTGTGTCAGAAGTTTGACTTTCTATAAAAGAATTCCATGAAAGTATTCCGACGGAAGATTTCGAGGGAAGTCCTCTCAACTGTTTCATGAAGTATGTTCACGGTCGGTGAAAGTTTGCGTAGGTTAATTTTGCAATTGACCATATTTGAATTTTTAAGAGAAGACTTCTAAAATTCTTCAATAACCAAAGATTTGACCAGAACCCCAGAATAAAAATCGAGAAAACTTTTAGGAAAGTCTTCTAATTAAAATTAAATACTTTAGTTTTAATTGTTAATTGCAAAACTAACTACACAGACTTCATGTAACAGTTAAGAAGAATTTTCTGAACGAAACTCTTCTAGGAAAGTCTTCCATAGAAAGTCAAATTTCTAACACAATTCGGTAAATTGCAAAACTAACTTGTTTATCTGAGAAGACTTTTAAGAAAGTTTACTCTCTTTTTTTTTTGTTTACGAAATATAATTTGGAAGACTTCTTAAGAAGCATTCTCTAAAAAATACATAGAAAGTCAATTACCAAACTAACCTATGCATTGACGAGAAGACTTCTAAGAAATTTTTCTTTGCAAAACAGATCTAAATAAAATCAAAGATCATTCTTATATCTAATAAGGTTCATCTTTAGTTTCTTCAACCACACATAACCTTTTGTTCATGGTGGTTGATGTATCGAAGATAATGGAAATATTGTAAATAAAAGAGGAAGGTGAGGAGAATTGAGTAAAACAAGCAATTTTGAAAAAAAAACAAATTAAAAAAAAACAATGGAATTTCCTGAATAGTTCACACTCGGCGAGCAACAATGAACTGTGGAGTGTGTGTGAAAGGTGAAACATATTTCTATGGAATCTTACAAGAGATCATCGAAGTGGAGTTCCCCGACATGGAGCTGAAATGAGTTCTCTTCAATTGTGACTAGTTTGACCCCACCGTCAATAGAGGTGTCTGGGATAGCAAATTTGGTGTTGTTGATATAAATTCTACAAGGAGGTACAAAAAATTTGAACCTTACATATTGGCTTCTCAAGCATACCAAATTTGTTTTATTCCATACCCGAGGATCAGACAATTTGGAAATACATTGATTAGCTGCTATAAAAATTACCCCTCAGGGCCGAATATTGACTGATGAACAACCACCTTTACAAGAATATGCTGTAAATGAAGTAGAAGTACTTGAGCAAGATACTGATGATATCTTACTTGTTGATCTGCATAATCCGGGACATGAAGAACTTCTAGAGGATGCAATTACGAACGAAGCCAATGAAGATGAATTTGAAGAAAATGATGATGTGGATGATGTTTCTGATAACGAGTGATCGAGTTTGATTATGTTACAACGTTTGTGTTTTGTTCTATTGTTAAACTTGTTGTATTGTAATATATATATAATTTATGTTTGCAAAATTATGAACTTATTTTAAAATAAAAAAATAGTCTTCTTTGTAAACGTAGGCAAAGTTGTTTACTCGTAATAGTACCACTCATTTACGACTAATTTCATATTCTAAGCTATTTAGTCGTAAAGTTACCACTTCTTTACGACTAATCTGAATATATTCGAAGCTAATTGGTCGTTATTTTGCATCTAAAGTCGTCTTTAATTGGTCGTAATAGTTTTTGAAATCTCCTATAAATACTCACCATTTTGGTTTTCTGATCAATGGAAAAATTTAAGAATCTTTGAGTTTCAGATTGTTAAATATATCTTCCATAGAGATTTATCAGACGCTTGGGGATTCCTCCCAAGAAACTGAATTTTCAATTGAATTTTCAGTTTCTTGGGTTAGATTCTCAACATCTGATAAATTTTTTAGGAGATATATTTGTAGCAATCGAATGTTTTTTGTTTTGTTTTAGTTTTAGTTCTAGTTTTAGGTGGTTAGTTAGGTGATAATATTAAGAAACAAATGGTAATATTACGATGAAATTAGAAAATGTTTAGATTATATATATTTTATATAATAAATTTGAATTGTTTATGACCATCCATATTTTTTTTCAGATTGACGATATTGCTATGGCTAGCGGTAGAAAGAGACTTAGGAACCTTGCGCCTATAAACTCTTATGGGACTACCTTTTTCGGTCAGTCGTCGAATCAGTCAGCTAATACCTCCGGCACATCATCCGGCCAAGACAATGTCCCTGAGAACCAAATTCCTAGTGTTCCGTATGTGCTTACACAAGCATACGACAATGTAGCTCCATACTATCCACAGTATGATGATCCTGCTGCATACTTTTCATATGATGTGCCTCCACAGAAGCCTTAATATGATCAGCAGCCTCTGTAGCAAGATCCACAACAGCCTCCGCACCAGCCTCCACAGCATCTTTCACACCAGCCTCCACAGCAGCCTCCGGCTCCTGCAGATGCTCCGGCTCCTGCAGCTGTTCATCCAGATTTGATGGTGCCACCGAATGCATCATATGCAAGATATACAGTGGAAGACATTCTCTGGATGTCGGAACGAGAAGGTTTACAAATCATCGATCCAAATCGACCAACCGGCACGTTTTGGTAATTAATTTTTTAATAAATTAAATTAAGTTTTAATTTTATATATAACAAATTAATTATATATATTGGTCTAAATATATGTATTTTCAAATTTTGTAGGTTTTTGACAGACAATTGTGTGGGACAGAGCGTTTGGGATATCATTAGGGAAAACTTCTGGGAAGCGCATCCGAACTGGTCTCTTACACTAGACCATGTTCGCGTTACTTGGTTCAAATGTTTGGCGGTTAGTTTTAAATATAATTTTATTTATTTTTGATTTAAAAATTAATAATTTGATTAATTAATTAAGGTTTATTCATGATTTTTTTATAGCAAAAATGAATTGGTCCATTGGTGTCAACGAAAAGGTGAAGGAAGCGTTGTACAAAAAGGCGATGGCTCGCCTAAAGAACATTATTGGTGATTGGAAGGAAAAAAATGGAGGGTTATGGGGGATGACGCAAATGAAACCTACCTCAACAATGAAATTTGGAATGAAGGCTTATTGGAATTTGCATGCGTCAGTACAAAGGTCTCTCAAGTGCTCTTTTGTCCGGATGACTCGTGATGCTGAAGGTAACCCGCCAATATACATCATATTTCTGAACAGATTTCACACGTCGGGAGGGCACTGCAAATTGTAAGTCTTTCAAATTTCTTATTTTTTATTAAATATTGAACGTGTGAGTTTAATTAATTTGATTTTTTTAATATAGGCTGCCAAAGAAGGAGCGCCCCCATCTGTGGACCGACTTTACAAGACATTACACGAGCACTCCGATGGCACTTTTTCGCATCCTCAAGCAGAGAAAATCTACAACGATGTAGAGGCTCAGATCCAGGAGGTCCAGACTTGTTATCGAAACAAAATCCGGAAGGTGCACCGGTCCATCTTTCCACCATCGAACAAGACAAAAATTTTGAGCAGGTAAAATATTCGATCTTTTAAATTTATGTTTACATATATTTTTCAATTTTTAATTTAGTTTTTACATATGTACTAATTAATTAATATTCATTCATTAATTGAAGGTTGTCCCGAAGAGAATGAGACATATAGTTGGGATCGGGACTGTGAACGATGTCCCGAGGGCGAGAGCTGAACATGCTGCAAGAATGGAAGAAGATCCCTCTCTCCGGAGGGATTTGGCAGCTGCCAACCTAGTCATAGCCGAACACAAGGACAAATTTAAGGCTATGGCATATATGTTCGATCTGATGATAGAGATAACCTTGAACGTAGACCCGTCCGTTGCCTCTGCGTGGCAGGCTCTACGTCCGAGCTTTAACCCCAGCCCCACTCCGAAAGAGCAGGCATATTTAAAGCAACGTGTGGATCAGATTGGTTCCGATCTGTTCGAAGAAATAAACCTTAATGTTTAATTTTCGGTTTTAATTAATTTGTATTTTTAATATTTTATATTATTGATATTATTATGTTTATGGATGATGATTAGATATTTTTTCTAAATTTAGAAAATTTTAAAAATTAAATTAAAAAATATACTTTAATTAAAATATAAAATTCAAAAATCTATTCATCAAGACGTAAATTAGTCTCAAATTTACGACCAATGAACATCTACAGTAGATGTAACGTAGTCGTTAATCTACGACCAGTTTACCTCTACTTTCGATGTTCTTTAGTCGTAAATGTATGACCAATTGACCACTAATATGTAGATGTAATTTACGTCATTGTTACGACTAGACATTTACGTTTAACTTACGACTATTAGTCGTAATATTATGACCAAAGTGCCTCTAATAAGAATTTACGGCAAGCAAATAACGACTATTTGATTTTAGAAGTTAATTGGTCGTAATACCCATATTACGACCAACTAAAGCTATTATAACTGTAGTCGTTAAAGACATGTTTTCTTGTAGTGTATAATTGTTCCCATTTTAGTACACAAACTTTGTTTATTTTAATTAACATATTAATAAGTTTCAAATAAAATTTTAACAAAACTCTAAAATCTAAGAAAAAATATTTAACATTTCTAATTTTACTTGAAGATTTAAGAAAGAAGTTACATAAACTCTGGAGAAAATTTTAAAGTTTAAAAAACTAATTTTTAAGGAAATTTTTTTTTTTTATTTATTTCAGAAAACATACTAAATTCAATATTTAAAACTCAATAAATTTATAAAATATAAAATAAACTTAGAATTTATTTAAGTTTAGAGATTTTTAAAATTTCATTTAAAACTTATTAATTTATTTTATTAAAATAAAAAAGGGTACTGAAATGGACATAGTTAACAAAAGTTTGTGTATTAAAATGAACAAAATAATTAGTTAAAGTATTAAATTGGGTAGGGAAAATTGGATATTAAAAATCTTAACGAAATTTAATTAGAGTATTTTTATAGAATTTTTGCTTAATAAAATGAAACATATTCATGTGCGGGTTAAATTCTAATATTAATTCTAGTAGATACTTAATACAAAGTCTAGATGAAGAGTAGTTTCATATTCTGTCGATTTAAGTCTATATAGATGATAGAAATTAGTTGCACAAAAATTTTCTTTTTTATAAAATAGAAAAGAAGATAGAATTCAAGAATAAAGTGAATTTTTAGTCAAAAAGAATATGTTAAACTAATTTTCAACAACTTTTACAGAAACAAAACATGAACGTAAGCTTAATCAAACCACATTTTCTTCTGCAACTTGATCATTAAACAAAATGAGAAACAATCAACAATTGTGTTTCTTGGTTTTGTTGGAGGCAATTAGCGAGACAGCAACTTTTGAGAACTTAAAGTAGCAGAGGGACAGAAAATGAGACTATTAGCTATTCTCATGGTTGTATAAAAATGGTTTCAAAGACACAAAGCTAAAAGTGAATGCATAGGTTAGAAGTGCACCATTGTCAGCTACAAACACAAGACAAACGCATACATCACAGTGACATACAAAAGAAAGGAAACCAGTACAAGATCGAAGCCGCTTGTCTCATGAGTCACTCATCAAAGAGTAGCCTAAAAGAGTTTGCAATCTAAGAGACAGTTACAAAATAAGCTTAATCATCTACAAGAAACATGACATACTAAGTAGTAACTAAACATAACCTGATTCATTCCCTTAAACCTGTCTCATGAATAGGTAATCAAACGGTAACAGAACTAGCATACACGAAATTGTAAGACTTGGGTACTTTGAGCACAGCATCGAACCACTCAACCTTTCCCCAAACCTCTTCACTGCTGCGCATTTCCAGAGAAATCTCAGCACACCAAATCATCTTCTCCTTATACCCACCACGTGCAGGCACATACTTATCCCAAAACACCATCATCTTACCACCACATTCAACCAAATTAACATTACTATAATGGGCAAACTTAGGCATTCCTTCCAAACCCTCCACTTTCTTCCAACCATCTAATTCGGTTCCATGGTTAGACCAACGAAACTCTCCATTGGGTTCATAACAATAAAATCTTTTCTCTATAGAACAAATAATGTCTGGCCCTGCCAAGTCCACTGTAGCATCCTTTAGCTTTAAAGCCATAACCCTCTTACCAGAGTCCGCATCAAAGTTCTTGTAAACCTTTCCTTCATAATCCGTGGCTCTGAATATCCTCTTCTCGGGAGGCACGGGTTTCCAAGTTTGTGTCTTTGCGTTGAACACTTGAACACAATTCAAAGAATCTGGAGTCTCGTTGCTTCCTGCTAAATACATCATCATCATATTCAACCCTCCATCGGTGTGAGCTAGCCGCAAGATTGGAGTTTCAACCCACGTGTGCGTTCGACAGTCGAGGAAGAAGACGCTAGAAGAGCAGGAGGAGGGATCATCTTCTTCTTTGTTGATAGCGTAGAGCTTATGACCAACAGCTACGAGGTTTGACCATTCCACGGGAGGAGAGTTGAGAATCTGAACCGGAACCAAAACATTACCACTTGATGACTCTGTCTCCTTCTTCTTACAGATTTGATTGGTTAGGGTTTTGTCGGGTTTACGACAGAGAGTGAACCAACGATGGTTAGACTCGGTAGGGAACTGTATACAAACATAGAGACAGTTCTCGGTGCGGTTCAAGAGATACCGGGTCTCATGAAGCTCCGGTGAAGAAGTGAGTGATCGAAAGGTCTTGGAGACGAGTGAGAGAATCGGGTAGTGCAATCTCGAGACCCGAGCTAAGCAACTCAATACTAATTCATCTGGAAGTTGCATAATTGAGGTCGGTTCTGTTGCCGGCTTCTTCGACGGTGCTTCTTGGTCGGAAGCGACGACTGTGGACGACATTGCCAAATTCGCCACCACCTAACCAAAGGCTCCACTCCTCTCTCTACAAGAATACTCGGGCACGAGAGCTATACGCGTTGAGTTTGCGCGTGACACAACATTATCCAATTATTGGGCTTTGTTTTAATGGGCCTCGTTTTAAAGGATGGTTTTATGGGGTGAGGGGGGGGGGGGGGTAAGTACGC
>CAKOAT010230822.1:28760-39100 GCA_932364175.1 Eruca vesicaria subsp. sativa | reverse complement strand
ATAAAACCATATTCTTGCATTCTCAACATAACAGCAATAATGTATTTTCAAATGTTCAAATACTCACGGATGTAATGTGAAAAGAAAAATAATTATATTTTGGGTTCCTTATATTTTCTCATCGTATGAAATCATAACCTGTTTCTGATGGTGAGGTCATGAGTGTTGGTGTGTTAGGCAATGCGTGAAAGTGTCTTATTTTGCTCAGACAAAAAAAAAAGAAGATTAATTTAAAGATCTCCAAATGAATAAATTTGAAATTGTTTCTTTCAAACATGTTAGGAAAAAACGACTACCTTGTATGGTTTTTTCTTTACAGTTTACCAAATAACTTGCAAATTTTGTTGAATTCTTAAGCTACGAATCTTAATTCATAAAACTGAAATTTTATGAGGAACATTGATTACCATAAATTTGGATGAATATAGAGATACAAACCTTTTGATGGATGAACTTGAACGTATTGATAGACAAAAATATTTGACGGAGCTTTACACAGTTGAACGCCATGACTGTTGGACTTTGAGTTGGCGTATTCTCGTTCTACTTCTTTATCCAGCAGTATTGAGATTTTATTTCTTTTTTAAATGTTTGGGGTACTCTGAATTTTATTTGAGACAAATAGTTTACAGTTTTTTATTTACTCTATTAAAGTTGGAGTAAATAAGAGATTTAAATGCATAAAAATGGAGATAGTGGAAGAAGATAGTTAGTGGAAGAGTAATTTTGTTGAGAAAACTGAAAAATATAATATATGAAAAAGAAACAAATTGAAGACATTTTTATCCAACGAAATCTTTCAAAAAAAACTGCAAGAAATTTTTTTTTTAACTTTTCAAAAATGCCACTTGTCACTCACAAAATTGTCGGTTGACTTGTGTTTTATAGTATAAAAGATAGAGAAGCAATTATTAAAAGTAACCTTCAAAATGTAATATATTTACAAGTATGCCATTTTGCTGATGTGTCATAATGATAACTCTCCTCAACTCCATTTTAAATATACTCATTCATATCTAAAGTAATTACTAACAATGCCATTGGACTAACTTCAAATATAAATGGCAGTGATACTAATAGATGGGTATATTATATAGTTTTGTGTTAACTCCAGTGTGCTCTTTCACATGGGATTGGAAACCTATATTTCTACAAGAGAAATTTACCATGACAGCAGTTCTACGAGTACGACTTTAAAATCCATTACTTCTTTGGACGTTATATAACCTGCATATGAATGGTTCAGGTAAATTGGTCGAGTTGAACATATACTCAAACAATAGGAAGTTCTAAATTCATAATTTAAATATGGCTACTGAAGCACTGATGAATGTTGTGTAAATTATGAATTGTTGAACAAGATAAGTTACGAATTCTTCTAGCAAAGATATGACAATAGCCACATTTACTTGAATATGGGTAATCAATATCAGCCAGTTTATCATAAAAAAGTGTCCTCAAGGAACTTGCAATATAAAGTGATCATAAAGTGCTCATGTGTTTTCATTATCTTACGAGACACGTCCTAAACATAGTGGACGTATGCAACTTCTAAAAGGTGAACTTCATTCCCGATCATTGCAATATTGACTATTCATATGGATTGTTTTCGTTTAATTTTCTCTATTTCCAAGTTCATTTTCGAATGGTACAGAACTGTATTTTCCATGGGTACTTTCAAGTCAAACAAATCAAGATTTATTACGGACATTTAAATTAAAAACAAAAGCATAAATTTATATCCCTATAATATCAAAAGAGAAAGAAACAACTCAAAATTTGGAAACTTTGAACAATCATAAAGACAATATTTAAAATTCCGTACTTGGTGAACCCTATTACTTTGAGTTACAATAAAAAGATTTACCAACAAAATTAGGAAAATAAAATAAATTTGTTAAAGATGGGAATTTGGAAGCGATCAACGTAACAAGGAAAAAAAAACACAATCTTTAAATTTTTGATAAAAAAAACATAATCTTTAAATTCAGCTTTGTCACCACGTAAATTTTATAGTCAATGCAATGATTTATCTACGAAAATTACGGACTTAAAATGCTCTATGTAAATTTATGGGTACAGTTATTTGCCTAACATTTGCAAATAATTCAATGTGGACAGCCAATTATTTCAAAAACATTTAATTACATATATTATTATTCCTTATAAAACCTACTGCATTAATAACGTAAACATTAGTTCTTTATAAATACAAACACGGGAATGCTTATAACCTACCATCTCTTTGTAATACACTTACCTCTGTTTAAGTTTTTGACTTTCTTCCGATTGAAATGGCTGGTTTTGATTTTGTTAACGAGGCTTCAAATTAATATTGGAAATAAGAGTGAAAGTGATTCATCTCTGCAAAATATTTTGGTGTTGTGGGAGAGAATTGAAATGGTGTTGGTCGATTCCAAAGTAAGCGTGTAATTACAGTATATTGGTTATTACTTTAGATAATATAAGTCGCTTTTATAAATATTCTCATAATGTTTTTACTTTTATGTTTTCCCAATTTCTAAAATAATAATTTGGTTTTCAATAAACTTCTATATGTGCTAAAATCTTCTTATTTACACTACTAACTTGTATGTACAAGTGTGTAGCATTTGGAGCAGTTGCTCAAATTTTTACATAATATTGGGTTTTTTCAAAATTTTGTTTGAGCCTGATGATGTTCTAGAAATACAGATTTTCATAATGAAGTAATACAATTTGTCTACTCAATTTCAATCTAGCAGTCTTTTTTTATATACCATTTTATACAATGCGTACTGAAGAAGAAAATCATATACTTATGTCGTTTTAATATTAATTTTTTTGGTAAAAGTTTTGATATTATTTTTTAGTCGTTTACTTATATTTTGCTGCTTTCATATTTTATAATTCTCATTATGTTTAGTTTAATTTTGAAAATTAAGTTATATTATCTTAACCATCTAAACGATCTAAACTTCTATCAGTCCAAACATTAACATAATTCTTAAAAGTTTTGATACTAACCATGTTAAGTGTGCATGAAGATTTGTTGCCAATTTAAAGATTGTAAGCAAGTGGCTGGGCCGAAAATAATCTTCTTTTGTTGGTCTGTCCCCATAAATCCTTTTTTCAGAACACCCGGCTGACTGAATTTGAACATATTTCAAGAACTGTCAAAAGTAGATGTTATCAACTTTCTTATTTTCAAAGAGAAGCAAATAAAGATATGTATTTAGTTTTTTCCAGTATCGTGTGTTGAACCTGAGTATCTTAAATATTTGCGATGGACACCTTCGATCTGTTCCTATACATGTCTGATTATATTGAAAGGGTGTTGATTAGCTTTATTTCGATTGCTTTCCTAACAAAACTAAAAAGAAGAGAGTCACGGTACATATTAGGGAATGAAGATAGATAAATCAGAATGATAATCCTCACAACTCATTCAAACGCTGTGAAACGGATATCAAACTGAAAAGAAGATTGTAATAATTACCTGGGTTTACAGCAAATGAACTTCATCGATTGTATTTTTTTTTTTAAAAGCATCGGGTTTGAACCCTAATCCCCTTTTGTTATTTTTACTTACATCAGATGTATATTCAAAAAAAACTTCTACTTTTTGATTTTAACAAAATAGGCTAAGATTAACACAATTGCAATAATTTTACAGGACCTGATTATTGGATGAATATGTACTTATGGGTCTTTAACTATATATCCAGCCCAAAACAATTTTCTTTTAGAAAACAGAAAATGTTTATCACTGTTTATATCATAAACAAATTATTAAAATGCCCATAACAATGTAGAGCTCAGTGTAAAATATATGAATATGACTACACTTATTTTACTATTAAACCATTTCCTTTTCATTCTTTATAATGCATTTTTAATGTTATTTTATTACTTTTATAACTTTTATTAGTTAGACACTATTAATTGAAATCTTTTTTAATTTTACATTGTAATTTTAAGTTCGTCCCGCAAAAGGCGCGGATCTTATCCTAGTTTTCTAATATAATATATTAATGATATTATAAAAATTTAATTGGCGAGTCTATACACATATAATAGGATTTCAATAATATAATAAAGTTCGTTTTTGGGCTGTCATGCATATCTTAGTCTTATTCGCCAACCATTTAAAAGTGAATCTATGTTTGAATTTGGATGGTAGACAAATAATTTCCATAATATGCATATAAAATATGAATATGTGGTAGATATGTTGTTCCTTTAGGAAGCGTTCCTCCACGAAAGTTGAGGGTGAAGTTACAATGAATAAGAGTGTTGATGGTGATGCCAAGAATGATAAATTTAATTACAGTTGCAAAGGCAAAATGCAACATCATAATCAATTAAACCTAAGAGAATAGAGCAAAAGTTTGCTACTCCATTTTATTGTAGTTTTATTGGTTACATCTTCATATATATTTTTTGATAAAATAAATAAGACAATCATTTAAAAACATATCACCAATGAGATTTTGTAGTTCTATCTTAATAATATTCATTCCTATCAATCAACAGTTGCGGCAGCAACAAAGACAATGAAAGTCAAAGATATATAAATCAAAGCTGCGAAAAACGTTTTTTTCCTTTTTTTTTTTGGTTTTTACCATCACGTGCAATAAGTCATGAAAATGTTTGAAATAAAAAAACATTGCATCTTCTATAAATGTCGAGTTCCTATTTAACTGATATGCACTTCACAAAAACTAAAATCCTCAAGATGTAATTTAGCCGATTTCAATAACTTTTCAGTTAGAAGTAAACTTGAAATTAATTTGGAAACCAAGAAATACTAAACCAACTTGAAATAGGATTAGAGGAAATAGGAAATATGGTTTGTTAAGTGAGTTTAGGATTCTTTGAGATCTATATATGGAGATATAACCTTGTGATATAACGTATGGGTTTGTGAGAGATCTATTGTGAGAGCTTGAATTTTTGAGAGATTTTTCTTATTAATAAAAATTTGAGTTAATCTTATTGAGATAATTGGACTTCATACTTTGTGTTTAAACATTACGTGGTATCAGAGCCAAACTTGAGTGAAATCACAACAACAACAGCGGCTATAATTAACTAGAGGAAAAGATGGAGCAATCGTTCATTGTCCAATGCTTACGACAACAAACTACACCGTGTGGGCAATCCGTATGAAGGTCTTACTTAAGGTGCAAGAAGTTTGGGGCATGGTTGAGCAAGAAACAGAGGATAAGAAGAAGAACAACATAGCGATATCTCTGATTTTTGCATCAATACCAAAAACCCTAATCCTACAAGTGGGAGATTTGGATAATGCAAATAAGGTGTGGGAAGCCATTAAAGCTAGACATATGGGAGCAGATAGAGTAAAAGAAGCTAGAATTCAAATACTTATGGCAGCGTTTGATAGACTAGCGATGAAAGAAGATGACACCATCGACATCTTTGCAGGAAGAATGGGTGAAATTTCATCAAAATCATCAGCTTTAGGAGAAAGCATTCTTGAATTAGTCCATGGATACCTATGTGGACCAATAACACCGATGACCGCATGTAAAAACAAATACATCTTTGTCTTTATTGATGATCACTCGCGGTATATGTGGTCTATCCTCCTAAAGGAGAAGGGATAAGCATTTGAAAAGTTCAAAAGATTCAGGAATAGTAGAGCTAGAAACAAAATCAACCATCAAAACTTTCAGAACTGGTCGAGGTGGTGAGTCTCACATCAATGGAGTTTAGGGAGTTTTGTGAGAAAATAGGCATACAACGACACTTGACAGCACAATACACACCTCAACAGAAAGGAGTGGTGGAGAGAAAAAAACAGAACTCTGTTAGAGATGACTCGGAGCCTACTTAAACATATGGATATGCCAAATTACCTTTGGGGAGCAGCTCTGAGGCCTGCGTGTTATCTTATTAAGAGAGTCTATACTCGTACCCTTAACCTGCAGACACCATATGAGGTCTTCAAAGGCATAAAACCAAGTGTCAGACACCAAAAGGTCTTTGGTTGCATTGGATACACAAAAACAGACGCTGCACTTTTGACAAAGTTAGATGATAGATCAAGAATGCTAGTTCACTTGGGAACCGAACCAGGGTTTAAGGCGTATAAAATGTTTGATCCGGTCAAGCAGAAGAGAGTGGTAAGTAGGGATGTCATATTTACTGAGAACGAGCCATGGAAATGGAACAATGCTACTACCGGAGAAGATCATGAAGCGTGAAAGAACAAACTTACCTTTGGCTTACTTTGGGATCAAGATATAACAGAGAATTCAGATACATAGCTTGATTTCAATCCAGAGGAGAGTGATTACGGAGATGACGGATCGGTGACTAATCCAATGATTGAAGATACTACGGGAGAGGGTCCTAGACGATCCACAAGAGTCACAAAGATCCAAGTTATCTAGACGATTACATATACTTTTCCGAGGAAGAAGGAGAGCGTTTACTACTTTTGTTAAACAAAGAACCTTGGGATTTCAACGAGGCAATGGAGGAGAAAGTATGGAGAGATGCATGTGAAGAAGAGATTGCTTCCATAGTGAAGAGCAAGACTTGGGATTTGGTTGATCTACCCAAAGGAGCCAAAGCCATAGGACTAAAATGGGTATTTAAGATCAAAAGAAACTCTGTTGGAAGTATATATAAATACAAGTTAAGGTTAGTAGCAAAGGGATACATACAAAGACATGGTATTGACTTTGATGAAGTCTTTGCCTCAGTAGCTCGAATTGAAACTATATGGTTTCTCATTGCACTAGCGGCCTCAAATGGATGGGAGATCCATCATCTCGACATCAAGACAGCCTTCTTGCAAGGTAACCTGAAGGAGACAGTATATGTAAGCCAACCAGAAGGTTTCAAAGTCAAGGGGGAGTGAAGAAAAGGTTTACAAATTAAGAAAGGCGTTGTATGGGTTAAGACAACCCCCTAAAGCTTGGAATGAGAAGCTAAATAAAGTTTAGAACAGCTCAACTTCAGCAAGTGTAGCAAGGAACCTTCCTTATACCGAAAGAGATCAAGTGGTCATCTCGTTGCAGTCTACGTTGACGACCTACTAATATGTGGATCAAATGTTAAGATGATCAGCGATTTCAAGAAAGAAATGTCTGAGAACTTTGAGATGAGCGTCTTAGGTCTTCTAACCTACTATCTCGGCATTGAGGTAACACAAACCAACAAGGGAATCACTCTTAAACAAGAGAGATATGCAAAGAAAATCTTACATGAGACAGGAATGGAAGAGTGCAACACAGTCCACACACCAATGGAGTTTGGTTTAAGCTTGTCAAAGGCTCCGGAAGAACAAGGGATTGATGAAAAGGAATATAGAAGAAATATTGGGTGCTTATGCTATCTATTGCATATAAGACCTTATCTTTCTTTCTGTGTTGGAGTTTTATCTAGGTATATGCACGAGCCAAAGACCTCTCATGGAGCAGCTCGAAAAGCAAATCCTGCGTTACTTAAAGGGAACACATTCTCTTGGTCTTAGCTTCAAGAGAGCTAACAAGATGGAACTTGTAGGTTACAGTGACTCAAGTCACAACATCGACAATGATGATGGAAGGAGCACTACAAGTCATATCTTTTACTTGAATGATTGTCCAATATTATGGTGTTCTACGAAGCAAGAAACATTGGCATTATCTTCATGTGAGGCTGAATTTATAGTGGCAGCCGAGGCTGCAAAACAAGCCATATGGCTACAGAAGTTACTTGAAGAAGTCACCGATGAAACTTGTCGAAAGGTTGAGATTCATATTGACAACAAGTCATCAATTGCCTTGAAAAAAAAATCTGGTGTTTAACAGAAGAAGCAAACATATACACAAGCGCTATCACTTCATAAGGGAGTGTGTTGAAGCTGAGTTAGTAGACGTACAACACGTACCAGGAACAAAGCAAAGACAGACATATTAACCAAGTCACTTGGGAGAATCAAGTACAAAGAAATGAGAGAGCTTGTTGGGATTCAAGACATAGTTAACTTCAAGTTTAAAAGAGAGAATGTTGGAAGTAAACTTGAAGTTAATTGGAAACCAAGAAAAACTAATCCTACTTGAAATAAGATTAGAAGAAATAGGAAATATGGTTTGTTAAGTGAGTTTAGGATTCTTTGAGATCTATATGTGGAGATATCAACTTGTGATATAACATATGAGTTTGTGAGAGATCTATTGTGATAGCCTGAGTTTTTGAGAGATTTTTCTTAAGCTATTAATATGATTTGAGTTAGTCTTATTGAAATCATTGGAGTTCATACTTTGTGTTTAAACAATATTTTCTTTATAAAAAATAGTAGAATAAATTAGTAGAACCATTAATTTAAAAAAAAACAGAAGTTAAAAGCTGATGTACAAAAGAGTAACTCAGAGTTTGCCTTGTTAAAGTGGCCACTAAACTATTCTTAATGATGCAAGTTGGTAATGTTGGTTATTTGTGTGGCTTCCTTGAATTGATAAAGTCATCTTCCAGGTTGAGAGTTTCAGTGTTACGTTTCTCACACAAAAAAATGAAACGTCAATCGCAAAAGAATCACATATATCATCTCTAAAGCTTTGTAGTTGTCGCTTAGTAAATTTCTCTAATGAGACTGCATTTAGGATGTTTTGATCCTTTTGATGTAATGTCAGTATTAAATTCTCTGTGAAATCCAAATGTGCAACATCAATTTTTTTTCCCAACATCAAATATGTATAATACACAAACAAAGGTATTGATATATTTGACAAGACCATTAGCTTGATATTTTTAGGTATTATCTATACATCCATCCTCGACTCGATGTATTCAAGCATCTATCCGAAAAATATACTCCAACTCCAAAGTGTAATCAAGCATCTTATTTACAGGAGATGCAATATTTTTGTGTGTTTTACTGAATGACGACATTGTCAGTCTGAAAGTTCTTTTCGTGCTTCATGGAATTGTCTTTTCTCGGATGAGGTGAGGGCGTGTCTGGGTTCAATTTGATGGCTTAGGAGATAAGTGTTTGAAGAATTTGCAAGGCTAGTATCTGATTTGGGTTTGATGACTATCCTTTGTTGTAGTTCCTCAAGCCAAACGAGAGGTTTTCTCATTTCTATGACTTAATTTATGTTTAGGAAGATTTTATCTTTACCTTTCATTTGATATTATTATTCATGTTTTATTTTTTTTAAATGGACATTTTCAAAAATATTTAAGTATGAGACTTCATTAAGGAAGCAAAAAATATTTATACTATTGATATATAAATATAGATATTTATTTTTAAATAAATAAAATAAAAAGAAGAAAAATATTTTTCAAGTTTTCGAATTATTGGAATTTGTTTTTTTTTTAATTTTTTTTTCAGATATTCTTTTTCAAATTCGAAAATAGTTTTTGAAACTATATTTAAAATTTTTATTTAATTTTAAGTATTTATTTATATTCTTATTAAAAATTTAAATCTTATTCTCTAAAAACTGATTTCTTAAATCTAAACCTTGATATTAGTTAAACTCAGGATTATAATTATTTATTTATCTCATTATAGTAAAAGATAAATCTGGTTAAGGTAAAAATGAAAAAAAAAAAACTAATAAAATGTTAGTTTAGGCATTTTTCGTTTAGATCTAAACGCACTTCCTTGTTGACCAAAAAGAAATACACTGTTCAGAATCTTATCTATAAATTGTTTTGGTTCATATACTCACGTTGTCTGGTTAGTTTCTGGAATCGTTTTTTGTCCTTTTTAATTTGTTCATTTTCTATTATTTTGTAATTAAAGAAAACTTAGAAGATGTATAAAAGTTCAACATTTTACCTAAAATGTACTTTAAGCTTTGTAGCCGTAACTTACCGCCTGGAATCATCTTTTGCTCAGATGAGGTGAAGGTGTGTGCTTGGGTTCCCATTAGATGGCTTAGGAGATAAGAGTTTGGTGAAGTTGCAAGGCCAGTATATGATCAGGGCCTGACGACTACCCTGTGTTGCGGTTCCTCATGGCAACCAAAAGATTTTCTCATTTCATATGGCTTAATTTTGAGGGTTTTTTTGCAGAATTAACCTGAAATTTGAAGTCAACCACAAAACTAACCTCCTTTTTTTTTTGAACTTTATTTTGTCAAATTCACCCCACAAGTTCATATAATTCACGAAAATGCAATTAATTTTTTTTTTATTTCGAAAATAACATATTTACTCTCTCACCCTCATCATCTTCAAGTAATTACAAGATTGCCATTGTCATCAATACTCCAACAACCATGAACAACCAATTTTGAAGCTCTTAATGCCTCCAAATTCCATTTACCCTTCTTCTTTCTCTATTCTCATGAACTAAACAACACATTACAACACATATCTCTCACTTTCTCTCC
>CAKOAT010230822.1:0-21344 GCA_932364175.1 Eruca vesicaria subsp. sativa | reverse complement strand
TGCTGAAAACAAATCAACTTTATCATTTCTTAATTTATATCACTTATAAATGTTTATAATTACATGTTTTTAATTTTTCACTCATCAAAATATTTTGTACAGAATTTATAAATTATTTTTAAGATTCAATCGTCCAGACAACTAACATTTCAGTCGTCCAGACGACTGAAAAGTAACTCAGCCCGACCCAGACAACTTAGTGGGGTTATATTCGTAAAAATGTCTTCTGTTTTTTTGTTTGGTCACAGAGCACTATACTGTAATTTCATAGCCCTTTTAGGTTAGATTTGCATTTGATTCAAGTTAGGGTCTAGTATTGAGGTTAAAACCAAGTTATGGGTGAATTTTGGCAAAAAACCCCTAATTTTGATCTAAACAAACTTTAACGTTGACCACAAAAGAAAACATACTTCTTTATTATACTATTCAGGACTTAATTTAAAAATTGTTTTGGTTCACGTATTCATGTTGTCTGATTTTTTTTTTGTCAACTCATGTTACTGGTTAGTTGTTTGAATTGTTTTTGTTTTTCTGTCCATTTTAACTATTCTTTTCCGTTATTTTGTAATATTCTAAAAATTTAAAAGATATATAAAAGTTTCAACGTTTCACCTAAAACTGTGCTTCAAGTTTCATAATATGAAGATAATTGTCTCAATAATGTACATATATTAAAAATACCTTTTTCAAAAATTATAAAATATATAAGTTAGAATAATTAATTATAAATACTTTTTTATTATAATTGGTTGTTGATAAAATTAAAGTTATCTTCATATAAAGAAAACAAATCTTCTATTTCTATATGGATTTTGTAAATTTATAATACACAGAGGATAGCAATACTAAAGCTTATGTTGGACAACTTTGATCTACTTAGTATTAACACTAAACAAACTACTTTCATCTTCCTCCAACTTTCCTAGCCACCAAAGAGAAAAACACATTTATCACTTCAGTCTCTCTGAGTTGGGCATGGGAATTCCCAACCCGCCACCGACAAAACTCCCATTCTCATCCGGTCTGCTGTGTTGATAATGACGATGAGACCATGGGATTGTGCTAACTGAAGGAAAGCAACACTTGCACTCATCGGGGCATGCTAGCTCCGGGAGAGTTTCACATTTTTTGCGTGTTCTATTCCCATCATGGCTGTGCTGCGTAGCTTCCCAAAGCGGTCCCCAACACTCAACCTTGTTGTACTCAGGGATGTTAGAATGAAAATAAACCCAAACAGGAGATTCTTGTAGCTCTGGGTAGTTATTCAACAAGTTCCCATCTCCGTGGACAAAAGCTTTCAACACCTACAAATCATTAGGGTAAATGTAATTAAATAGAAGGACAACATTGTTAATTACATATCGAAAATCACACAGTACCGAAGCCACATGATCTTACCACCGGTAATTCTTTACAAAATATGTAATACCGAAGCTTCGCTATGAGATCCAAAAGGAAGTGGCCTCCGCTAATGTGGCAATGAACGTGAAGGGACATTTTACCCTTCACTTTCTTCCACTCAGCCACTACTTCGTCCCGGAACAATCTATTAGCCCATCCCTGCAACTGGTGATCCACAAACAAAAGAAGAAAACATCGGTCTCTGAAAACACTAAACCCCAAAATTTTATCCTGCGGGGGACTTTTTTTTCATTTACCTGAGAATTATTGATAGATTGAGAAATAGCTAAAGTTAGCTTAGCAGTTATGTCACTGTGAGTAAGAGTGTAAGTTCTTGGGAGCTTTGATGGATGCTTCTTTTCATCAACTCCTAAGAATGATACTTTCAATTTGGAGGCTTCAAAAATCGCCGGTCCAAATAATCTCGCAACCTTATTCATTCAAAAGATGGAAACATTCAATCTTTAATAGATCGAATTCATATCCTAAAAGACGTAGTCTACAGCATATAATCACAAAAACAGAGGATATAACCTAAAATAACAGAACTGGAATTGTGTTATTTAGAAAGTTCCATAACCAAAAAAAAATATCAAATGAATTTACTGACAAGAATAGGGTATGAGATTCTTACAGGAACAGTAGATCTGTTCTTTATTGAGGATCTATTATTTGTAATAGAGAGTGAGCGAGTGTTCTGTTTCTCTGTAAAAGCTGGTTTCATCGTCGATGGGAATAAGAAATTTGTTGCCAAACTGCACATCTCTGCTTTCCTTTAGTATCACTAATCTGCAAAAACAAGACTGAAGGAAAAAAAGTAATCCTTAAATAAAAGAACTATATTAACGTCTCACGCTATAATTACGTGTTCGTAACACTATATCAAAAGCTTAGGGCCCTTAAAAAAATCGAGCTTGCTTTCGCTTTCGGTTTAGCTCCGGAAAATTAGGTTTTGTCTTTGTTGTTTGCGTGTTGTGCTAGACAATCTTACGATACGAGTTGAAAGTGAAGGTTCCTGTATTTGTAGACTTTACACAAGTCCAAAGTTCTCTCTGATGAGTTGAGAATGAGAGTGCCACGTGCCATCCAGCTTCTTCACTGCATGAGATGCATGTGTCGTCTCGTTGAAGCACAAACGTGGCGTTAACGAGTTCTATTCGGTTCATTATCGGATAAGTACACTACCTTTCGGGACAAAGAGTCAAGCGGTTCGGTTCTTTGACGAATATTTAGAAACGATTCTGTACATTGCGGCTTCGGTCGGAACTTATCTGTTGTTGGGGTTATTTAGAGGCTGGTCTGTCAATAATACTTTAATTTTTTGAAAGAAAAAGCATTTTAAAACTAAAAATTTACCAAATAAATTTTGTCTATCCTAACATGTTTATAACTTCTTTAGACAAAATAGTGTGGTGTTTGTTTTAAAAAGGCCTAAATTTCAAAAGAAAAAATACGATCTAAAAATGGTGTTTGCATGTGCTTTTCTTTTATCTCAAATTAGATATTTCTTTCCACTTTATGCAGCGATAAAAAAATATGTTTAAAATAAATTTGTTAGTGGAAACTCTCTCAGTTCGGTAATTTGAGTAAATGTTCATAAATATTTTTACATCGAGAAGTTTAGATTTCAAATCCCAGAAAATGTAAATTATACATATTATAGAAAAAAATTATAAGAGATCTTAAATATAGTGCATGACATATCATCGAATATAAAATGGCTTGAAGTAACGCAATCATATATATATTGTTATATGGTAGTAAAATTATCAACTGTAAAATCGTTTATATATTTTTCACTATTGTAATAACATAATTAATCAGACGTTAATTTTTTCTTATATTATTTTAAATTTTATTATTTTTATATTAATATTTTAATATAATATTAATTTAGTTAAAATCCACCTAACTTAATATTCAAATACAACATGATTCATAGTCTTTTTTAAATTTACCAAAGCTTTAGTAGAAAGTTGGCTCGGATAATTTTGGTTAGATACTTACTCGTTTAACAGATTTGATATTAGTTTAAGTTTTAAGCCATTAAAACTAAACTAAACCTTCATCTTGTCTATGTGTGATAGGGTTTAAATTTTTAAAAATGGAGGAAAATAGATTAGTATTAGGCCTGGGCAACCGGGATCCCATTCGGGTTTCGGTTAAGTCCATTCGGGTTTCGGTTTTTTTTATACCAAGAAATCAGCCACATTCGGTTTATTAAAATGTTCGGTTCGTGATCGGTTCGGGGTGTTGCGGGTTCGGTTCGGGGTGAGTTAGCTAGCAAGAAACCGGTGAAAACCGATATACTTTCGGGTTCGGTTATAAATAGTACAATCGGTTCTTCGGTCCTCAATTTATACTTATTTGTAACCAATTTACAACAAAACATGACATTTAAAATAAGGATTCATCCCATTAAACAAAACATCAACTTGAATGAAACAAAGTCATCAATATTATTGATATGAAGAAAAACAAAAGGTAGCAGAGAACTAATATTCTCGTAAACAACATGAATCAAAGAAACTTATAAGAAAAAAAACTGAACTCTCAAGATATGAGAGACATTATTAATAGAAAAAAACAAATACTTAAAACTTGAAAATGCAAATGCCAATCTTCATGCTCCAACCTTTACGTTCCAACCATCAATCATCAAGAGTTTGAGCTTGAAACTCTGCAACAAAAACCAAATGAGACGAAGTTAATATTCATTACAGTACATGAACAAATAAACTAAAGTGAAGACAAAACACAAACCTTTCTCAAGCAGGTCAAGAAGTTCCACATCAGCAAGCATTTGTTCGTTTGTAGGGACTTGTTCAGCTGCCTTGATATCAGCGTGCATCCACTGCTCTGAACACATGAGCACTTCAATCATATAATGAGTTAAGCAGCTTCGATAAGGCTCCAAGATCCTACCACTTGTGCTAAAAGCACTTTCTGAAGCAACAGAGGAAACCTGCATGGCAAGTAAATCTCGAGCCATCTCTGCTAGAATAGGATACTTAAGCTTGTGGACCTTCCACCACGAAAGGATGTCGAACTCAACACCAAGCAACAGCTTCGGAGTTTCAACTGGATCCGTCAAGTACACTTCTAGCTCATCTCTTGTATCATCTCCCTTCTCAGCAACCAACTCCTTGTACACACAATCCATCCTCTCATACCCATAATCTTCAACCACGAGCTCCATTCTATCCACGCCTTGTTCCTGAGAATCTTGACTAGGCAGAGAAACCTCAGCTTGAGTTGACTGAGAAGACTGTCCAATAGATCCTCTGAAACGGTTGATGTACTCCTGGAACATGGACTTGAGAAGATCACCAACATAGTCTAGCATTTCTTTAGACTCCAAGCTGTTCTTCCCATAGAGTTTGTCAAAGCAAAGCTTGGCAAACTGCATCTTCTTCCTAGGATCAAACACAGTCGCCAATATCAGCATTCTGTTGACACTCTTCATGCCATCCCAGTACTTCAGAAACTTCTGAAGCATATCTGTTGCTTTCACCTTCAGCTCAGGATCAAAACTGTTAGCTAGTGCAGTCAAGTTCCTCTCTATCGTGACGATCTCACCATAACACTTGTAAGAGTTCACCTTTGATGAGGAAGAGATCACCAACGTGCTGTTGTAGAAGATGACCAGAAATCTCTTCAGCTTGTCAACAGCACTCCAGTCTCCATAACCAGGTGGACCACACCTCTTAACACCATTTTCTGTATCCAGAAAATAGTCGTTATACAGCCGGTCTTCTGCTTCCATCTTTTCAAACGCCACACGGAACTGGAGAGCCCTAGACAGCATAAGAAAAGTAGAGTTCCACCTAGTCTTTACATCTAGAGGCAAGCTACCACGACTCATTCTCCCACTAGTAACTCTAAGGTCAAATGCATTCAGCCTAGGCGTAGAAGAGCGTACATACTGGACAGCATAGTTTATCGCTAAGACATTATCCCCCACCTCAGCTAAACCATCCTTAGCAATCAAGTTGATGATATGAGCAGAGCACCTCATGTGCAAGTAATTACCATCTAAAACTAATGCATCAGGGGCTACCTCGCTAAACTCTCTATGGAATTTCCTAATGGCACTGGTATTTGCTGTTGCATTATCGACCGTAATACAGAATACCTTTTCAATTCCCCAGTCAGCTAAACATTCCAAGAGGACAGTAGCTATCGTCTGACCTTTGTGGTCCATCACGTATTTGAAGCCAATAATGAGCTTCTTCAGCTGCCATGAAGCATCGATGAAGTGGGCAGTTATCACCATATAACTAGCACCTGTTAGCCATGCAAACAAGAAAACATGTTAGAATAATCCTTTGAAATGTAAAAAAAAAATAAACAAGTAGAGTAGCATTACCCGTGACTTGAGAAACCCAAATGTCAGTTGTTAATGACACTCGTTGTTTGGTTGTGCGTAGCAGGTTCTTCAAAGCTGCCTTCTTCTGCACGAACATCTCAACAATGTCTCGAGTCGCAGTCCTCCTTGAGTGTGGCTTGTAAAGGTTAACCTTTCAATAGAAAAGTTAGAAAAGTTAGACTTGTATTAAGTTAAACTTATATTAGAAAAGCTTAAAAGGGTAAGAGGTATTGCAGTATTACCTTTCTGCAGAAATGTTTCCAGGCCTTACTTTCAACAAAAGAAAGAGGCAATTCCGCTAAGACAATCAGCTCATTGGAGGCTTGTCTGAAAACCGGCTCTGGGACCTTTGAGCACTTCAGATTGCCTTCTGTATTAATCAGAGTCTGATTCTTCCCTTGGCTGGTTAACCATGTTTGGTATTCTTTGCAGATGGTCAAATGCTTCTGGAGGTTTGATGTTCCCGATTTGGTGGCACAGGAGAACACCTTCTGACAATAGTGACAAATGCACTTGTCACGACTGTCCTTGGTTCGGGTGTAATGGCTCCACACACCAGACCTTGGCACAACATTTTTCTTCATCTTCAACGACTGAGCAGATACTCCATTTGTTGCATTTGCATCAGTGGACTTCCCTCGGCTTTGAGTACTTTGGTTCTCTTGTCCTTCGTAAGTCACTTGAACATCAGTTGTGTCTTCACTGGTCTGTCTTTGTCTCGATGATGAGGAAACCATCTGCAAAATAAGATGAAAAAAAATTACATTTTAGTTACATCAAACGAGTTTTGTATAAAGAAAAACATCAAGACAAATAGTGTGATGAAGACACTGTCATCAAACCGTTTGATTCAAACGTATGTCACTATGTTGTATCAACTAAACTACTAGTCAAGCTCTCTAGTAAAACATAAACAAATCAATACACGCATCTTATTAACACTCAAAGCCATGAAGAGACAAGAGCATCAATAGTTTTACTACTAAAGCTAGACAAGAATCAAGACAACTAAAATGAACTGAAAGTAAAAAAAAATGATGAGACAAGCATCGAGACTACTCAAAAAAGTCTGAGTACCTTTGATTGATTAATTGTGCTTTGATATGGAGATGACTAGGTCGAAGATACATATATATAGGATCTTTCGATTAGGGTTTCGGTTTCAAATCGACGAAGATATTGAGTGAGATACGAGAATATGTGATGCTTGAAGAAATTTCGGAGTAAGGAAACAAATTGGTGAGAATATTTAGGGAGATCAAAGCTTTAGGAAGGTTACAGAGATTTCGGGTGGTGAGAATCTGTGAGAGAGATTGAAATCAATTGGGTATCGAAAAGGGGAAAGAGGGCTTAGGGTTTCATAAAGTCGGGTCTCGGGTGTACTCAATCGGATTTTCGGTTTATAACCAACCCGAACCGACACCCGATATACCAAAAAACCAACCCCGATCGGTTTTTAGACAAGATCCGAATCCGACCCGAACCGCTTTTATCGGACCGGGTTCGGTTCGGGTTTTCGGGTTCGGGCTTTTTGCCCAGGCCTAATTAGTATATTTAAAATATAGGCAGTTAGAACAATTATGTAAGATTACATAGAATTACTACTATATCTATTACTACTATATGATAATTACAGTGTGGTTGTTTATCACGTTATATCCCACTTATATCTCTTTAACATGCAGACAAAAGTATAAAATATGATCTAAAAGTATCCCACTTATTGATTGATCTAAAAATATTTTTTATCCGGGACAAAAGTATAAAAGATTATTAATACATTTACAAATTTAATTTTCAATAGATAGATTACTAAATTTTTACAAAATTAGTAAAAAACATTTTGGTGGCGAGCTGCCCCACCCATCACTATGTAGCTTTGCCACTGCGTGTAGAAACGGGTGACATAAGAGGGCTATGTCAAAGAGATAGCAAGGATAACCAATCTGTGTCTTCCTCCGCAAGAAAACTGATAACTAATTGTTGGCTTAGATAAAGGAGTAGAGAAACAACTAAATCGATGAAGAACTTTGCTCTGAATAAAGGCGAACTAACTTTATCTCTTAAAACTAAAATAATTAATTTCTTAAATAAAAATATTGTAAAATTTACATAAAATAATATATTTATGTAATTTATCTATGATAATTATTCAGTTTATATATAGTATTTAAGTATATGCATATATATATATATATACACATACACGAAATAGATCGAATTAATATCTATTAATAATATATTAGTATTTGTGATTTATTTTGTTTATTAAATATTTTAAATCAATATTTTGTTTGCTTTGTAGTATTACAACTATTTGGATTTTTCAGTTTGAATGAAAACTAGAATTTGATCCGCACTCCTGTGCGGGTATATCATTTAACGTGCGTTAAACTTAAAATTATAAGCGGTTAATTTTATAAAAAAATATATTTATATATATTTTATAATTTACATATAGAATAGAATACATTATATTATAATATAAATTTCTAATAATTTGAACTTTCAGAATTTTATATTTGAATAAATTAAATAAGGTAAAATTATATTTAAAAATTATTTTATATAATATATATTATATATTTTAGTTTGTGTTTTTATTTTCACCATAAAAAAAGAAAACCATTGTAATTATTTGATTTAATTTAATTTTAAATGCAATTACAGAATCTGTAAATAAAAAGAAATACAAAAGAAAATTATTTAATTTATTTTAAATGTAATGGTTAAATATGCAAATAAAACGAAATATTTAATATACTACTCATGTTTCCAAATAATTTTCTTTTATTATGTTATTCTGTTATTCTTATTTACAAATAATACCAAAAGATAATTCAGTTTTAATAATATAGATACTTTGAATGGTATCAGAAACATATTTATGATTATGACATACACATATACAGAATATAGATATGAAGACACTGGCATGATCTTTTGAAATGAAGTAGTTGAAGTAAAAAAAAAAAAGAATTGAAGTATTGTTGACAATGGAATTCAACTTGATAAAGTTGTAATGCTGGAGATACATCGTATGAAAGGTCCGTAGACAATGGAAGTCTATTTTATGTTTAGTTTTGTTTTGTTGGCATTAAATTTTTAGAGTTTTTTAGAGTTTAAAATAAGTTATTATAGAATTCAATTCAGGAAAAGAGTAATTAAATTAGAAAAAGACATTCATAGCTTAAATTTAGGATATTTAATACTTCAGTAGCATTGTATTGTAAATAAGTGATAAATTTTAGAGATATTTCATATATGTATTTCTATTTTAATAAGATAGATGGATAGTGAATCGAACAAATTTTTTTAAATATTTTTCTCCCGTCCTAGTGAAAATAAATATATGGGGTTTTTGAGACCGATGTGAGCAAGATATACTAAGTAGAAATCTAAGGCTTCCTGCTTATGAAATCTGTATAATTCATCTTTGTCTTTGGAAAAGGATATTGAGTAACCAAGTAACAGCCATGGAGAAGAAGAGAACTGACGAAAAGAGTGTTTCTAAGCAGACGACAAAGTTATGAATAGCCGAATAGGATTACCAAAAGAAATTCTTTTGTTTTTCGTGGTTTACTTTGCCTGTTGATTTGTATCGTTCCTTTTAGCTTATATTAGAGATTTTTCCTGGGTTACGTCCGGATTTTTTTCCTTATATTTTAGTTTTGTTTAATTTATTATAGATTATATTTGATTACATATTCTATACCTAGACTAAATAATCTATATAAATCATTTTAAAAAATTAAATTTTTTTGTATTGGTTTTGGTGACTCAAATTATAATTTTTTTTATAAAAATTCTTTCAATATCAAAATACATATAAGCTGGTGACCATTTGTATTAAAAAATATAATACATTCGACGAAAATAGAAAGTGAAGAGGAACGCATGTGAGATCAGTGGAGAATGTTCAGATCTCTGTAAGAGATTATTGAATGGTGGGGTTTCAGCTTATATCGTAATGACCAAATAAATATTTCAGGTAAATATAAATCTCAACATTCAACATTGACTTTTCGTATATTTAATTCCATCTTTTCATATTAGAAATTTGGTAATGATTTTAAGATTTCAAAGACATTATTGGCTGAGATCTAGTATATTTTTTAATGATCTATTGAATTTGAAATATATTTCTTAATACAAATGGTTACCAGCTTATATGTATTTTGATATTGAAAGATTTTTTTTTAATAAATTTATAACTTTAGTCACCAAAACCAATACAAAAAATTTCAATATTTTTTAATGATGTAGGTAGATTATCTAGTCTAAGTATAGAATATGTAATCAAATATACTCTATAATAAATTACACAAAATTAAAATATAAGGGAAAGTCTCTAGTCATACGTAAAAGTATTAAATTCTTTAGATGTTAGCGTTTTTTGAATTTTACTATATTATGTGATTTTCCCGTGCTCATGCACATGTGTGAATATTTATCAAGTAAATATATTGTAATATATTCTAATTTATTAATTTAGATAGATATTTACTTTTAATTATAAATTAATTTATATTTGTATGTATAACTTATATTAATAATATTATATTATTCTAATTAGATATAAGACTTGAGAGATGTTATATTTAATCGTTTTGGTTGTTTTTGGTCAATAGTCTATTTGGTTACACTTGTGTATTTTAGATTGTATCTATTTTTCTGAATTCAACTATAATATTTTTCTTCTAAATATACTAAAACTTTGATTATTATTGCATTTAGATTGTTTGTCGTCTTATTATTGCAATTAGGACTCTCCCAGGCACAGTCTCCAAGGCGAGGTTTTTCTTTGTCAACGGTTGGTAAGGTGAGATAGTGACTTCACAAATTTTTGCTGAAACTAGAAAGAAACCTCTGGTCTCTCCATTGCCTCCCTTTGGAAGCCCTATTTTCTTTCTGGAACTAGCATCCTCCACGAAGTTATTCCTTGCATCTTTTCAAATCTAATCCTCCTTCAAGACCTCAGATTCCCTGTTTCTGCCTGGTTTCTTTTCACATAAGCACACAACGATTACAAAGATTAGAGATCGGTGAATTCCTCATATCTTGCAGAACAAGGTAATCCTTTCAAAATGGCTCAACGTTACACAAAGGAAGAAAAAGGAAAGTTCCAACAGACAGAAAATAATGAATCCAGCATCAAACGTATCAAGGCTCCTTGCGTTGACACCTCTGCTCTCATCAAGGAGAATGCTCTCACGCTCATTGGTCGGACCACTAACCCATCAGAGCAGAAAGTATGGGCCCTCATCCCAGCTCTCCCTCGGAAATGGCATCTACTTGGAAGAGTATCAGGTTCAGACCTGGGACATGGCTGTTTCCAATTCAGATTTGAAAAAGAAGAAGACCTGAAAAGAGTTTTGGACAACAGACCTTACCACTTCGCCTACTGGATGGTAATACTTCAACGCTGGGAACCTATCATCTCAGCTTCCTTCCCGTCACAAATCCCCTGTTGGATTCGTATCAAAGGGCTTCCCCTTCACTTTTGGCACGAGGACATGTTGTTTGATATAGGAAAAGAGCTGGGAACTCTCTTAAACCATGAGCTCACAAAAACTTCGGCTAGAAGCCAAGTCTCTGTGGATGGCTTGAAACCACTGGTTAAGAAGTACATCATCGAGTATGATTCTGGTGAAGAAAGTCTAATCCATCTAGAGTATGAGCGTCTGGAAAATCATTTCTCCCTTTGCAACGCCCTCTCACATGTTAAGGAAGATTGCCCGAGGTCCCTGGATGAGAATTTAGGACCTCTACAGCTTTATGAAGTTGCTGAGAGAGTCCAAGAGAAGAAACCTACATCGGACCAAAGAAGAACGCCCTACTCCAACATGCCTCTGACAAGGACCACAAACCCTCTAGAGGGTGAAAAATCTCCACAACATCAGCTGATCATCTCCGGAAGAGATAAGCAAACATCAAAACCTTTCCAGGAAAGAGTCGACAGGCATGGAAATAGCTTCGGGTCCAGAGTGGCCACGAAACAAACAAGAATCCCTCCTCCTCCCAAAGATCTAGCCCCCATAAGCGACATGGTGGATTCATGGAGAAGAAACGCAACTCCCAAAAATACAGGGCTCCAAGTTTACACGTCTCCCCCTACACAAAAAGAAGAGATTCAACATCTATAAGAGAGCGGTACAAGAAAGCCCCTTTCCCCCAAAGAGAGCTTAAAGAGTGGAGGGTGAAACCCATTCCTTCAGGAATTTCTACAGAACAAGAGGGGAGACCAATTTCAACAGACCTTCAGGTCTCTACAGAGGTGCTGTCCCATACCCTCGTTCCCCACACTTCGAGAAAACAACAGTCAGAGGAAGAGATCTTAAGAGACCTCAATGATGCAACGAGAGCATACCTGAGCTGCTCAGACCCAACAGAAGCCGCGGCAAGAAGACAGAGAGTCAGGGCCGGAGATGCAAGCGGAGAGACAAAAGAGACCGCAGCTGCTTTATTCAAAGCGCAAACCAGCCTATCAAATAACCTACCTCCGAATCAACCCTCTCAGAACCCTGTCAGATACCTTTCAAAAGAGCAGGTTCTGAAAGACCTCGAAGCAGCGACTATGCAGTACCTTAGCTGTCCTAACCCCACTGAGGCTGCGGCTAGAATGCAACGTGTCCTGTCAAGTGAGGCTTCAGGCCTAGTGGATGCAACAGCAGATTCCATCCTAGCTGCAGAGTTAACCCCGAGAAAATCACTCTCACCGTGGGAGAGAGGTATAAAATCAGTAAGTCCAGTTGCAAACAACTCCCTCTTTGGATTAAGACTGGACCAAATCTTCAGCCCTATACCTCAACCTCTGACAGATCTGGGACTTGATCCATACTACAGTGATGCTCCTGCTCAAGTTAACTTCCTGTCCCCCAGAGAATATAGTAAAACACCTGCTCGGCTCAGGTCACTAATCATTTTCCCTCATTTGACAGCTGACGATGCCCCTCCATTGAACCCTCGAAGGCCTATTTTACGGGAGGAAACTCCTATCAATGAAAGCCAGACAAAAAGGCAAAGGAGGATATCGACTAGACAATCAAGAAAGAGGTCACCTGGAGGAGGACCTAATATCCTCCTTGGCACTAGTTCAAAGAAGAGAAATCTCTCTCAAATCCAGTACTCACCAGGAAACAGTAAGAGAGCGAGGACTGCGGGGCCCGATAGAGCACTACCTCTGGGAAATATCTCAATTGTGGCTACTGAGGCTTCCAACGCTATTAGAAACCCTCCTATTCAGCTGATACCGGCAATGACAAAGAAGAAGGCGGATTTTCGGCTTCCCCAGCTCCCGGGTCCTTAGTCGTCCTGAGCTGGAATTGTTGTGGACTTGGGAACCTCATAACAATCCAGCGTTTAAAAGAGATTCGTAGAAAGAAGGACCCCGACATTCTTTTCCTGATGGAAACAAAGAATTCAGAAGAAATGATTATTAAAGAACTCCCGTGGCTAAAAGAAGATAACACCTGCTTTGTTCCCCCCCACACTCCAGGAGGTGGTGGTCTCATGCTCAGTTGGAAAAAGACATCGCGCTTACAGTCCTATCTACCTCCAACAATTTCATTGATACGGAAATCATCTCCAAAGGGAAACCTTTCTTTGCTACGTTCCTATATGGGGAACCGGATCATACAAAAAGATTGGCCGTTTGGAACTCACTTTCTAATCTACATGCCAACCCCAAAGGACCGTGGTTCTTAACAGGAGATTTCAATGAACTACAAGATAACAGTGAGAAAAAAGGAGGGCCAGAGAGAGCAGAAGGTACTTTTGGGAATTTCCGTACCTTCCTATCCGAAAATGACCTATTTGATCTTAAACATTCTGAAAATCTCTTCTCCCGGAGAGGCAAAAGAGGCACACATCTTGTGAGGTGTCGTCTTGACAGAGCTATGAGTAATCCAGAATGGATGGACCTCTTCCCCTCTTGCCGAAGCCAATACCTCAAATTCGAGGGATCTGATCATCGTCCCATCATCTCGTATCTGGACACTTCAAGGAAAAAGGGCCACAATTTATTTCGCTATTATAGACGTTTAAAAGACCAAAAAGAGATAAAAGATCTAGTTTCTGACATCTGGAATAACTGCGACTATCTGGGAGTAGAAGCAAGGCTTGCCTTATGTCGCAGTGCCATTTGCAAATGTAATAAACTGTTCCATGAAAATAGCAAAAAGGTAATTGAAGACCTGCGTGGGGAACTGGATGATCAAATGAGTACGGACTCCCCAAATGAAGATAGGATCCGCGATATTAATAATCTCCTTCTAAAGGCCTACCTGTCAGAGGAAGCTTACTGGAAAAAGAGGAGCAGACTCCTATGGCTGACTTTGGGAGACTCTAATTCCGGGTATTTTCACGCAGTAACAAAGTCGAGAAAGGCAAAGAACAGACTCACGGTTTTGGAAAACGATGATGGGATCCCGTGTTTCGAAGTAGAACAGATTTCTTCGTTGGTGTGCACCTATTATGAGAAATTATTCACGGCAAACCAAAGAGAGATTAACTGTTCAGTAATCCCTGAAGCCCTCAAGCCCTGTGTAACACATGAATGGAATGAGTTTCTTACCCGAGACCCAACACCAAAAGAAATAAAGGAAGCGCTCTTTGCAATCCATGCAGATAAGGCCCCCGGGTCTGACGGCTTTTCTGCGTGTTTCTTTCACTCGAATTGGGAGGTGGTTGGCCCCTCGATCGTAAAGGAGATCCAATATTTTTTCTCCACAGGGATCCTGCCACCTACATTGAACGAAACTCATGTTAGGTTAATCCCCAAGAATCTCACCGCAAAAAGAGTGGATGAATACCGACCTATAGCTTTGTGTAATGTTTTCTATAAGGTTATCTCCAAGCTCCTCTCCCTACGTCTCAAACCCATCCTTGGCACCATAATCTCGGAGAACCAGTCAGCTNATCCTGCCACCTACATTGAACGAAACTCATGTTAGGTTAATCCCCAAGAATCTCACCGCAAAAAGAGTGGATGAATACCGACCTATAGCTTTGTGTAATGTTTTCTATAAGGTTATCTCCAAGCTCCTCTCCCTACGTCTCAAACCCATCCTTGGCACCATAATCTCGGAGAACCAGTCAGCTTTTATTCCTGGACGGGCAATAACAGACAATGTGTTAATCACGCATGAGGTACTACAGTTTCTCAAGACTTCTCAAGCACAAAAACAATGTACTATGGCTGTTAAGATGGATATGTCTAACGCCTATGATAGACTAGAGTGGGATTTCTTATCTCAAGTGATGGAACGCCTAGGTTTTCACAGCAAATGGATCAACTGGATAATGCAGTGTATCACATCGGTGTCCTACTCCTATCTCATCAATGATTCTGTTTATGGATCTATCAAACCTCACCGTGGGATCAGACAGGGTGATCCAATCTCGCCCTACCTGTTTATTCTTTAAGGAGAGGTTCTCTCAGGTCTTTACAGGAATGCGGAACTGGAAGGATCCCTGAGAGGTATTCGTGTTGCTAGAGGCAGCCCACGAGTCAACCATCTGCTCTTTGCAGATGATACTATGATCTTCTGCAACTCTTCGCCAGAAAGCTGCCTCTCCCTCACCAAAGTCCTGCGTGATTATGAAAGTGTTTCGGGTCAGAAAGTTAACATAGCAAAATCGTCTATCACTTTTTCTGCAAAACCCCAAGAGGAAGTGAAATTGTCTGCCAAAAATATCCTGGGTATTCAAAAGGAGGGGGGGGGGGTAGGCAAATACTTAGGCCTTCCAGAGCATTTCAGAAGGAAGAAGAAAGACCTATTTACCTCTATTGTCGATAGGATCCGTCAGAGAGCTGCAAACTGGTCGACAAGGTTCCTCTCGAAGGCAGGAAAACTAACCATGCTCAAAGCTGTCCTTACCTCTATTCCTACCTATGCAATGTCCTGTTTTCTCCTACCCCTAAGCCTTTGCAACAGAACCCAATCTGCTCTAACCAGGTTCTGGTGGGATAAGACACCTGATAAGAAAAACATGTGCTGGTTAGCTTGGGGGAAACTAACAAAACCAAAGAAGACGGGAGGACTTGGTCTGAGGGATATTCAAATTTTCAATCAAGCTCTTCTTGCAAAAATTGCATGGAGAATTTTATCCTCACCAAGCTGTCTGCTGGCCAGAGTCCTCACTGGGAAATATTGCCACAAGAGATAATTTCTCGATGCTCAGGTCCCAGCCGTTTGCTCCCACGGTTGGAGGAGCATTCTCCACGGCAGAGATCTCTTCCAGGAGCACCTAGGCAAGGCAATTGGCAACGGTCAGAACATCAAAATCTGGAAGGATTCATGGATTTCTCTCAATGAACACATTAAACCGTTTGGTCCGGTACATGAATCAGCTCTGGACCTCAGGGTTTCTGATCTACTCACTAATGATCTACAGTGGAACAAAGAAAGAATCGATAAGCTCTTACCAGATTTTAATAAACAAATCCAATGCTTAAAGCCTAGCAATGAAGGAGCTAAAGATATTTTTGTGTGGCTACCCCTGGACTCTGGTATTTATTCTACAAAATCTGGATACAACTCAAAAGCACAACAATCCTCCACGACCTTGGAACCGGCCCCTCCCCTTCAACCTCCTATCACAGATTTCAACTGGATTAAAGACCTTTGGTTGGTAAAAACTGCTCCAAAACTTAAGCTGTTTTTATGGTCGATAATTCAAGGAGTATTACCTCTAGGAGTCGAGCTCCAGCGTCGAGGAATGATCTCTGCTGCTCTCTGTCCCCGCTGTAAGATGGAAGAATCAGCGACCCACGTTTTCTTTCATTGCTCTTTTGCCAAAGAAGTGTGGAACCTCATTCCGATCACCACGCCAGTTCACCTAGCTGATGTTAATGACTTTAAAGCTTTCATGGTTTACTCAAGAGGAGTGTTCTGCCTCCCTCCTACAGGGATTAGAGTTCCCTTTCTCCCTTGGATCTGCTGGTCCCTGTGGTTGGCAAGAAACAAGTTAATTTTTGAAGGAAAAGGGACCACCCCACTCGAGGCTGCAACAAAAGGACTCTCAGCAGCACTAGAGTGGGATCAGGCTCAGAACACCAATATATCGATAAAGAAGAAGGCTTTACCTCCCAACTCAGGTCAGCGGCAGGAGCCTGGTCCTCTCTCGACCCCCTCTTGCTTCGTGGACGCAGCATGGAAGGCGACCTCACTCCGAGCAGGAATCGCGTGGCACTTCAGAAATCACCAATCAAGAGCACCATCTTCAGGATCCCTTGTCATCGAAGATGTGTCATCTCCCCTCATGGCTGAATCACTCGCTCTTCGTCATGGAATCAAGGAAGCCCTAGCGTTAGGGTTTCTCTCAATGTCGTTTCACTCCGATTGCGCAACGCTCATCAGAGCAATCTCATCCCAAAGTCAGATCAAAGAGATCTATGGCGTTCTCCAGGACATCAAGAACCTCTCCTCTAACTTTGTTTCTATCTCCTTCCTGCATGTCTCTCGTTCCCAGAACAGAGATGCAGATGCTTTAGCTAGATCAGCCCTTTCGGCCCATTCGCCTTCTACTTGTATTTCTTTGGGCTAAACCCTCCTGGGCCTTTAAACCTTTGTCTTCCTTTTCGTTTTTAATTAAAATCCTGGTTGTTCAAAAAAAAAGATATTTACTTTTAATTATAAATTAATTTATATTTGTATGTATAACTTATATTAATAATATTATATTATTCTAATTAGATATAAGACTTGAGAGATGTTATATTTAATCGTTTTGGTTGTTTTCTGGTCAATAGTCTATTTGGTTACACTTGTGTATTTTAGATTGCATCTATTTTTCTGAATTCAACTATAATATTTTTCTTCTAAATATACTAAAACTTTGATTATTATTGCATTTAGATTGTTTGTCGTCTTATATATGTAAATATATTTTAGTAAGATTATGTATTACTTAATATATTATGCTTATAATGAAATTAAAAATAAATTGAAATTATGACTCAAAATTACATAAATGATTATAGCGATAATATTCTGAAGTATTATTCATTTATATAAATTTTACAAAACAACTAAATTATAACAGTTGGTTAATAATTATATTGATATTTTTGAATCATCATGTAATCTATATGTATAAAAATAAATAAATAATTTTTTTTGTCATCAATAAATAATTATTCTAAAATTATATGGTCTTATCTTATTCGTTCTGTTGTCATCTCCCTACTGATTCTATCAAAATGTTTACTATATTAGCAAAAACGTATATGTCAAAAGAACAAAAGAGAGATCCACGGGACTCAATCTTCCAGCTACACATTCTTTCTTCTCTATAGAGAAACAACTGCTTATCATTCATTGTTCCTGATATTGACCACTCTCTTTTGTTTTTCTTTGTTTATGGTATGTGCAGGTTGCAGAGCTTAAATACCTCCTCAAGTCCTCAGTGTTAAGCCAACATTAAAGAATGAACACTTATTTGTGCCTGTTATAAGCTATGACAGAACTCTAAAGCTTTGATGCTACAACCGCTTGGTCACAGTGCACCAGCAATGGAATGATCCTAGGTCAATCTTAAGTACCATTATACATGTCTTCATTTGTTGTCTTGAAAATCTTCTTCTTATGTTATTACCCCGACCCCCCATATATATTATATATACTCAAAAGAAGAACTCTGGCTAAGTCACTAAAACTCCGGCTGAGAAAACATGACCGTCGGTGTAAGGAGAGGGTGAGAACTTCGATCTACACCTCTCTTTCCATTCAACACTTGCTATATGACTCGGTCGACCCTCAGTGCTGCAAAAAGCTTTTTGAATTCAGGCATTAAAAATAAAAAAAATATATCAATGAGTGATAAAATGGCGTTACAAAACCATTATAAAATACTTATATTTACTTTATTTATACCTATAAATAAATATGTCCTGAAGTTTCTTCCTGCATAAGTAACACGAGTTGAGGAAACTCAAACTCTGAAACCCCGGCGTATTCTCTGAAGATTCCGTAACGACATCAACCAAAAAAAGTCTCTCACGTTGTTCTTCGTTAACCTTACTTTCGAAACACTCAATCCCATCTTAGCACTATGAAGCTAATCTAGCAAACCCGAAATCAGCAACCTTGGCTCTGAAGCTGTCAGTGAGTAGAATGTTTGATGATTTAATATCTCTGTGGATGAGAGGTGGCTCTATATACATAACAAATAAGTAATCATTATTGCCATGGAAGAAATGAAATATAATGTAAATGGAGTGAACTACGTGTATACATGTGAAGATAAGTTATGGCATGAGCAATATCGGTTGTGATATCTAGCCGAGTTGCAATGTCAAAAGTCTTTCCATCCTTACCTACAATTATCAGATTCATTTAAAATAAGATTGTGATTGACATAAATGTCTTTAAAGAGAGAGAATGTACTACTGACAATCCAAGTGATCTCTGAGATTTCCATTGGGAACATACTCCACAGCCACAAGCTTCTCGTCATTGTGAACCAAATAACCATAGTATTTGACCAAACTCAAATGAGTGACTTGAGCCAATGTCTTAATCTCGCTCATGAACTCTGCACCTTGACGGTTGTCTTTGTACAAACTCTGCAAATAAAGATGTGTGAGAGTTTGTAACTCTGTATATGTAGAATAAAAAGAAAAAACCAGGATTGAAGACCTTTTTGGCACGTTTGACAGCGACAGTGGAACCATCATGAAGTATCATATGAGGTCGTCTCCTCCATTAATCAGCATACAAATGATTAAAGAACACGTTAAACCAAAAACAAATTAAAAAATTAAATCAAGACCTAATTAACCAAAACCTAAGCCTCCTCCATCCATCAAGCTCCTAGGACTCCCGTGTCTTCTCTGCCTTCTCCGTTCACAACCACTACTGTCTCCTCCGCCGCCGCCTCTGCTCATGAGCACCAAATTTGTTCACAAACGCCTCCATTACTCACAGAGTCTTCTATGGTCATGACCATAAGCTCTGTCACCTCGCACCGATACACAAAACCTCGCACCGGCCTTGATCTCTCCCGTCTCAGATTTCCGAAAAGTTTGAATCTTTTTGCCCAGTTCACGTTTCCGTACCCGAACCAGGTTTTTACCGAGAACCTCGAATGAAACCCTATCGGATTCGGTTCCGCTGGCGAAGGGTTTTAACTCGAGGGAGACGTGGCGGCGTGAGACTGTTAAGTCGTGGGTGATGAATCCCTCTCCTCTTCCGAAGATAGCTTTATCTCCAGGTTTTAGGTTGAGCTTAGTGCCGCTAAATAACAGAAACCCATGTCGAATTCAATAAACTCATCAATTCCACATATCTATGGTTAGAAATTGTGGTAGAGTTTCGATTTCGAAACCGATCGCAAAAATAGGAAGCAAGGCAGGTGTTGGGCCCGAATTTAGCCCGTTAGCTGAATTAATGGGCCGAATAGTTGAAACCGTTTGCAAAGCATTACGAGCCCGTCAGGAAGCCTCCCCTCAAATGAGGGTCAAATAAAATCGTTACCTATCGATAAAACAGGTCACGAACAAAAGATTCGGGACCTCATTTTCAAAACAGCTAGCGAGAAACAGCTCCGGAGAAACGTGCAAGACTTAGTCAAGAGGAAGCTGTTGCGAATCCCGCAACTCACGGAGATAATCATGGAGGCTTCGCCGAAGAAGTTGGACGTGACCTAGTGCTATATAAAGAAGAGAAGAGATCAGAGAAAGGGGATTCGACTCATTCAACATAAAAAGACTCCAATACACTTTGTTCTTAGTCATTCTTTATAAAACATTGTTCTTGCTATTCAGATCGTCAAGATCATCTTTGTAAACTCTTTTATTACCAAAAATCAATATAAACAGCGTATTCATTCATACAAGTTCCAACAGGATTCAGCTCACGATTATCTTTTCCCAATTTATACCTAACCTAAACTAGGAAGTGAGTTTTACCCCTCACATTTTTGGCGCCGTCTGTGGGGACGAGATAATTGAATCCTTCACTCCGTAACTTGAGAATGGATCCATCCAACCAGGAAACGAATCCATCCATCCCGGATCCCGTGATCCAGATCGACGGATCACCGAACAGAAGAGATCCGGACCCTCAGGATCCGGAACCTCAACCCGCTGACCTTCGATCCGAGCAACAGCCTCCGGCTAACGCTCAACCGAACCGAACTGGGATAACTAACGCGAGGTCTTCCGGTGTAAACAACACCGGAACTACTCCTCCTGAAAACCCTCAACGCCAACACACTCCGCATCATTCGGAAGCTCAGCTATCCGAAATGCGCCGAATGATGGTACAGTTGGTAGAAAGAGCTCAGGACAATGAGCGTACCTTGCAACAGCTAACTGCCCGGCAGCAACGGTTCGAAGAGGTGACGAGATCTCTGACCGAGACAACTCAACCATCACAACGCCAAGGCTCAGGAATTGCCTTTCGAGATCGACTCACCGAACCCACGTTCCCTCGCGGACGCCTAAACTTCTCCCCCAACAGCATTGCTCATAATGGGCAAGAGCCTGTTTTCCGGACACCTCATACCGGGGCAGCCCCAGTATTTAGTCCGCCCGTAACTAGTGCTATGGGAAGTAACATAGCGACGA
>CAKOAT010230711.1:4030-36740 GCA_932364175.1 Eruca vesicaria subsp. sativa | reverse complement strand
AAGTTTAAACATAAAAGGAAGATTTGAAGAGAAATAGAAGATTTCCGCAGAAGAAAAGGAAGGATCGAGAAGAATGGAAAGTTCCCGATTTAAGTCAAATCTGGGCGAAATGGAAAGATCGGATTGCCAAGACAAGGAGTATATAAAGAGGAGGTCTAGGGCAGAAGCATACACACGAAATCAGACCTAGAAGAGACGGTTGCTAGCTTAGATTTTAGGACTTAGCGTTTAGACTAGCACTTCAGATCCTTAGAACGTTTTCACGTCTAAGTTCTTCAATTCTACTTGTAACAGTTGTCGATTCTTATTCAATAAAAGCTTTCTTACGATTTCTTATCTCTTCATTCTTGTTGTTCATCTATATTCCTTTAAACTCGTTTGTTTTAGTGATTTCCGCAGAGATCCAGGACCTCGGGAAAATTAGGGTTTCGCCCTAAGTTTCCATATTTGACGAAAAATCGACAGTGTGGATTTCGGTTCCCACAATGATTCACTGCACGAGAACGAGAAAGTCGGTAATCATGCGAGAACATATTTACAAGAGAGGAGTAACTATCTACCAGCATGCCAATTCCAAAACACTCGTGACCCGATATCCGGGGGGTCGACAAACGAAAACTCGTCCGACTTGACGAAGAAGTAGTATCGCTGCCAATCTGTGGTCTTTGACGGATGCCCCGTGATTACATTGTAGCTCGGCCTCATCGTGATGGAGAAGAAGTCGTTGTCCAGCGGTTTGATTGAAGTTAATTCCTCGAAAGCTCGGGGGCAAAGTACAATGCCGAGCTCGGCGGACATCACCAGCAGCGCAACTATCAGGCGGAACGCGCCATTTACGAACTGACTTATGGCTAGGTCACGACGGGCAGCATACGAAGTCACAAGTCTCGGAATCGGGAAGCAGAGTCTCTTGTCCCTTTCGAAGTATGCCTCGTACACGCACTGATATCCCATCGGAGGAGCCCAGGGCCGCTGACTATCAGTCGGGATCAAATACGTAACTCCAACTGCATCAAGACGCTTCAGCAAACTCTCAACCCGAGTGGAAGTAGACCACGTGGACCATATGCGTCTGTTGGAATAAGTACCGCACTCGTGAACTAAGCTTGACGGAATTTCCGTACCCCGCTCGAAGACGCCATTTTCCAAGTAACGCGTTGGGACCGGGGGAGGACTTGCAACAACTCGAGTACGCTCGGAAGGACCTGTTGTTTGGACCTCGCCCGTTGCTATGACGCCACCACCCCGAGCGTTAGATCTGACTGGTTGCGCTGAAGGATTCCGGGTTAATATCGGGACACCAAGCAACTCGGCAGCCGCGTTACCGGCAGCCTCTCCCCTCAACTCCCTCTCCGAGTCGACGACAAGAAGTCTTTGCGCCAAATCAAGACTGGCCGAGTCGCGCAGCGCCCTTCGATGCTCTAATTCGAAATCATCCAAAGGCTCACCGGTTGTCTCGTCTCGTGCTACGTCTTTCCCTTTCTCTTCCCGAGTCAATCGCTTTCGGGGACACATCGTAACCGGCAGTGCGTATATATCTTACAAACAGTCTAGAGAGAGAAAGTAGAGAGAAGGGAGAGAGAATACCTGATTTCGCGGAGAAGAATGGAAAAAGCAGAGGCAAGAGGGGTATATATAAGAGGAGTAAGGCGCGGATCTCAGTGCTGCATTTATTAGGTCTATAAAGACCTAGATGGGCTTTTATTTCGCGACTGTTCGCATTCCGCCCTTAATGGGCCGAGTCTGATAATAAGAAGCCCATCATTCGCGACGGTTCGTATTCCCCTCATGCGCACCCCGAGCGAATCACGAAACATATTACCGGACGGAAGCCGAGTAAACAACGCGATCGTCGCTCTGCTCGATTACCGAGTAGACCGTGGGAAACGTCGACCAATGGAAACCGAGCGAGCGACGCAACCACCACTCTCGCTCGATTACCAAGCAAACCGCGAAACATATTAGCGGACGGAAGCCGAGTAAACAACGCGATCGTTGCCTTTGCTCGATTACCGAGTGAACCACGGGAAACATTAACCAACGGAAACCGAGCGAGCGACTCGATCGCCATTTTCACTCGCCTGGTCGCCGAGTGAATCGCGAACAACCGATTGTCTGCACGAGATCAAGCAGCGCACTCACGTTCACTCCGACTGCCGAGCAAACTCCTCGCCTAAAAGGGGAGCTTTCGAAACTCTCTCCCGCGCTCCGAGTATGCTTTCCTGTAAACCTAATTGGCTCATTCTATTGACTCGTCGACTGATCGTCAATAGACTGGGGGGACTTACCGTAGGAGGTGGGCTGTACCCATCCCTCAAGGCCCACAGGAAATCACACTCGGCCCGATAAGGGTGAATTGTTGACAAGGACATACAATTCACTTACACCCGAGTGGTGTCCGTACAGGCAGGAAAAGTCATCTTATCAAGCCAGCAATAGGCCCAACACCAAAGGCCCACGAGCCGAGAACGACCTAGGTTAAGACCGAGGAGGAGTCCAAGCTATAAAAGGAAGGGGGAGGAGCACGAACAGGGGATCCAGAACCTGGCTGAGAGACGGCGGCATAGATTAGGGCAAATAGCTTAATTTATTTCGTTGTCAGAATCAAACCCAGACGTTCTCCCGGTAAAGCTCCCGAGCACCGGGATTCTCTTTGTACTCTTTCCAGTTATAAATAAAATCTCCTGTTCTCTCGGTTCATCCCGATTTACACCTTTGTAATAACCCACCGACGAGTCCCATCACTCATTTTACTGACACACGACCGAACTCGGTACAAACAGTTTTCAGATCATTGTAGATGGAATCAATCTTCCCATTAAAATTCACTGTCATCCTTTGCTGTCCTTCAAGAACTTAATCAAGCATGGCTTCAATCTTGCTCTCTTGAGTCTGTTGTGGAGGATTCTGGTAGAATGAATTTCCATAACCCTTGTTGTTGCTGTAGCTGCTGCTGTAGGGTTTCTGATGTTGTGAATTCTGGTTGAAGTTACTCCTCTAACCATTACCACTGAAGTTTTTGTTTCCAAACTGATTCCCAAACCTCTGAAATCCAGTTCCTCCACTGTAATTCACATCTGCCTCTAAATCTGAATCTATATCCTCTTCATCTTCAGCTGAGCAGGCATGTCTCATAAATAGCTGGTTGACACTATCCAACTTAGATTTTACTTCATCCATTTGTTCATTCCCAAGAAATGCTACAGATTTCCTCCTTTCAGAATCAATTTTTTTGGGTGTTGATGCTGTTTGCTAGATTCTCAATAACTCTCACAGCTTCTTCTAGGTTCCTGGTGTTAAAACTTCCATCGCTTGTTGTATCAAGAGTCATCTGATACTTCAAAGAAACTCCTCTAAACAAAATGTTGAGTAGCTGTACCTCATTGAATCCATGGTGTGGGTAGTCGCGCTGGAAGAACTTAAATCTGATCCAAGAGTCTTTGAAAGACTCTCCAGCTTTCCGTGTAAAGGTAGCAATCTTTCTCCTCAGTTCTTCACCTTGTGCCTCATCAAAGAAATTGTGCAGGAACGTATTCTTGGTGTCAGCCCAGGATGTAAGAGATCCTAATGGTAGCTGCTTGAGCCAATGCGCAGCATCTCCAGCCAGTGAGTACTTGAAGAGCTTGCAAAGTAGGTAATCCTCAAGGACTCCCTTAACTCTAATAGTAGAAATAAGATCCTCGAACCTCTCAAAATGTCCATAGGATGCTCATGTAGCAACCCACAGTAAGGTATTTGTGCCACAAGTGTGTAGTACTGTGGCTTCTAACTCGAATTTTTCCCTTTGGACGTCTTAAAGACGAATAGCTGACCTGTTGGCATAGTACCGGTCTGGACGGTTGTAGTCTGCCAAGGTCTTGGGTCGAGTGGCCTCATCAGTATCAGGTTCAGGGATTACATTCCCCTAAGTATCTAGTTTATGACCTGTTGCATTACCCAGATGACCTTCCTGGTCATGTAGGTCTCCATTCTCGTCTGGAGTAAGTATCAGAGTCACAAACATGTCTCGCGGCTGAGTGTCGATCGATGTACGATGAATGGTATCGATCGATGTTGCGTATGATAATCGGTCGACAAAGAGTTGTTGGTGTCGATCGATGTCGAAGCGAGGTCGGTTGTCGTCTGATGAGAATCGGTCGATACGCGAGTGTTGCCATCGATTGATGTGGAGCGTAGGTCTTTGTGGATCGAACGTTCCAAGCTTGCTGGATCTTCTAAAATATTAGTTGTTTTTCCTTGTTGCTTCTGGTAATGTTGTGCATACACCTGAAAAATCAAGAAAAAACTTTGTATCAGAAGATGATAAAGAAAAAGAGGAAGAAAAACCTAGAATTATTAGACTAGATCTAATGGCGATCAAAGCTCCCCAGCAACAGCGCCAAATTTGATTCGTGCTCAAATTACCGTAAGGAGAAACTTACTCTCTCAAATAAGAGATCTACTGTAGTACTTAGGGATTGAATTCACAAGGAACTAAGGAACCACTTAAACGTAATCAAGTAATTATACTAGGTTGATATTAAATTAAAATCACAATAAACAAGTAAACATGAAATAGTAAATATTCTAGCTGAGCAAGAAAATTACTCGACATAATGGCATGAGGGTTTAAACTAAGTTGGAAAGGTGTTAGTTTTAGGGCTTTTACTCAGGTGTTGGGGATTATAATCCTATAAGTGCTAATTAGTTATTTGCATGGTACTAAAGAGGTTAACTATCTTAATAACATATTTATTAAACTCCCGTTTAATAAATAAAGTCTATTGACTAGATTGTTATTGATCCAAAATTTTCCAATCAATAACAGTGTCGATCGATTATTTTACAAGAATATCGATCGATACACTTTACTCGACGTCGATCGATTTCCAATGGGAATATCAATCGATGCGGCCGGCTGGTCAAGCGTTACACGCGAGTTGATCTATACTCACTATGGATCCCTTAGATCAAGTGTTCGCCTTCTTTCTAGTAAAAATCCTAGCTTAACAGGATGTATTGAGGTAATTCAGGCTTGCCTAAGGTTGCTTAAACAATATAAAATTCTTAGATTCAGGTTTCTAAATAGCAAGTCTAGAACATAAGCATTAAGAACATCCTATTAATGAATACCATAACAAGCGATCATATAGTTGGGGCTAATCCCACTAACCTATTTAAACCATAATTCTAACAAGTGAATTACTCAAACATGGCTAAGAAAATCATAACACAAGTAAGATAATAAAACTGCATATTTATAGATAGACAGAAATCAATGGAGTTCCAATCTAAAATCTCTATGTTGATCTTCTCTCCCAAACTATAAATCGTAAAAAAATATTTTTGCGGTGTGAAAAGAATACAAGAAAAATCTCTCCCTACCTCTAACACTTTGGCAGCATATATAAACTTAGGTTAAAATCGTCAGGGGTATAATGGTAATTTGGTGAAATATTGGACTTTAAGGTTGCTGTCTCACGAACTGGTCTTCCGGATGTTCGGCGTCGATTGATACTGCAGTGTACAAATCGATCGACGTGAATCACTCCGTGTCGACCTCGTTTTCTTGGTCGATTCCCAAATCGAGTGATTTCTCCAATTCTCTCTAAAATGTTCCAAAAACATCATTTTCTTCCAAAATACTCTTGAACCCATAAGTACGCTTAAAAGGTTCTATAATATAATAAATAGATATAAAAACACCAATATACCATGACTAAAAGTGGGTCAAAATCATGGCATAACTTACATCAAGACAAGAACATCATATTAGGAAAATGAAATGTCAGTTTTATGGAGTTATGGAAGTTAACATGATCCTGTAACTATTACTTTCATGGAGTTATGGAAGTTGCAAGTATTTTAGAAATATTTTTAATAGGTTTATGGAAAGAGGTGAATGCCATAATCCAACTAGATTAACCTAATAAACTCCTACCATATATGAAGAGCTCATGTGTTCTCTTCTCTCTTATGCAAGTACACCAATTTGTAAGCTTGAGATAGAGATAGAGAGGTGTTAGAACTTTGTAGTTAAGATTATAGTGAATTGCCTCCTCGCCAGATACGTATTCATTCTAGGTGAATCCTAGGTAAATAAATACTTGTGTCTATCATCTATCTTTTCTGCATTCTTTTTCTGATCCCCATAATTCTACAAACTCATTTTTTCTTACTTACGTCGTCGAGTTCATCAGAGAATGTATTAGTGAGTTTGTGTGTTTGACTGTTTTTTCTATCGTTGTGGTTTTTAACAAAGCGAACTATTCGTCATTGTGGTTCAACAAAGTGGTATCAGATACAGGTTGATGTGTTGTCAATGGAAAATGAAAAAATTGAGGTGGAGCGGTTTGATGGGATGGGAGACTTCTCATTGTGGAAGAAGAGGCTGCTAGCGCATCTGTCTGTCCTAGGTTTAAAGGATGTGTTAGAAGAGTCTACGTCACTTTCTGTGTCAGCATTTCAAAAGAATGAAGACGGAGATGCTTACATGGAGCGGTTGGAGAAAAAGAAAGCCGAAAGGCTTGAAGATCAGAGAAGGCAATGAATATGATCATTCTCAATGTTGCAGATCATGTGTTAAGGACCATTGAAATGTGTACGCAAGATGCTTCTACATGGTCTACACTGGAGAGGTTATATCTTTCAAAGACTCTACTAAACAGAATTCACTTGCAACACAAATTCTATACCTTCAAGATGGTTGATACTCGGAGTATGGATTAAAATATCTATGACTTCTTGAAGATTGTCTCTTACTAATCAAGCGTGAATGTAACTGCATTTGAGGAGGTAAACAATTCTGCTCCTGAATTGCTTCCTTCACGGTTTAACTCTCTCAAAGAAACACTTAAGTACATCAAGGATACTTTGTTGTTGAAAGAGGTGACATGTGCAGCAATGTGTAAAGATCAAGATCTCAAGACCTCTACGGCTTCACATGATAATAGTGAAGGATATTATGCTAGACGAAGGATTGAGAAAAAAGATTCCGTGAGGAATGATAAGGGAAAGTCTAGATCGATCTCAGGGTCTAGGATAACTTCTTGGTTCTGAAAGAATCAGGAACACGGCAAGAGGAGTGTTATGCATACAAGAATAAGTATGGCAGAGGAGAAGACGAAGTCGAATCATCCGTTGTGATAGATCGTGAATCAGTGTTTCATACACTGTTGGTAGCATATGCATGGCATCATGATAAGTGGGTGATTGATTCTGGATGTTCTTATCACATGACGAATAAGAGATTGGTTTCACATGTTTCAGGAGTTAGCTTCAGGACAGGCTCTTCTTGGTAATGATTGCACGGTTGGAGTGCAAGAGATTGGTGCAATCAACATCAAAGCTTATGGAGATTCTGTTAAGAGGCTCATGAATGTCAGATATATTCTGGAAGTAAGAACGAACTTGTTATCTATTGGAACCTTGGATGTATTAGGCTTTGTGCATAGTGGTGGACATGGGAAGACTATGTCTTATAAGCGTGGTAAACTAGCTCTTCAGTGAACCTTGTATGGGTCATTGTACTTGTTAGATGGTGAAATTGTGTCAGGTAAAGTAAATAGCAGTGTCAAGAAGAAACCATCTAGGGATGAGACAGTATTGTGGCATAGATGTCTTAGGAACATGGGTAAGAAAAATCTACATATTATGGCCCAGAAAGAGGAGATCAATAAGAGAAAGATTGAAGTTATGAGAGATATGTGTTTGGGGAAGGAGAATACATTAGACTTCAACATCGGGAAAATGATACATGCGAAGCTCTCAGGTATGTATATGCTGATTTATGAGGATCTCCAGATGTGACGCCATGTCTGTCAGGGAAGCAATATTTCCTATCTATTATCGATGATTACACTAGGAAAGTCTGGGTACATTTCAGTGAATAGAAGAAGTTAGTGGAGAATCAAGTCAAGAAGAAGGTGAGTTCTTAGAACAGAGAACTGACTTGAATTCTGTAACACAGAGTTTGATAACTTCTACAAACAACATGGAATCAAGAAACACAAGATTTACGCATATACACCACAGGAGAATGGTGTAGCTGAACATATGAACATGACTTTGATGAAGAAGGTGAGATGTTTTTTGGTTGAATTGGGTTTAGAGGAACAATTCTTGACTGAAGCGGTGTCTACGTTAGCATATGTGACAAACATGAGTCCATCTTTTGCCATAGATGGAAACATTCCAAAGGAACTTTGGTTGGGCATGAATTCCGGTTATCTGCATCTATGAAGATTTGGATTAGTAGTTTACGTCCATCCAGATCAAGGAAAGCTCAAGACCAGAGCAAAAAAGGGAATCTTCGTCAGGTATCCATCAGATGTGAAAGGATAGAGAGTTTGGCTTATTGAAGAGAAGAAGTGTATTATAAAAAAGAATGTGGTATTTTCAGAAGATAAGGTCTACAAAGATTCGAAGGTCTGCGAGGTAAAATAAGATGTTTCAAAGGATCTAAGAAGTGACACTATGTTGGGAGAAACATCATGATCTACGTCAGAATCGGAAGTTGAGACTTCAGGTGGAGCTATTGATGAAAAAACTGGATCAGCTGTTGACGTAGATGTTGAACAAGGTGAAATTCTTGAAGGATATCAGCTAGCGAGGGATAGAGTTCAGAGAAGAATAGTGTCACCTGCATGGTACTCTGACTCGGAGGATATATCAGGGTTTGTGTTATATGTAGCTGATGACGTATGTGACGAGGAACCTCAAGACTACCATGGGGTGATGAACAACAAAGAGAGAAGGCGGTGGGATGAAACATGTGGTGAAGAGATGATTTCACTGGATAATAACCAAACTTGGAAACTTGTGAGAAGACCTAGTAAGCGTAAAGTGATATGCTGCAAGTGGGTGTTTAAACTGAAGTCTGATATACATGGTGTTGAGTAGCCTAGATTCAAGGCTCGATTAGTTACTAAGGGATACTCTCAGAGAGAGGGTATTTATTATTAAGATGTGTTTTCATCAATCGTGAACCATGTATCCATAAGGTTCATGTTGTCAATTACAATGAATCTGGATTTGGAGCTTGGACAACTTGATGTAAAGACTGTATTTCTTCGTGGTACACTTGTAGAAGAGATTTACATGGAGAAATTAGAGAGATTTCACGTGAAAGGGAAAGAGGATCATGTTTGTCTACTTTATAAGGCTTTTTATGGACTAAAGCAGGCACTAAGACAATGGAATAAGTGTTTTTCTCAGTTTGTGGTTAGTCATGGATGTATAAAGAGTGAATATGATCACTATGTCTACATCAAGGAGTTAACCAATGTTACATACATTTATCTAGTGTTATATGTGGATGATATGTTAGTTGCGTCAAGGGATGCGGAAAATATCAGGAAAGTGAAGCAACTACTCAGCAGCAGATTTGAGATGAAGAACTTGGGTCCAACAAGGCAAATTTTAAGAATGGATATTGATAGAGATCGTAAAAGGGGTATTCAGACATAGTCTCAATCTGGTTATATCAGAAAGGTTCTCAAGGTATTCGACATGGATGAGTCAAGAAGTGTGTCAACGCCTGTTGGGGCACAGTTCAAATTGTTTGTCTAGATGATGACGAAGCAGAGACAAACATGAATGATATTCCATATGCTAATGCTATCAGAAGCATAATGTATGCTATCATAGATACAAGGTCTGATCTGGCTTATGCAATGGGGCTGGTTAGCAAGTTTATGAGTAAGTTTGGGATGGTTCATTGGGCTACGTTAAGTGGGTATTGAGATACCTGAAGGGAACACAAGATCTGATATTGTGCTTCAGGAAGAATGAAGTGTTTAAGGTTGAAGGTTTCTGTGAATCTCATTTTGCTTCGGATCTAGACAAGAGAAGGTCGATCTTAGGTTATGTTTTCTTGGCTAGTGGGAATACAATCAGCTGGAGATAAAATCTACAAAGTGTAGTGGCTCTGTTAACAACTGAAGCGGAGTATATGGCACTGGTTAAAGTGGTCAAAGAAGGAATGTGGTTAAGGGGTTTAGCGGATGAGCTTGTATTCAACCAAGACATGGTGGAGATATCGTGTGACTCTCAAAGTGTATTGTGTCTAGCAAAAAATAATGTGTATCATGAGAGGGCTAATCACATTAACAAAAAGATACATTTCATCGGGGATATTATCTCTCAAGGCGATGTAAGTGTGAAGAAAGTATGTACTTCTAAGAATCATGTTGATGTATATACTAAGGTTGTTCTGGTTAAGAATTTTGGGGAAGTAGTTAGTTTCCTCGGGTTTTTTTAACACTGAAGAGAATTCGGCATCGTCTGAAAAATCACGAGTTTGATTAACCTAAGTAGTGGATCATTTTTTATTTCATCAAGGTGGTGTTTGTTGGGATTATCAAGGACTACGTCAAGGAATCTATCAAGGACTTTGTCAAGATTTGGTGATGAAAATCAAACAAGATCGCATAATTTAAACGAAGACAAGAGCGTCATATTAAGAAAAGAAAATGTCACTTTTATAGAGTTATGGAAGTTGACATGATCTTAAAATTATTACTTTCATGGAGTTATGGAGTTGTAAGTATTTTGCAAATATTGCTAACAGGTTTATAGAAAGGATGAATGCCCTAATCCAACTAGGTTAACCGAATAGACTCCTACTATATAAGAGGAGCTCTTGTGTTTTCTTCTCTCTTATGCAAGTAAGCAGATTTGTAAGCTTAAGAGAGAGAACAAGGTACTAGATCTATGTACTTAAGATTATAATAAATTGTTTTCTTGCCAAGCTCCAGGGACATAGCCATTCTAGATGATTTCTGAATAAATAAATAATTGTGTCTATCTTCTTTTTTTCCACATTCTTCTTCTGATCCCCATCATTGTACAAACTCATTCTTTCTCACTTTGATCTCAGAGAATGTATCAAGGAATTTGTGTGTTTGACTGTTTTTATCATTGTTGTGGTTTTCAACGAAGTGGTATCAAAGCAAAATATTCGTCGTTGTGGTTCAACATTCTTTTATACTACCTTTGAGCATCCTTTATAGTAATGTGACTCATAAGGAGTCTCATGCTGTGCCATTAATGCAACCTTGCAAGGCACATACTTATCTTCACCATGACTGAAACATTTGCTTTGATATGCTGCGGAAATCTCCTTCGAACGCCTAAAATCGGAAACAGCCTAATTACTCTTGTTTTATTAGCGGTTTTCTTAAAGTGGTCCCACCCAATGGCTGTCTTAACATGAGTGATAGATTTACTATGACTTTGGTTAAGCACCGGGGTTCTAGCTAGTGAATTCTTTGACTTGATTATCACGGTAACATAGACTGCAGAATTTGGTTTGCACAAGTCTTTTGATCCTGATCAAAGATATGGTCGACAAACTTACCCATATCTCTAATGCTCTCTCTAAGTAATCTGAAAGCAGATATCCAAATTTTTTTAGGCGTGAATAAGTGAACCTGTTAGTTTGGATCTACCTTGCAAATAAAAATATCTCGCAGATAGAAAAAAAAAGAAAAGAAAGAAGATATCTCGCTGTTCTCTTACTAATGTGGTTTGTACCTTCTCAATTAATGGTGTGTAGTGTGTAGTCATAAATGATCTGCTTTGTTAAAAGGGAAATCCCAAAATATCAAACTGGTAGAGTACCATAAGTAAATAAACATTTGGAAAAGCATTTATCAAATGCTAATGCCCTCCAAATGTTATTTGCTCAATGCTCTTCAATAAAGCTTTAGGTAAAGCATTTGTATTTACAATATATAAAAATTTTAAAAATAATTATACATAATTATTTTATTGTAGTTTAATAATACAAAAAATATTTTTATAATCAAAAATAAATTTATATTTTAAAAATTAAAATAAAATTAAAATTAAATATTTTTAAATTATTTTAAAGAACAATATTTCACATTTAAAATATAATATAATTTATATAATTACACATATCATTCATTATTTTTAATAACAAGCATAACATAATATATATTTATATTATATATATATATATTTATATATTAATAAATAAATTATATAACCTATATTAATTTTTAGGATAATTTTATATATGAATCATTTACTGCACTGTGAATAAATAATAATAATTTATATCTAACTTATATATAATTTATTTATTTATTTAATAAAATTAAATATTTTTATCTCCAAAAATAATTTAATATTTTTTTAAAAATTACATTTTTAGATAATTATATTTTACATATAAACTATAATATAATTTATATAATGAATAAGATTCATTATTTTTAATAACAAATATATTATTAATATATTTTATAAATATATAAATATATTTTAATATAAATATTTATTTATATTAACTATTATAATAATTTTTAAAATTATATACTGCTACTGCTCTACCAATCACTTTATTAAAAATTTTACTGAAAGTATATAGCTTCTACAGCATACAGCTTCTACAGCATTCTGCTAATGATTTATCATCTGCCGTACCAATCGAGGCCTAAGTGAGCATCTTTTATCGTTTTGAGTAAAACTACCATATAAAGTGTTGATTTTTGGAGACTTGTACGCAGTCCTGATGCAATTACAAATTGCTTAAACACCTCAAGATCGCCTTCTATCAAGCTCTTTTACACATCTGCGTAAACAAACTACTCACTTAATTAACAGATAAATGTAATGTCTTTTTTTTTTTGGATAATGAAATCATCGTTTAGGTTAGTAATTTGTTTCGCTCTTTGTTACGTAATTGCCAACTTTGGTTGTTTTTATTCCCATTCTTATTTCTAAAATTATTTGCAAACAAAGTATACAAAATGACTAAAGCAAGTGAAAATTATGCTTTTAAAAATAAAATTTGAATTCTGTCTATTTATTGATCGCTATGTCTTTTCTGTAGATTTTAAACTATTAGGAACTAACTTCTAAATTTGATGAAGATATAAAGCTTTTTAGTGAATTTGCGAAATATTGCATGTTTTACCTTTTAGTGTCTTCTACTTTAATAAACAGGAGAACTTAGGAGGGACATACTAAAAGAAGTGACTTGGTCACACTTAAATCAGAAGTCACTTTATACAGCATATGGACGTAACTATCGATTTATAACTAAATTGAACATGTGGTGAACGACAAAGGCATATGGTTTAAAGAAGTGTGTTGGAGCCTTACTATTATAATCTAATGTAAATCAGGAATCAAATAATCGAATGAACTTAGTCCTTAGAAATGATTTTATGGGGTTTTTATATTTTTTGCGGCTCATTGCATAGGATCAGCTTTTAAAGCAGATGAGATTGCAACTATTTGTAATCAAACCTTAATTAATAACTCGTTACTGATATTTACTGCAATCAACACGACATTATTTTGGGAGATGCTAAACAATAACTGTCAAAACTCAAAACTAAAGAAAAGTTATTTAAACGACAAAAATTGTAGTGAATAACAGAACGAACCCCGTATCAATCTAATCTTACTCAGAGAGTTGTTTGGTTGGGGGGGAGGGGGGGGGGGTGCCTACTCCTAGATATTGAGTTTGGCATCAAACTAATGAGTAATGACTAGTGGTCCAGACCACATATCCTTCTTTTTTTCTCTCATGACAGTTTCGAACCCACATGTGGGTAAGGATGCCAGGATGACCATTGTACTATTCTACTCATTTGTACTGAAAGACCACTGTTGGGTCCGAATTTAGCCCGTTAGCTGAAATAATGGACTCAAATAGTTAAAGCCGTTAATGGGACATTATAAGCCCATTAGCAATTCATCCCCCAAAGAAGAACTGAATAAAATCGCAACCTGTTTGTTGAATAGGAAAATCATTAACAAAAACAGGTCACGGAAAAAGACTCCGGACCTCATTTACAAACAGCTAACAAGAAACAGCTCAAGGAGAACATGCGAGGCCTGGTCAAGAGGAGGCTGTTACAAATCCCACAACTCGCGGAGGCAATCTTGGAGGGTTTTGTCGGGAGAAGTTGAATATGACCTAGGACTATTTAAAGAAGGAGAAGAGATCAGAGAAGGGGATCTTCTTCAGATTATTCGACACCTAAAGACTTAGACATATTTTTCATTGTAACCATCTCTATTGATCATTGTTCTTTCGATCGGATCATTAAGATCATCTTTGTAAACCCTTTTCGTTATCAAAATCAATATAAACAAACGTATTCGTTCTTTAAGTTCTAAACAGGATTCAGCCCACAATTGTCTTTTTCCAATCTACACCTAACCTAAACTAGAGAGTGAATTTTACCCCTCACAACCACCATTAGAGCATCTTCAATGGAAATTTCTAATTTTGAAGTTCTCAAATACATATATGTGTGTATGTATATATTAATGTTAGTATTTAATTTTGAGATTTTTAACTTTATGAAAAACTCAAATCAAGATATCTCTGAAGAGAATTTTTAGATTGCGTTTCCATAAAATTAAGAACCCTAATAATTAAATGTTAATATTAATATATATATATATATATATACATATATATATACATATATGTATTTTAAGAACCTAAAGTCTAGAACCACTCTAGGGCTTGACAAAAAAAAACCGAACCCGAAAATCTGAACAGAATCCGACCTGATAAAAAGGAAGTGAAACCGGTTCAAACCCGACATAAATACCAAACGGATCTTGTTTAAAGTATTTCGCGTTATGGATTTTACCCAAACCGAATCCGAACTTAAATGGATATCCGAAAACACCCGAAAATTTAAACTTTCAAATAACTTGTACCATATTCAATCTCAATTTCTAATATGTTTCCAAAACACATTATGATATTATTGAGTACCTACAATAATTAGTTATTACGTGAATAATCAACTCAAATGATTAATCTATTATATAGTTTTGTTTGGTTAATACTAATGTTTATGTTTGACATTAAATTTGAAGTTTAGTTACGAATAAATTTGTTTTGAAATTTAAACAATGTTATTTTTTTTGAAGTTTAAATAGTATTTCTTACGTTTATAGAGTTATAGTTGTTAACTTTAATTTTTATATTTAATTATCTATCATTTTCGTTCATACAAGACTTTGGTTTGTCATTAATCTTGATATGTTTAGTGTTGACACGTATAGTTCAAAGGCAAATCTTAAGGCAAATCTTATATGACTGATAGACGAGTTTCACAATATTATCATATATGGTTGATAGACGAGTTTCACAATATTATTTTGAATGACAATAATATGGTTTGAAAAGGTTAAATACACAAATTTATTAAAACGAAAAACCCGAAACCCGAATGAACCCGAACCAAAATCCGATTGGGACCCTGATTACCCAGCCTAAACCACTCCATAAGACCAGGATTATCGCGGAACCTTAATGGGGGGGGGGGTTTAAGTTAAATGACTGATTTAATTAAATCAAAAATAAAGAAAAGCCTGATTATCGATCCTTAAACGGTAACTTTGGTGACCGATTTTAGGGTTTTTTCCTCCCACGTATCAGTAATCGAACTAATGTTTTTTTTTGTGATTTTCTTTTCTTTCTTTCTTTTGCTTTTCTCACTTTGTTCTAAACTTCTCATATTCCATGTCACAGAGAAAGGACCGAAACTAACGACCGATCAAAATCTACCACCGATCCTCCGTCTTCCTGCTCTTCTTCTTGTCTTCTCCGTCACAGAGGAAGGATCGAAACCCACCACCGATCCTCCGTCTTCGTTCTCGTCTTCTCCGTGACAGAGGAAGGATCAAAACCCACCACCGATCAAAACCCACCACCAAGAACGACGACTCTCTCGCTCCTCATAGCGTCTTCTCTGCCTTCTCTCGTCTTCTCCATCAGTAGAAGGATCGAGACCCACCACCGATCGTCTGTCGTCTCTCGTTTCGATCCTCTGTCTTCTCTCATTTCGATCCTTCCTCTGAACATTCTTCTTCAGAAAATCGGGTGCGTCTGTTTCATTTCATTGTAGTTTTTTTTCTTTTGTCTGGAGATTGTTGTGTTCCTTGTTTCGAATGATTTGTTGATCCATTGTCAGATTTGAAGATACTCAATTCCGATTTTATTTCTGTAGACTGTCTTAAGGTTTCGTGAAAATGTTTCTTGTTCAATTGATTGTCTATAGTTCGAATGATTGTCTTGTTTGATACAGATTGGATCCTGATTTGTTTGTTTTTTGGTACTAAACTCCGTAAGAATCGATAGAAAAAACCCTGGTTTTTCTCTTTACATTAGCTTTCTGTTTTCTCCTCAATGTACGAGTTTTGTTTGTTTATAATCTCTCAAATTCTTATTCTTGAATTATTATGTTTCACAAGTCCTATTGTTAGTTAGACGATGGTAAAATTTGTCATACAATTTAGTGATCATGTAGCTGATTTTGTCACTTTTCTTTAACTTAACCTTGTACATATAATATTCATTATGTTCACTTATCCATAATGTCTTGATTCTTTTGCAAGTCTTGTATTAGTGGTTGAGGTTACTGTGGCACAGGCTAAAAGACATCCAGTTCTTCGAGAAACAACCACTACCTGCGACTCTCGGTGAGGTAAGTTTGCAAAACTTAACTCTTCTTCAAGTTTTGCTTTTTTATTTATTACTTTAGTGTGCATGGTAGTTGATAGAGGTCGTTAATAAATGCTTGTTAGAGATATGGTTAGTGAAAACGCGTGTGATGAATGCTTACTTTAGTTTAACATTAGGAAAGTGTGCTAGGTAATAAACAAGTTAGATTCATGTCCACTCATCTTAACTCAACTCAACTCAGCGAATAAACCCGCATCTTCTTCTTTCTCTTCTCATCTATTGAACCCGGATCTTCTTCTTTCACATTACTTCTTCTTTCTCTGTTTTTTCACATTACTTCTTCTTTCTCTCTTCTTTCAAATTTTACGATATGAATCCATATATTCAGACCTCCACTTTTTTTTGACCTTTTGCATAGTCAACAAGATTGTCACCTTCCCGAACCAATTCCTTATGATTTAGGTTCACAACTCCTTGTGTTTCGTACTCAATGTACTGAAACATCAAGCTTCTGTGAAGACTCACCTACACAGCGCAAAGAAAGAAAGAAAGAAAGAAATGGTCTCCCTCTGATGATGTAGTGCTCATTAGCGCATGGTTAAACACCAGAAAGGATCCAATAGTAGGCAATGAGCAGAAAGCATTGCTTCTTACTTTGCAGCTAGTCTAAAGGTAGAAAGAGGTGAAGAACGAGAGGCTATTCAATGTAAGCAAAGGTGGCAGGAGAAGAATGATCTTGTTTGCAAGTTCTGTGGAGCCTATGTGGCTGCAACAAGACATAAAACAAGTGGTCAAAGTGAGTGATGTTAAACTGGCACACAAAATCTTCTACAACAATCATAAGATTAAATTTAACCTTCAACACGCTTTGAAGAAGCTGAAAATGACCAGAAATGGTGTGCTCGAGTAATAATATTGAAGGACCACAATCATCAAGCGCCAAGAAGAGAATGTGCGAGGATGGAGTACAATCATCAAGCTCTCAAGCAACTACCATTCTAGGTGATCAACCAACCGTACGTCCTCCTGGTGTTAAGGCAGCGAAAAGAGCTTCTGTTAAGAGAACAATAGTAGATCATCAGGCTGTCTCTCAGTTTCAGAGCATGTGGTCTATTAAAGAGACAGATTTGGCAGTGAAAGAGAGACTCTCGAAGATGGGACTTCGTGAAAGTCTCATTTCAAAAAAAAAAGAGCCACTCTCTGAATTTGAAGAAGCTCTCAAGACAAAGCTAATCATAGAGATTTTGGGTGATTAGTGTGTATGTCGCTTGTTTAAATGTTCTGTTAAAATTCTTCTATGTTTCAATGATATCACTCAAATTACCCTAAGGAGTGAATTACTCTCTCAAATAAGAGGTTCAATTGTAGTACTTAGGAATCGAATTCACAAGGAGCTAGGGAACCAATTAAATCTAATAGTTATATGATTAAGCTAGGCTAATAGGTAATGATGCAGTAAATAAACTAGAAAACAGTAAACAAGATGAACAAGGTAATTGTTCAGCTTGGCAAGGATTTGTTGGATGGAAGGATGGTTGCTAGATCTAGGGTTTCTATTCAGGTAATCAGGATTATAATGTTATAGATACCTAACAAGTTGCATGCATGATATATAAGAACTTCAATTCTTAGACAAATCTATAGCTATCGCTAGTTAGACTCGTACATTGATCTGTCTGCCGGCAATATCGACCGATGTTTCTATCGCAGTGTCGGGCGATATGATTTGCCATCGATCGATTACTCTATAGGAGTATCGATCGATAAGATCGAATCGAAACTGTGTTCACCAAGATCATTAGGACCGCCTATCGCACGTTTCTAAAGGATCTTAGCTTGTACAGGATGATATCAGGATGAAGATTATAAATTTTACTATTCCAGTTCATGGTTCTAGTTCATGACTCTAGGAACAAGCATTAAGAACATCCTAACAATGAATATCACAACTTAGCAATCTATAGTTGGGGCTAATCCCACAACCTATCTGAACCCTAAATCCAATAGGTGGATCTATTCAGACATGAAGATTGTCACAGAAATCATAGATGAATAGATATAAAACTGAAATAGAATAGATATAAAAAATCAATGGAGTTCCAGGAGGACTCTGATAGGAGTTCCTCCCTTCTCTCCTAACTAAGAGAAACAATAGAAAAAAACTAAAAAAATGCTTAGATCTCTTGTAGCCGTCAACAATGGCTTATATATATCATAACTAGAGTTTCTGGTTGTCCAAGGGTATTATGGTAACTTGTGGGCTTCAGTTGGTTATGAAATATAGTCAGCCCACGTTATGGCATTCATATCGATCGATATGAAGTGTCTCCCATCGATCGACATGCACATATCTTCTCGGCAGCTTTCTCTCGTGAGGCAGACTGACCACTCTTCAGTAAAACGGGAATAACGTCTGATCTAACCGTTGGATTGACCTCAAACCGGTGGCATTGGAAAGCTAACTCAAAGCTCTATCTTGTGTCAAAATATAAGCTCAAGCGCACCATGGGAAGGTCTCCATCCAAATCTAAACATCTGACGCGTCTGCGCAGTTCTGCACTTAAAGGCTCCAAAAGAGACCAAAATCACCATATTTCTCCAGAACGTACCTGAACCTGTAAATACTCTAAATAGACTCTATATTGTAGTAAATATATGTGAAAACACATATAAACCATGGCTAAAAGTGGGTAAAATTCATGGTCGATCATTCAACTTATGTTTTTCCTCTATGGTTCATGTTCTGTGTTTCATCTAGGTTTCATGTTCTGCTTGATTCGCATATTTCATAATATGTTTCAAGTTTATGTGATTTGTTCTGTTATATTATAAAAATGATTTTCTATGTTTAAGTGATATGTGAAATGTGATATGTGAGGTTCTACATATGAGTTTTGTATAGTTATGTGCTATGTTCTGTTGCTATGTGATATGTTATGTTTCTCTTAAACAACTATGTATTTGTTACTTTCGGTGTGTAGAGTCACAAGATGCCAGGAGAAATCACAAGCATTCCGTATGTTTGGAAGAGAAGACACAAGATGTTTTACTTTCGGTGACAAGAGAAGTCACAACAAATCACGAGTATTATGAGTTGGCACTTTTGGTTGATTTGAAGTCACATGATGATAAGTGAATTGTGATTCGTGAAATGTGATTTGTGTGTTTTGTATGTTTGTCTATATGGTCACGAGATGTTGTATGAAAGTCACAAAACGTTGTATATGCAAGAGAAGTCACGAGATGTTGTAAGATTGTCTGTATGTGTCAAGATGTTTATATCACAAGATGGTTTTGGTTATTCTCTCTTGCTCCATATAAAGTCTCCTTCCATTCTTCTCACTGAATCAATATTGTACACAAGTCTGTTTTCATTCTTCTCATAAAATTTTGTGCTCTAAAATCTTTTGCTCATCCTTCTCACTAAACAAATTATTTGAAAAACTCACTAAATATATTATTTGAAAAACAGTCTCCTTAATCAAACAAATTATCTTGTGCTCATCCTTCTCACAAATCACATTTCAGTCACCAAACAGTCTCCGCAAAACCTTTTTTACATTTTGATCACATGTATGGCATCCTCTTCTCATAACAGGGTTGAGGGAGTAGATCATGAAAATTTTGATCAATATTTTTATTAACATTTTGATTAAACTTTCGAGAATTTTTCCATTAATTATGGTGATCAAGAAGAAGAAAGGAAAAGAAGGAAAAAAAAACGAGTTCATATCAAAATAAATCGTGAAGAAGGCGATCAAAGTTTATGGAAGGATTATTTCAGTGAAACTCCAACATACCCTGAAAATCTATTCCAACAAAGATTTAGAATGAACAAACCATTGTTCATGCATATTGTTGATCGACTCTTCAACGAAGTTGAATTCTTTCGACAAAAGAAAGATGCTCTCGGAAGGCTTAGTCTCTCTTCACTTCAGAAGTGTACAACATCCATTCGTTCTTGGCCTATAGTTCTAGGGCTGATGTTGTTGACGAACCTCCAACTTGGTGCAACGAAACCTCGGTTAGGTGTGGAACATTTTGTGGGAGGAATAATATATTTTTCGGCAAGGATTACCTAAGCAGATCAACACCGGCTGATATTCAACGCCTACTTGATATTTGGACATGATGAAGACAACAACTGAGCTCGGATGGTTATTTCAAATTATTCTGGTTTATTTTATTAATCTTTGTTTTAATGTTTTTTAAATATATAGTTTTAATGTTATCTTTCAATATGTTTTATTTAGTAAATAAAATTAATCTTTAAAAAAATTATTTGATAATTTTTTCTTTTGTTAAGAACCTTTAATTAAGAAATTCCTGTTGGACCACTCAAAATGAAGTTTTTTAACTAAGGGTTCTTAGTTACATTTATTCATTAAAAAGTTATTAAGAAATCCAGTAGAAGTGATATGGATAAACATGCTTTAAGGCTGCCTAGTGGTAAATTCCCATTAGGCATCTCATGGTTATTATAATGAAATCTATAGGAACTAAAAGAATGAAAGAGGGTTAAATTAAGAAGATTTTAATTCAACTTTTTTATTTCTATTAGCTTACCTTTTTATTTTAATTATTAATTATTAAATTAAGTTATATTGTTATTATATTTCTAGGTATACATAAAAATATTTATCTTACTAATGTTGTTCTAAACATGAATTTTTTTAATTCTAATTTCAAAGATATTATGGACCCAGTAGGATTTTTATTTTTTTCAACATCAAAATTTTTTCCATAAATCAAAATAGAGGTAATCTGTGAATCTATACCGAAATAAAATAACAAACAAAATGTAATGTATATGGAAAGCTCAACCAGTCTTCGTCAAAGTGTATGCCGTCCGGTCTTGCGTCCTTGGTATGTATATGATCTTGAAGTTTTTGAGTCTTTCTTGAATAAATGCTACCTCTCCTAATACTGTGTAAAAAGCTTGGCCAAAATGTCATGTTGTATGATGAAGCATATTCTTTGTGACCCAAATAAGAGTCTCTAGTTCTAAATGCAAAGATGAAAATCGTCTATCCTTGTTTTGCGATCCTATGAGTTGTGTTTTACAAATTCATCTAGCCATACCTAACCACGTCCATTAAATTTTGATACATCTAGTTCATGATTCATCTAGTTCATGATTCATCTACAAAACAAATACTCTACAAGCATAAAACTTGTGTAATTTGTGTCTGGTGAGTGAACTTAACATCCACTGGGGCCTTTGAATTCAAGTCAAACCAAGTATTACATTCAGTCTGAAATGTCTAATTAGGTCTTCTGGATCTCTTGAAATTCCTCTGAGCAGTTTATCACTATTGGAAAGTCATGTTGGAGTATGTTACAAAAAATCATGTTGGGTTTTGATATTGACTTCAACCTTTTAAAACAAGAAAGCTTGTATATCACTATAAATTATTTGAGAAAATAGTTTCTTACTGTCATTAATTCTCGTTCAAATGTTATAATGGTCAATTAAAAAAATCATCCTTAATTATTTAAATTTTTTACATAATTGTCATTACTAAATATTGTTTAATTTCATTTTATTTAATAATTTTTACTAAGGAAATTACTGGAAAAATTATATATATGATAAAAGGGGATTTTCAAAAAAAAAATGACTCAAAACTTGATTTTAAATACAAAGTGTACCACAACTTCAATCAAATGCAAAATTAACTCAAAAAACTAGTGAAATTACAAACATCCCCTCATGACCAAAAAAAAATAGTATTGCAGTTTTACCATTATAACCATGCGAATGAGAATACTTTCAGGAAAGTCTTTTCTGAGAAGACTTCCCTGAAAGCCTTATCATGCTGTAGATCTTAAAAATGATTTATAAATTTTATAAAAAAATATTTTGATCAGGAAAAAATTATAATCATATATAATTAGATTTCTAAAACTGAATAGTTTTCAACATAGATGAGTGAATGTAAGTTGAGTCATGATATTCTTGGTTTATGGTTTGGTAACTAAGTTATAGTATTATATGTGTTTTTAGGGTTAGATTGTGGAATCTTAATTTTTTTTTAAACTAAATTTGACATATATGTGTTTAGTTTTTGTATATATTAAACCCTTTATAAGTTGATTTTAAGTTTAATAAATTTTATGTTTGATTTACTTATATATTTGATTTTGGGGTTTGGAAGACTTAAAATTTCTAAGATATAACGCAGTAGAAGACTTAACAGCATAGTCTACAATTTTTCGCTTAAAATTTAAAAAAGAATTTTGGTTTCCCGCCTATTACTAAATCCTCAAATAAATCTTCCATAATTCTTCTAGGGGAAGTTTGCTAGTGTGTGAGATCTTAAAAATAATTTATAAACTTCATTAAAAATATTTTGATGGGGGAAAAATTCTAATCATCTAATTATAGACATTTTTAGGTGATATAAATTTAGATTTAATAAAATGGAATTATTTTCAACATAGATGAGTGAATATAGATTGATTGATGATATTCTTTGGTTGAGGGTCTGATTAGTTATGTTATAGTATTGTTTGTATTCTTTAGGGTTAGATTTTGGAAATTTAACATTTTTAAAAATATTTAAATTTGACATATATGTGTTTAGTTTTGTGCATATTAAACACTTTATAAGTTGATTTTAGATTTCATGAAGTTTTTTTTGAGATTTAGTTAGTTACTTGATTGTTGGGATCAAATGACTTATTGAAAAGTTTTTTTAACAAATAATGCACTAGAAAACATCGATATAAGTCTTCTGGGCGAATAGTAAATATAGGATCTAAACGACTTCTTGGAAGAATTTCATGCAACTCTTCTAATCGAATATATATAACCTAAATTAATTTTTTTGTCTTCCTATATAACCAAAATTTACACATTCTTTTTTTTTCCTCTCAAATGGAGGCAACAAAAATGTAATATTTCTCACTCTACAACTCTCTAACCTCTCTCTAAACTATTTGAATTTGATAATATCAAACCTTATATCAGTTTCTCATTTTTATGTATTTCTCTCTAATTTATCTTGTTTTTGTAGGTTTTTCATTACATATTTTTCATTTTTCACTCATTTAAAGGTAGATATATAAAATTTGGATATGTATTGTTGTGTGTTTTACATGTTAGATTCTAATAAGTTGTACATTCAACATAATATGATAGTTTTAGTTATTATTTAAGCATAAAAACCTTGTTTTTTTGAATTTTTTCTTTGTTTTGATGTCCTTTGAACTTTTTTGGATATTCATGTTTTTAAGATCTGAGTCAGATTTTGGAAAAATTCTCAGAAGATTTTTAGAAGACTTCCCATGAAATATTTTAATACATTTTATGCTAGAAGACTTCCAGGAAAGTCTTAGGAATCTAAAATATTTATCTCTCTCTAATAGCTGCAAAAAAATGTATTGTTTATCACTCTAAAATACTCCAACCTCTCTGTATTATTTTAATTTGAAAACACTAATTTTATATCAAAATCTCATTTTTATGTCTTTCTCACTAATTTATCTTGTTTTTGCAAGTTTTTCACTACATGGTTATCATATTTCTCTCCTTTAAAGGTAGATTCTAAAAAATTATAAATTTACCATAGTGTGACTGTTTTATTTATTATTTAAGTAATAAAATTTTATTTTTGAATTTATTCTCTATTTTGATGCAATTTGAATGTTTTGTAATATGCAGATTTTTCAAATCTGAGCCAGGCTTTGGAAAATTTCTCTGAAGATTTCGGAAGAATTTCTTAGAAGTCTTCCGAAACGAGAATATCTAGCTTAAGTGAAGTCTAAGCTTACAGGAAAGTCTTCTCGCGAACAGATCTGAGAATTTTTTTTGATTTCATACCTTGAACTGGTGAGAAAACTTGCTTAGTTCTCCAAGCACACATAACTTCACCATGACAGTGACCTAATAGTTAGTGACCAGGAATCACGAGCTTAAATGGTTATATGAACCTTAAAATTTTAGAATCCGAAACTTGGAATTTTTTTGGATGAATATAGGGAGAAAATGAGAGATATGTAGTTTTTGTGCATAAGATATGATATAGAATGAGTCAAAATCGATTTTTAGATGACTTACGAGCTTCATATTGGTTGTTCATGGTTGTTGGATGAATTGATGGGAATGAAATTTTCGTGAATAATTGATGATGACGATAGAGTAATAAACTAATTTTTGGAAAAAGAAAGTAGTGCCGTTTTTGTGAATGATCCAAACTTCTAGAGTAAATTGGACAAAAAGAAAGTAGTGCCGTTTTTGTGAATGATCCAAACTTCTAGAGTAAATTGGACAAATGAAAGTTCCAAAACAAAACATGAGTTTATTTTGCAATTGAGTTTTTGTTGTGCGTCATTTTTGCGAAACTCCCAATAATAAAAAAAGAATAAATAAGGAAAGGAAATATCCATAAAATATTTTATATTATTTTCATATAAAACATATTTTTTACTCTCCTTTATTTTTTCACAAAACAACCTCAGACGAAATATCTATTATATCATAATTAAATTGATTAATATATATAACCCTGATTTTTTTAAATAATCACATTCAAAAATAAAATAATTTAGGTGTTTGTTGTTTATTTTACTGTAAATATATTTTTAATCAAATAATTATAAAATTATTTTAATTACATAAAGCTATTAACCAAAATTATTTTTAACAATATTTATATCTTATGATTAATTTAAAACCAAATATATAATTTAAAATGTGAGACTAAACTGAAAAAATAAATTAAACATAAATATATTTATTCCTATGACTAAAAATATTTTAAAAGGTGTAATTCAATTATCTAATATCATATTTTAAAAACGATGGTTTGTGTTATGACTAACTTAAAACTAGATAAACATTTTAAAATATGTTAGACTGAAAAGTAGAATTACTATTGTCTTTTGACTATAACTAAATTAATGGAATAAATTTCTCAATTTTTAAACATCATGACGTTATAAAACACTAACAGAACAAGAAATTTTAGAATATCACTGGTTCAAATTGATTATACAACATTGAATCCTCTAACTCTTTATTTTTCTTAATTTAAGAAAATAATATATAAAAAATTTTATAACAGTTTGATTGCCCGATGGATGTCTGGTAAAAATAATATCCTTGAAAAAGAAAAATAATCTTTTATAGAATACATTGGTGCAAATTATTATTATAATAATTTTTATATATTAGTCAAACTTGTACATAAAAATTAATATCCCTTTCAAAATTATATAAAATTTATATAAAAACATCATATATATAATTATTTTAAAATAACTTATATATAATAATTTTTGTTTAATAATCAGCCTGTACATAAAAATAATAAAAATATTATTATATAAAATAATTTGTCTATAAAAATATCCTTGTTTTTTTTATTATAATAAATTTTAACATTAATTTTTTCAAAATTATTATCAGAATCGTCATATCATAATAGTTTTTATATAACTTGTACATAAATTAATATCCTTACTATTTATTTAAAATTAAATATAATTTTTTATATAAAACAATTCTGTACAACTATAATATTTTTATTAAAATTATGTGTACATTTAATAATCAACGTGCTCACTTGCAGAATTAGAGCCTACAATCTTGTAAACTGTTGCAATCTTAAAAACTATGTTTGTTTTACTAAACAACTAGATCAACGCATGATGAATGTTATATATACATACAATTTTATGAATTATTATTTATTTGTGTTTTCTTATTTATATTAAATTAGTGAAAGGTCAGTACATATATAACTAAAATTGTGTGAATATATAAATCAAAATAATCATTGTTATTTACAATCTTGTGGTAAATAAATCCAAATAATATTTTTTATCTTTTATATTGTTTATAATTGAATTTAAATTATGAGAATATGCGTGTATAGTATATCTTTCTAATATGACTGTTTATTAAATTAAATTTTCCTATTCACATGGTTTTATGATTATTTTTATTTTTATTTTTCTAGCAAAAATATTGAAACAATGATAGAAAATTTTTAAATATGGAACTTTAATATTTTTTATTAATTTATAATTAAAGCTGTGTGCAATGAAAAATACAAACACGGTTTGGGGAATACTTTATTTGCTGGGTTACGGGGGCATTTTACCAGAGGTTTATATTGTATCAATCTATCCTTGTGTGATCCTAATGACGTCATGCTTGCTTTTGGTACTCCAGAAAAACAAATCCTTTGAAGGATGATAACCAACTATGTAGTATCTACATCAAGAATTCAAGTTTTAACAAACTCAATGAATATTTTTATTTATGCATTTATATAATATATAATTTAATTTAAAAGATATTAATATATATATATTTATTCTAATATTTGGTAAAAAAAATTTACTCATATAATTTTATGAATATTTCAATCTTGTTATAAATTAAAATTAAACCATTAATTTATATTTAAGGAATTAATGATTAATTATTTTTTACATCAATAAGTAATTATATGATTAGTTTAATGAAAATAATACTATATGTTTAGATGGAACAACTTATTTTTCTAAGGATTTTGAAACTGATTCGCGGGATGACACGTGTCATGGTTGAACGGTTGTAATGTTTCTCTTTTAATATATAGAGAATTGTACTTTTTGGGTTAGTGAAGAGAGGTGATTAGATATTTTGGTTAATTGGTTTCTAACTACATTTCAAAGTGAGTTTTTTTTTTAAAGTTTAATTTATATTCTTTTTTAAAAAATTCAAAACATAGCATATATAGAAAAATTGAAATTCTGATTATTTGCTTAATTTGATTGTCTAATTTATTTTAATAATGTTCATATAAAACAAAAACGTTGGAGGATGTATAAATTATTATCAAATCTTTATTATTTCAAATCATTAATTATTATATATATTTTAACCAGATTAGGAAATTCTTTATGTTTAATTAAGGAAATAATGAATAATATTCTTTATACCAAAAATAATTATATGATTAGTTTATGAAAAGTATACTATATGTTTAGATGAACTAACTTATTTTTCTAAGAATTTTGAAATTGATTCTCGTGATGACGTGTCATGGTTTAAATGTTATAATGTTTCTCTTTTAATATATATAGGAGATTGGAGATAGTTTGATTACTCGTTCAATATGAGAACAAATTAATGATATGGAGCAAAACCCTCCAAATATGTTACTAGGCCGTTTCTGGAACAAACGACCTCCACTAACCGCTTTGACACGCAGGTATTATATCATTTTCCTAGCATATGAGGTTTTTTTTTTTTTATAAAATGCTAAACTACTGTAGATTCTAAAATCCAAACTAAGTATTTTATATTGATTAAGGGTTGTTTAGAAAAGACAAATGTTGTGGACAACGATGCTCTTAAAACATAACAATACAATCGAAATTCAGTTGACAAAAATGAACTTTATTGATATGAGATTTAATACAAAGAAGTAATCGAGATCGGAAGTAACAAAGTGAGACAACTAAGACAAGTTTAGGACTAAATATATGAGATCGATATGCGTAATCAGGAGTTCTAAGGTTTTATGTGTGTCTTTCCTCTTTGCCCTCGTAATTCTTCTAGAGCTCTCTTCTGGCTGATTCTTCGCAACTTTCTCTGCGATCTTCGGGGTATCAACTCGAGCTTGTCGGGCTCGATGCAGGCCAAGTTGCTAATGACGACGACGCATGGGCCTGGACCAATTTGGTTCCTTCCCGAAATTGTGTCCAACATTTTCCCCCAAGTCTTTTTTCTTTGTCGAAGAAGAAAAATGGCCCATTCGGTTTCAATTGAGGAGGGCCGATTTGGCTTTCTTTTCATTAACAATAGATTTTTTGAAATCTCAACGTGTTAAATACGCTGCCTTTGGGGCGAACCCTAGGTCTTTCTGTTTTTCCTCGGTATTGCTGATAGAGCCGTGGGGGATTTTCGGTGTCTTTAAAAACTTGAACATTACCTTCCATTCTTAACTATTGCTCCATTCTTTTTTTCTTTGTGATTCTTAATATTTTAAACTCAGATAAAGATGACTGCATCATTTTCTTTTCCTCTTCTGACAAACACGGCGGCTCGACTCGAGAATTTGTACACGACGCACGGTGTTGATCGTGCTGTCGTGCTTGAGCTTGCGGCTACGTTCGCAACCCCTGAGACCGTTTGTGAGTGTTTTTGCGGAGCGTATCTCTCCTTCTTCGAGTCTTGCAGACTCTTTTTCCGATTCCGGAACCCGTCCTCGCCATCTTGGCTGAAGTGGGTTTATCGTTTACCCAAATGTGTCCTAATTTCTTGAGGCACCTTTTAGCTCTTTTGGTCAGAGCTCGCGAGGAAGGTATAGCGTTTGGTCTTGGCGAACTCCGCAACATGTGTTTGATGAAGAGAAATCATGGGACTTTCCTTATGTCGCCTCGTCCGGGACGGAAAATCGTTGAGGGGATTCCGTATCGTTGTTTGAACCGAGTTTGGTCGTGTATCAGTAAAGAGAGTGACAGGACTCGTTGGTAAGTTTTTACGAAGGTGCGAACGAGTACATGTAAAGAAAAGGAGTTTTATTTATAATCGAAGAGAATACAGAGAGTAAACCAGTGCTCGGAGAGCTTAGCCGGAGGTGTTATACGGACTAATTGGAAAGCAACAGAGGAAATAACAGGAAAACCTTAGTACAAGTTGCCGCCTAATAGTCTATTTTCGGATCCCCTTCTCGTTGTGCCTCCTTCCCCTTTTATAGCAGGTCTTCCTCCTCTCCCTTTGACCTAATGCGATGCGCTTTCACGGGTTTTTCGTAGCGGGCCTTTGCTCGGCCCGCGAAAGTGAGGTTCATTAGTCGTCCGGATGGTGATTGGCTTCTACTCGGCTGAGGCAGTCTTGCGCCGAGCCGGCTCGTTGGTCACTAGTCAGGCCGGCCGGAATGTCTTTTGATGGGCCGAATATGTTTTCTCGTGGGCCTTGATGGAGGGATGTAATCCACCTGGTGATTTACTCGGTGAATCAGAGTGGATTTTGTTTGTCAGGTCCAAGAGATAGCGTATTCGGAATGCAGAAGGAAACTTGCGGTTGTATCTTAATCGGTAGACTGCTTTCGAATTGCCGAGTAATTTTACTGGCGAGAGGGTTGCAAGTGAGGAAACTGAGTTGCTTACTCGGCAATCGAATTACTCATTGTGCCGAGTAATTCTCTTGGTGAAGTGAATTGGGAAGATAAGGGCCAAGTCGCTTACTCGACAAACGATTTATCATCGCACTAAGTGAGTTTCTCAGCGGAATGAATGCGAGGAAGAGGGTTAAGTTGCTTACTCGGTAGATGAGATGTCGTCACACTAAGTGAGTTTCTCGGCGGAATGAATGCGAGGAAGAGGGTTAAGTTGCTTACTCGGCGAACGAGTGATAATGGTTTTTATTCCTTATAGCAAATCAATGTAGTAATGTAAGTAGAGTGTCAATCCAATCCTGAGAGCTATTGAACAAAGAGAATGCAAGACATTGCTTAATCTAAATGCAATCAATGAGGGTTTGTTTTATAAGTAACTAGTAACTAGCAATGTAAGTAAACAAGAGTAACTAAAGCTTTGTTTCAAGGAGATAAGAGAACCTATGGGTAAAAGTATTGACTTTGGGTGATCAAGTTACTATCTAGGGTGAGGTTTCAAGCAATCATTCATGTCATATAGGTCCAGACACAATCCTAAGCTAGTCCTTGGTCAAGGTAAAAGCTCATTTGCTATCAATCTCTAAACACACATGGTCATTGTCTTAAATCAATCAAGCAATCATTGAGAACAAGTCCACTAACCATCTAAGCCTTCCTAACATGAAGTGTCTTTGGTTAAGCAAGCAAAAAGCATTATTACTTTTGCTCAGGCATTTCATCATACACCTTGTGGGCATGAAATGCCTAATGATCTAGTTTAGAAGGATTAGGTATAATCTATCATTTGTGGGAACCGAAATTCACACTTGTCGATTTCCGTTAAATAAGGAAACTTAGGAAAACCCTAATTTTCCAGAGGAACCGGATCTCTGCGAAAGCCAACGACAAGTAACCAAATAAATGCGGAAAAATATGAGAAACATAATAAAACGAATTTATAAAGAAAGTCGATCTTATTTCCGATTCGCGTAAAAGCGTTGCGATCATTACAAGGAATTACAAAGGCTTTGGCCGCAGGGGCCATCAGCGAGTTACAAACATAAAACCCTAGATCTAGTTGAGTCGCAGCTCGATAACAAAAAACGGAAAAAGATAGGAAAAAAGGTTTGAATGATTTCGGACTGAACCTTATGAAAGGCTGCCTACGTACCCCTTTCGGGGATCAAGTCGAACGTAGTTCAGTTGACAGAGCTGGACAAGAAATCGAACTGCCTGGGCGAGTTCGTCTAGTAATTGAGCGCCAGTCATAGAAACCGAACCTGTCGAGAAAAAGCCTAAGTTTCTAAGTTCGGAAAATTCTAAATCTAGAAAAGTTGTGAAAGTCTCAGATGAGAGCTCTGGATTTCGTCCCCTTGCTTCTGCCCTATGCCTCTTGCTTATATACTCTCTTCCTAGGCGGTTTAGTCTTTCCGTTTCGCCCAGATTCGAGTTTAATGAGAATCTTCCATTTATCTCGATCTTTCCTTTTTTCCCGCGGAAATCTTCTATTTATCCTCAAACTTGACTTTTATCTTCAAGTTTGACATTAATCTTATTTCTGCGAGTAAATCGCCAAAACGTCGGCGAACTAGTGGAGTGTCTCCTAGTTCGCCCATCGGCGAACTAAGCCGGGCCGGCTTAATTCGCCGATGGGCGAACTAGTGGAGTGTCTCCTAGTTCGCCCATCGGTGAACTAAGCCGGGCCGGCTTAGTTCGCCCATGGGTGAACTAGTCGTGACTAGTTCGCGTTTTACGGCTGTTTCGGTTTTTTGCGGTTTCGTAAAACGATTCTTCGAGTTTTATAAAACGATTCTTCGAGTTTTATAAAACGTTTCTTCGAGTTTTATAAAACGATTCTCGAGTTTTATAAAACGATTCTTCGAGTTTTATAAAATGATTCTCGAGTTTTATAAAACGATTCTCGAGTTTTATAAAACGATTCTTCGAGTTTTATAAAACGTTTCTTCGAGTTTTATAAAATGATTCTCGAGTTTTATAAAACGATTCTTCGAGTTTTATAAAACGATTCTCGAGTTTTATAAAACGATTCTTCGAGTTTTATAAAATGATTCTCGAGTTTTATAAAACGATTCTCGAGTTTTATAAAACGATTCTTCGAGTTTTATAAAACGATTCTCGAGTTTTATAAAATGATTCTTTTATAAAACGTTTCATCGAGTTTTATAAAACGATTCTCGAGTTTTATAAAACGATTCGTCGAGTTTTATAAAACGATTCTCGAGTTTTATAAAACGATTCTTCGAGTTTTATAAAATGATTCTCGAGTTTTATAAAATGATTCTCGAGTTTTATAAAACGATTCTTCGAGTTTTATAAAACGTTTCTTCGAGTTTTATAAAACGATTCTCGAGTTTTATAAAACGATTCTTCGAGTTTTATAAAACGATTCTCGAGTTTTATAAAGCGATTCTTCGAGTTTTATAAAACGTTTCTTCGAGTTTTATAAAACGATTCTCGAGTTTTATAAAACGATTCTTCGAGTTTTATAAAACGATTCTCGAGTTTAATAAAACGATTCTTCGAGTTTTATAAAATGATTCTCGAGTTTTATAAAACGATTCTCGAGTTTTATAAAACGATTCTTCGAGTTTTATAAAACGATTCTTCGAGTTTTATGAAACGATTCTTGAGTTTTATAAAACGATTCTTCGAGTTTTATAAAATGATTCTCGAGTTTTATAAAACGATTCTCGAGTTTTATAAAACGATTCTTCGAGTTTTATAAAACGATTCTCTTTATATTTCTGCGGGGAGTTTCGGCCGTTGATTCCGTCGTACCGATTTTGACCCCAACAGTTAGCCCCCCAGCTCGTAAGAATCTTGAGCCTTTAGCGTAAGGTTCTTGCGAGTGGTTAACCAGTTTTATTTAAGTTAAGCGGAATTAATGGTCGGAAAGGTCCGTTGAAAGTGATCTTTCCACTTTCCAGGGAGCGGAAAGCGTTTAAAATTAGGGCTGCGCCTTGTGAAGGCTGCCTACGTACCCTTTTGAGGGGATCAAGCCTTTCGTAGTTCGTTTCGGAGTTAAGGTTCGTATGACCTGTTTCCCTGCAAGACCTTTACGGTCTAGTTATATGTTTATCGAGCATATTGATGTCGATGGCATCTTGACCTTTGCCGGCCTTGAGACTAGCCTCGTAGGCCGTCT
>CAKOAT010230710.1:385760-427955 GCA_932364175.1 Eruca vesicaria subsp. sativa | reverse complement strand
TTTAAACCTCTTGAAAACAACCTTCGTTTGTTACTTGTCTTTTAAGTTATTTCTTTTACTTTTAAAACCCCCTCTTGTTTTAGCTATATTTTGATCCCATAAAGATAAAGTGTAGGCTGGTCCTCTGGAATTGAATCTAAATATATTACAATTACACTGTTAACTTGACAGTAGACAAAGATCCAATTTTAGTGTATCATGGTACTCTCTAGTTCCTAGTTAGGTGATTAGATTAGGTGGTTAGTTTAGGGAATTTAGATTAGGTGGTTAGTTTAGGGAATTTAGATTAGGTGGTTCGTTTATGAATTTTAAATTACGTTTGTTTAACTGTTTATGTTTTTTTTTTTAATTTAGATGGTTAGACAGAGCAAAATTGCTGCTGCTCAGTCCAAGAGGCCTGTAGCTCAGACCGGGATTCATTATGCGGATATATTCGGGTCCGGGTCGTCTTCATCAGCGGGCGGTGGTTCAGCTTCAGGAGTTCCCGAGATCCAGGGCGGTTTTACAGTATCCCAGTCTCAGCAGCCTCCTCAGCATCCTCCTCAGCAGCCAGCTCCACCTCCTCCTCCTCCTCCTCCTCCTCCTCCACCGGTCGGGATTCATCCTGACTTGCAGGTGCCTCCCAACGCACCATTTGCGGTGTACACGGTGGAGGATATCTTGGCCCTTCCAGGCAGAGAAGGGCTGCCAGAGTTAGATCCTTTCCGACGTGATGGCCAAAACGTATTATGGTACGTTTTAATTTTTACGTTTTTTTATTAAATAATTTTTAAAAAGTGTTATGATATGTATATATATATGTTCTAATTAATGATTTATTTTCTGTCTTTCCAGGTTTGGTCTTGACAATGCTGTCGGATCTAGCGTCACGGACTGCATCAAGGGATACTTTCCCGATGCAGCTCCAAACTGGAAGCTGACGGCGAGCCACACCAAAAAGACGTGGTTCAAATCGTTCGCTGTAAGTAATTTAGTAAATCAATTTAATTTATTTATAATCATTTAAAATTATGAATTTTATTGAACTAATCCGTCTTTTATTTTTTCTGGTTGCAGCAAAAATACCGTTGGTCTATNGAAACCCGATTGCCTCACAACCACGGTGTGGGATGGCCTCATCAGCTATTGGACGTTGCCGGATTCGATCCGAACGTCCAATACAAACTCCGGGAACCGCATGGCCACGGACCAGCATGGCAACACGAAGACACTTCACACCACGGGCCGAAAGCCTCACGGGGGAGTTCGTCTAGACATGGTACGTATTTTTTTATAATTAACTATAAAATTTTTACTTTATTTTAATATTCTAATATTCTAAATTAATATTTAATCTAAAAAAATGCAGGCTAAAGAGACAGGAGTTCTTCCGTCTCTGAAAGACCTTTACGAGCGGACCCACCGGAGGAAGAGTGGGCAGTTTGTAGATCCTGCTTCCGAGCGGATCTACAACGAGGTTGCTGCCCGAGTTGATGAGCGCCAGACCCAGTTGACTCAGCAGACTGGGGCTCCGGTCGTATTATCCACTCTTGAAGTGGATAAGATTTACGAGGAGGTAAATAATTTTAATATATTAATTTTTATTATTTATTTAATTTTATTGTTTCGGTTTTTAATATTTTAATTTACAAGTCGTTCCGAGGAAAAAGAGCCGTGTTATCGGGATTGGCTCGGTTAACGATGTCCCGGCAGTGACATCGGCTTATGTTCACCAACAAGCCGATGACAATGCTCAGATGCGGACGGAGTTGCAGGAAACACGGGCTCATGTGCGTACGCTCACGGGTATCCTCGACGTTGTGGCGCTAACAAACCCGCAACTGGCGGAAGTGTTGCGTGAGAGACGGGAAAGCGGAGCCCTTCCATCCCAGCAGCCCCCACCATCTCAGTCACAGCCGGCATCCAACGACCCTGGAGACGACTTCGTGAACCAATTTGATCAAGACCAACATCATTTTTAGTTTTTTATTAGTTTTTAATTGTATATTATGAATTTTAAAACTTATTAATTGTATATTATTAGTTATTTATAAATATTTTTTTATTTATTTTTTTAATTTTTTTAAATATATATAAATTTAATTTATAAATATTTTTTTAATAGGAAAAAAATGTTTCGAAGTAAAATCCTCGTAAAGGTTTCGAAGTAAAATCCTCGTAAATAGTCCTAGCAAAGTCCTCGTAAAGTGTCTACTAGGAGTTTACGAGGAATTGGTTTACTATGCACTTACGAGGAAAGTATACGTGGAGCTTACGAGGAAATATTTTCCACGGCTTTACGAGGAAACCTTCCCTCGTAAATTAGCTAGGCCTTTACGAGGAAAATTGGCTTTACGATGAACGTTTTTCGACGAAACACGTTTCCTCGTTATTTCCTAGTAAAGGGCCATTTACTAGGAAATAACGAGGAAAACCCGTCCTAGTAAAGGACGTGTTTTCTTGTAGTGCAACGAAAATTTAACCAAAGTGAAAGATAGGAATATACCAATGACTATTTCGTGACTATTGATGCATAGTCCAAGACTTCAAGCTCATTTAGTCGTTGTTAATTAAGCTCGATAGTTTTCTGAAAATCTATATTGATGTGCTCAAAACACCTTTTTTTTTGCTAAGATCGTAAATATCATTAATGTAAATGAAAGTTTGGTTACAAGATTAATTGCAACCCAACAATACACTTTTTCTGAGCACTCTAGGTTATGAATATCTGTAACAGGTATGTGGCGAAAATAAAATAAAGAAAACTTAATGAGTGCATAGCAAGATGGATAGGTTTCCTTGAATCTCACTGACACTTCGAATTCGTTGTGTCTTTATTAAAACCTATGAATGTGAGGAGACACAAAAGTCAGCGGAAATATCGAAGTGAAGTAAACAAAGAGCATATGTTTGCTCTCTCTTTCTCTTGAGGATTTTTTTTTTCTGACCAACAAGTATGGAGCAAAGCTCTGGTTTTTAATGTTTGTTTGTTGTCAAAGGTTTTCTTTTTACTCTTGGGAAGGTAAAAAGAGATTGCAACTGTTTTACTTGGACTTCTATTCATTAATTCGAAAGACAAACGAGCAAGTACATTTTCTCTGCGCCATCCTCTATATAAATGTGCCAATATGTTCCTTTTATATATGGTGTATCTAGTTGTGTATATCGACACCAATAACCGTTTTATATATATATAACAAGCTTTCATGTAAAGGGATGAATATGATAATCGTAATTGCCATTCCCGTAAACGTTTTTTTTTTTTTTTTTTTTCCCGTAAACGTAAACGTTTTTTAATCAAAACTAAACGTACAGTGTTACTAGTTATATACATTCTCGTTATGATAATGGGTCATTTGAGGAGATACTATATGTTTACATAGAGATAATTTACAAACCAAAAACAAAAGTATAATTGAATACGTTTTGTCAATCATCTTATTAATTAGCATTAACTAGAATAATTAGCCATAGAATCAAGGTTTTTGTACTGAATAATTGTTGAAAATGGTCCCATATTATGCACACATGCAAGCCACGCATACATATACATATACAAACTGATTTCAAATATATGCAGTAGTTTCTCAACGGCTCAACGCAAACAAATGAGAGTAACGTTCAGTGTAAGGTATATATGCATGTAAGATAAATATGTGCCCCTTATATAAAAATGAGATGAATATGTGTGAGAGATGCAACAATGAAGTACACTCATTATTCATATTTGATCTATAATATATAATACATTGTGTGTATACAAAGACAAAATCCATAGTAATGATAACACTATTTAAATAGAGTTTTCATGGCGTCATGGTTTTTATTCCCAAAAAATGCCCGGCCAGAACTTGCATACAACCAAACTACAAATCAAGACCTTATTATTATATATACGAAATGATAACATATAAATATATAAATATATGGTGGTACACAACTCAACCTAACCGTTATGATTATTCCACAACCTTTTCTCGGTCAACAACAATATATATTAATATATATATTATATGGCATCCTAACAAACTCTTACTTGATATCCATTTTTACATATAAACACTTTCCATAATTGCAACATTACTCACACTTTATAACATAATTTAGTTACCGCTAATGGAAATGTAACCTGATTTAAAGCAACTCTCCTCCTCTACCGCCGAAATCTGGCGGTGGTGGTGGCGAAATCCATGAAGTCTTCACCGCCTGAGAAGCTTGATCTTGCGGTGGAGGAGGACTATCAAGAAGCCGGATCTGCCGTTTCAAGAACTTGACGTAGCGTATTGCTTCGTCGAGCATTGAAGCTGTATCCATCTTGGTACCACCAGGCACAAGTCTCTGTAGGATTCTGATCCTCTCGCTGATTCTCTCACGGCGGTGTCTCGCCGCCACGCTTTGAGGGTCGTCGGAGATTCTAACGTTTCGGCGTTTGGGTTTCTTGACGGTTGCTGGATCGATGTCGACGGGCTGCATGGCTGCGATCTTGTACATCATCTCTTTCATAGCACTTAGTTCCTCTACAGGCTCTTCTTCTTCCTCTTCGTTGTCTTCTTGATCTCCAGAGAAAAGAGTTGTGGTTGCAAAGGAAGAAGAGAGAGGAGGGAAATGAGAATGAGAAGAAGATGAAGTGATGAAAGGATTGAAGATGTGGAGGTGGGTGTGTTGGTCCATGGCCATACCGATTGGATCGTTATGATGATGATCATCACTCATCTTGTTGTTGTTGATGATGTTGTTCCAAGTGTAATTTTGGAAGAGAGATGGGTTCATATTATTATTCATACTTTTATGTCTGTTTGATTTGTGAAATTGTTAAATGCCTTTGAGGCAGATATAATATATATATAATGTATGTATGTGTGTCTGTAAATGTGCATCCCTATAGTTTAAAGAAAGGAAGAAAAAAAGAAAAGGTGATCATCATATGATGAGGGGTTAGGTTGGTGATGCAATAAAGAAATTTTTTGGTGCGAATAAAAAATATATGTAATTTAAGAATTGTATAGATGTGTTTTTCCAATAAGTGGACGTCACTGGCCTCTGTAATAAAAAAAAAATTGCAAACATCAAATTCTCTAAAATGTTTATAGTTGTTCTATCAATTATGTAAATAAATAGTTTGCACTATTGCACACAAGAAAAGCTTTTTGGAATTCTCTAACGAGATTATTCTTTTTAAAGGCTAGATAGAGCTAATTAATGTTGTCAATCACACAAAACCTCTCATTCATTTTATAGGATTTACATTATTACATTAAAAATCAGAATAACAGAGTTAGCTAGGGTTTCAATCTCTCACATTAAGACTTATAATTAGTGTAGATTGAGAAGTGGCTTTCACCAAATTAAAGTAGTAACTAATAAAGATGTGAATTACTTTATATGAACATGAGTTTCTCCTTGATTCTTAAAAGATGTCACCACTTGTGTGCTCTTATTCTGACTTCTCAATTTTCAAGCTCTTTATCTCATTCTCTTTCCGCAAACCCCATTCATCTCAAATTAGGAAATATTGATAAATTTTCTCTCATTCACTTGTCTCTTCACTAAATAGCACATTTTGTCGATCGTATACTCATATTCCAATCAACGGTCGTGAGTATCTCTCCCCCTCTCGATAAAGTACAATACTGAATGTGAATCGTGTGTGAGACTCTCAATGCTAATTTAAAGCAAATATCAACTTGCATTTTCTCCACGTACGAGTTATATATATGTTTGCGACGTGGTTAAAGGGATACAAAGATCACATCAAATCACTCGCATGGGGACATCTTCATCAAGATTTGGGTGTTATCCATGATTGTTGTTAACAAGAAAGACGTGTATCATCGTCGTGGCTCGTTATATAAGAGTGGATATATCATTTTCCATGAAGAAAATTCTTCACCTTATTTCAAAGTTATACATCTACGTAACTCGTTCATGTATAAAAATGTATATAATATACACAAATTCTTAAAATACACGAAAGTTTTATGAGACTTCAAAAGAGGGAGGGGCGCTCTCGTTTCTTGATTAGTGTTCCAATTGACTAACTGTTATCTTATAATATATCAGACGGCCCTGTGACAAGTTTCTTATGTCATATCTCATCTCAAAAGCAAAGAATATATATAATATATGTACATCTAAATGTATCTAAATACATGAGAAGGATATGTATTTTTTGCACATATGTTATGATTTGGTCTGCATTATATACAAACTGCAAATTGCGCATGCAGGCTGCAATCATGCATGATAGGGTTTCCTTCTTTGGTATTTATCCATTGTTCCTTGTATCTTATTTTTATTAAAGCCACCCAACCGCCAACTATATATACATGTACATTTGCATACAAGTTTTGATCATTTGTTTAGGTACGTAGTGTATCAATATAATTATAATATATAAATGTACAGGTCTATATATATATATATATATATATATACTTATGCATTTAAATTGTATTAAGATTGTGTAGTTTTTTTTTAAATTGTAATAAAACTGTGTAGTTATGTTTTTCCATGTTAGTGCTAGTGTATTATTGTTTATTAAAGAAAATTGCAAATAATCGAGTTATATATAGTGAAGATTATTGGCTATAAAATCTCGATATATTTTGAACATTAGGGAAAACGGATCTCCTAAATAAATAAAATTGAATGCAACTAAATATTTTCTACTCGGATCAGTTATCGCTTGATTAACTCTTTGATATGGTTGAACGTGTTGATATCCCATGAGGGTTAGCTCTCTCCTTTTTTCGTTCGTATATAAAGTGTAACTGTAAGCCCTAACTAGATCGATGGATCTAATGTAAATGTATATATGTAGTACATATATTCACGTGAGTGGGTGAAATAAATGTGTAACATTTTCCGAGGAAGATTGAATCATAAAATCTGACACGCTCTCCATTATATTCAAATTCAACTAAATTACCGCGTATATAAAAGAATTGAATAACCACCTCTCTCTCTTCATATATATTCATCAAAATCAAATGTGTTATGTCTATCATATTAATAGGGGATAAAACAATCGCGTGACGTTTTCCCAAAGACAGACCCTCATTTCCTCAGAGTCCGGTCTCTTACAGCGACTTCTCTTTTTCTCGCTTTTTACCTCTTTCTGCTGCACCATGGAGAGGAAACAAACAAATAGAGACTGATTGTTGTATGTATCTGAATTTGAACAGTTTGTAATTTTCTGATTGCATTATCTCAGTATCGAAATTATTGGTGCTAAACGTAAATATTATATTAATTATGAAAGGAAATTACAAAAGTAAGTCCTAAAGATATACCACCCCGGCAAAAAAAAAGATACAAAAACCAAGGTAGACCTCATCAGCATCGGATTTCACCGATCGTATTATTGGACCAATAATTGGGGATGATTAATAATTATCAACCGAAAATAAGTCAGTTTAGTGATCCAGGTGGAAAATAGAGTTAGGATATATAGATAAACCCAAATAATTCGATTTAAGAACCAAAATCATGACTATGTTAATACTTAACATTCCATAGAAGTCTAATATAGGTTTTATAACTCGATGGCAGTAAGTCGAACTATTGAGTATTTTCTCTCCAACTCAAGAATTCATAACTTACATTATCAAAATAACTTTTATTGAAGTACTCATTCAATTTGTGCTATATATTTTAGCATAAGAAATTTATATAGACTTTTTTCTACGTCCAACAGTTTTTAGACCCAACTTGTTGCTCTATTATACCACAGTTTTTTTGCGAGACACAATACCACTTAGTTTTCAAAATTTAATTATATGATTGAATATTTACCATGAATTTTGCTTATGTCTATATTTTCCTGCAAAAGGTTCAATTACAGTGGATTCTTAAACAACTTCGAATCCACAAAGATGAATAAATTTCTGTAATATCCTCCAAATCCAGCTATGATACTTAACTACATTTATAAATATTTTGGAAATGTGATTTCTACATACAACCTGTGTCAAATATCTTGGTTATATGACAAATTTGATTCCAGAAACGATTTGTCATACATTTTGACGATTTTTGTATTATTTTCTGTTAATTTTTGCAAGAGGATCTATAAGTCTAAAAAAGTGATTACAAGGCATGGGCAGATGCAGTGGAGAAAGTGAAGAAGTCTCTTGTTTGGCCCGAAAGTGGTGTGATATGGAAAGCTCTTTAATGAGTTTTTCATTTTATTTTTTTTATTCGAGACTCTTGTTATTTCTCTTTAATTATTTGGAAAATTAAATGGACGAAGTTAACTTCAGTGTTTTTTATTTGCTTGGAGGAATTATAGTTAGTATCCATTCATGTACACACATATGCATGAATTATAGCCGTATACATGAGACAAGGTTGTTTTAAATTATTCGCATACAAATTGATTCTTTTTTTGTGAAGAATATGATTTCTGTTTTCTATTTCAGAACATCGCATCATATACGTATATCTCTCACTATCTTTTGTCCAAAAAATATCAGTGTCATCTTCCAAAACATATATATGTAGTCAATCTAGACATTATTGAAATGTTGCTAGCTATTTCATACAATCTGAATCATAATATAAACGAACCAAAATGTAAAAGAACTTGGTTACTATATATGTAAGATGTAATTTGTAAACAAGAAGAGAAACCAATACGTAATTATGCGTTTTATAGTTTGTGTGCATGTTTAGCAGTAACCTTGTTTATTTTGTTGGAATTCAAGGCTGGTCCGTATCCACACTATGGATCAATTAAAAATAATAATCCAAATGGTTTTAAGTCCGAAAATAAAAAACCCTAAGGTCCCAAACCATATTCATACTACATTGGAGGCCGCATAACCTTTTGGGTTTAGCCCTAATTCACATGCCTAGCCAGGACTTACACGTGGATTGCTAATTGTCTCCCTTGAACAGTGCCGATCTAAAAAATTTAAATGCTTTTATCAATTTCTAAAAATCACTTTCTTATACTTTTATCCAATAGCACATAGAATATAAAAACTATATTACAAATTCATTAAAGTTAACTTTATGAAGTTAACTAAATATGGGCCCGTGCGTTGCATATATTTTATTTGATGCTTTAATATTTGTAAAATATATAAAAGTAATAATTCATGTTATAGTTTGAGGATTTGTTTTGCATATGTTGTGTAAGATTTATTTTAGAAATTAAGAATTTGTTTTCCAATAAAGTTCCGGTTAGTATTTGTATTTTAATTAACACATATTTTATTTGATGTTTTAATTTTGTATATGTTGTGTGAGATATTTCAGCATATAAAATTTGTTTACCCATATAAATTGTTGTTAATATTTTTATTTTAATAATCATGGCGCATAAGTGAATTGTTTTTAAATTTATACTTAAGGCCAGAGAAGATACACATACCTTAAATTTTAAACCAAATATAATTCAAATTAAAAATTAGAGTGAAATAAAAAAATTAAAAGTAAAAAAGGTCAATCAAGTTAATGATAATATCATACACATATCATACACCTGTTATGTACCGATTTAACGTTTGTTTTAACTTAGTATATGTTATTCTTATTGTTTAAATATATTCTGATGTTTATTGGTTGCCAGTGAAATTTTTATTGTCACGGTAAGATTTTTTAAGTTTTTATGCATTTGTGACCATCAATATTTTTTAGTTACGTGATTTTTAATTTTTAATTATTCAACCATATAAATAATTTTGATCATCACTTTTATCATGTAATTAGTGATAATAAAACTATCAATGCATATGTATCTTATAGCCACAAAAGTTTATGTGCATGTTGAAGACTCTAAACAACAATTGTGTGAATAACCGTTTATAATAAAATATAATTTTTTAACCATAGTTTTTATAAAGAAAAAAACTATAATTTTGTGATGATAAATCCTAAAATAAATAAATTATTTTATTATATATTGTAATAAGGTTAAAGAAGACGATCTTAGAGGTAATTAAAAAGTTTTTATAATTTCATTTTACTATATGACATTTAGTATCATATATATCATTTGGAATCTCTATAAAACTTTATAAATTAATTTCATCCCTTAAGTATTAAACTCTAAACACTAAATCATAAATTCAGATGTTATACGCCTTTTATGTAGTATTAAAAATGGTATTTAGATTATAGTATTTCAAACAATTTCTTTATTTTTTTTCCAGTTTTTGAATTTATAATTTTTCCCTATGTGTACTTAATTTATAGTTATTTTTGAATTACTTGTTTCTCATTTCCAACTAACAATAAGACCGTTTTATTAAAATTGCATGTTATTAATTAATTTTTTGAATTCATTTTAATGATATTATTTTCATAATAACATTTTAATAAAATGAATTAGAAATACTATATAGTAAAACATAGATATAATAAGATGATGATAAAAATTGATTTAATTTTGACTATATACATATAAAGATCATTTACGGTGATAATAATAATATTCTATTTTATCACTAAACATAAAAATATCAAACATGTGTTTGATTTTTCTATGACCAAACACATACAAAAAAAATATAAAGACTAATCATGACAAACACCTATTTGTTTTTGTTAATTAAATTGTTTTATTATCATGTTTATCATCAAAATCTTTATGTTTTAAATCATTGTTAAATAATTTTTTTTAAAATTTTCATTTTCTTATGATTTTAAAAAAGAAACATTATATTCTATAAATTATTTTATATATAACTTAAAAAAATAAATATCAAATACTGTTTTACATTTTTGTGTAAGATTTTAGAAAATAAAGATTACTATCATACAATCATTTACAATTATCTTCTATCTAGAATTCCAAAGTTAGATTACTATCAAATAATTATTTCAATACTATTAAATGATTTTAAAACTACTATTTTACTATTTGTATCACTACTATTTTTACAATTAGTTTTTCTTTTAATTAAATAATTTAACAATCAGGCATAAGCACAGTGGTACATAAAGATAACAGACTGACATTGACATCAACTTATCTATAACAGCATAAATAATTTTATAGTGTCGATAAAAACAAACACACATAAGCATAATAGACACATTAACTTACATACAATATCAAAATACTACATACAAACACCTAAGTATAACTATTGCAATAACAAACGTACAACAACATGACAAATATGACAACGATAAGAGTCATCACCAGTTTAAGCATAAAAGAACATAAAAAAAATACTTGAAATAGTTATTCTACAAATATTATTTGCTTTGGATTTGAAAAAAGGAAAAATACTATTAAAGATTCTTTTATAATTTTCTTATGCTCAAGATTTTAGAAAATGATAATTACTATCGAATATGTTTTTCAATTACAATTTCTTCAGGATTTTTCAAATCTTTTTTTATTAAATATTTCTAAAAGAAAATGGTTTAGAAACAATTCTATTAAATAAGTTCTAAATTTTTTTAAAATTTCTTTCATTATCTTAGTATATATATTTCGTTAATCATGATTAATTTTAACACATATAAAAATTTTAAACACAAAATTACTATCAAATCATCTTTTACAGTAATTGTTTCTTTAGGATTTTAGAAAAGCCAATTAATAATTTCTTTTACGAATATAATTTTTAAGGATTTAAAAAAGGAAAACTAAAATTAAACACTTTTATTTTTCTTTACTTTCAAAAAATATTTAAAATTAATATACTAAAATTTCCTTTTTATTATTTAAATCTTTTTGTTTAGGGTTTGTGAAAAGGAAATTACAATGAAACACTTTTAACTTCTTTTGTTTTTAATTTTAAACAATTTTTAAAATTAATATCTTCAAAATTTATTTTTATTATTTTAGTATATATATTAAAAATCATCATCAATTTAAGAAGAAAAGAACATAAAAATATTTGAAATAATTATTTGACAAATATTTTTTTGTTTAAGATTTGAAAAATGGAAAACGACTATTAAAAATTATTTCATAATTTACATACCTTTAAGATTTTAGAAACGAACAATTACTATAAAAGATTTTTTAATTACTTTTTCAGGATTTTAGAAAAGGAAAATTAGTATCAAATAAATTATTTTGCAAATTTTTTTTGTTCAAAACTTATTCAAAGAACATGGTTTAGAAAAAAATGCTATTAAATTTTTAAAATTAATTTTAGTAGTAAAATTAATTTTCATCATCTTCGTATATATATTTGTTAATCATGGTATATTTTAACATATACAAAATTTTTAAAATGGAAATTACTATCAAACAATATTTTTTAGGATTTTAAAAAATGCAAATTGGTAATAGGATTTTTTAGGATTTTAGGGCAATTACTATCAAATAATATTTTTGCCCTTTAAACCATATTTAAAATTATTATTTTCATACTTCGTTTTTATGATTTTAAATCTTTTTCTTTAGGATTAATAAAAGGAAAACTACAATTAAAAATTTTAACTTTTTCTTTTAGTTTTAAACAATTTTTAAAATTAATATCTTTAAAATTATTTTTTACTATTTTAGTATATATATTTATAATCATAAGATATTTTAATACATGTGATAATATTAAAAGGAAAATTGTTATCAACTATATTTTTGTAAATATCTTCTATTTAGGATTTAAAAATGGAAAATTACTATTACATAATATTTATAAATTATTTTTTAATAAAATTTGTTTTTGTCATTATCTAAATAGTTATACATGTATATAACTATGAGACAATTTAACACATGTCACAATCTTAGATATATAATTTTGATATGTCACAATCTTGTTAATTAGTAACTTTGAAGAACCAAGCTTTATATAATAAGATTGTATAACAGTTCTATTCAATATTATCATTAATTTCTGAATATGTTCAATTATAATTTTACCAAAACTATTTATCAATACTAAATTTAATGTAAAAGTTATTAGTTAACAATAAATTTCTTCAAAAATTATTAATAAAAACTAATATAATGAATGATATGTTTGTATTTATAGAAGAACTATGAATTTTGTTCACATGTTAACACTAATAAAAATAATTCATAGGAAGAAAATATACTCTTTTATACTCTTTTAAACGACATGCCATACATAATTCTGCTTGGACAATTTCCCTTAAAGTTTCTTTTTTTTTTGTGTCAAATCCCCTAAAGTTTCTTTATCAGAAAATTTATGTATGGTAGCTAACAATTTTTTTGAAGAAAAATAAATAACAAAATTGAGAGAGGACAACAAAATTTCTCAAGTTTCACTGAAATGTGCTTCTATACTTATTGTAACAGAATTTTGAAAATTTTAAATTTAATTAAATAATTATAAAGTCAGTAAAATATTATTTTTATGATCGTATATCTTAATATATCAAAAAGCTCTTATGTCAAAATAAAATAAAGGATTCGAAGGGTATAGACTGTCATTTTAAATTCTTTACTTCAAATTTAAGTGGTAAATTTTGTGGTTTTAGATCCCTACATTTTAATTATTGTAGATTTATTTCAAAGTTTTAAAAACACTAAACATAAAACTGTAGAAAATTGATATATAAGATTAATATATATATGTATATATATATATATATATTATAAATATTTTAGACTGTAGATATATAATGTTTGCTATAGATTAATTGTTTTAATTTTATTGCTGTAAAAGAATTTGCGGTATGTGTACGTAGTACTCACAGTCATCAATCATCATCATCCAAAATAATGGTAACTGTCTATTTTTTTTGGAGAAATTTGGAAAAATGCATTGAAATGATATTATAATTTGACCAGTACACTCTTATTTAAGTTTTTGGAAAAATATACTTATATATATATATATATATATATATATATATATATATATGTGTGTGTAAATTTACTTAATTGTCCAATCTTAATTATTCCTCAATTCTTAATATAGTTCTTTAAAAATGTTTAAAAAAATGAAAAACCCGCTAGAGAAACAACGTAATATTTTTTGAAATATTTGTTAGAGAATCTACAAAATATTTTTCCATATTTTCTATGAAAATAATATAAGGAATAATATATAGAAGATGTCGATGTAAAAAGTAAACCTTAACCATATCATGTTCAAAATCAAAAAAAAATTGTAACAAATATTAGTAGTCATTAAGAACTTACTCAGAAGATATATTGACTTCGAGGAAGAATAAATATTTTTGTAGAGAAAACGTGAATTTGTTTATATAAGATTAAGAAAATAAAATAAAATTCATTTAAATTTCATGATAAAATCAAAACAAATCAACATTTATTTTATTTATGAGTGTCGTTGTTATTTTAAAAATTTTATTGGTAAAAGATCATATTTATCTCAACATACATATTTATTTTAAATATTAATAATTTCCCGTATTATTATTAATTTTGAATTATATTTTAATTATTGAAATATCCAATTTGGATAAAAATTTAAATTCACATTTGAGTAAGGTGTAAGTTTCAAAAAATAAAATAGAACAGGTATTTTTCAAATATCAAACTGATAAGTGATAATAAGGTAATTTACAAATTATCCTTTTTTCTGTTTCTAATCCGGTATGTATATTAGGCTAAATAGCAAAGGTGCAACTTACATGTTTAGAGGCCGATACAAGCCCAAGCCCAAAAGGTTGTCATTTACTTCAAAATATGGGCCGCTCAATATTTTTTTTAATTTAACCAAGTAAATATATTCATATATTGTTTCTGTGACAAATGTTATGTTTGAAATATTTTCCTATATAATTAAAACTATCAAAAGTAATAGTGTTTTCATATTATTTTATTTACTCGATGGTATATAAATTTAGAAAAATTATTTACATATAATACTGAGACTGGTGATTAGTGGTGGATAATGCCAATCCCGTTATCCAAGTAGTAATCCCAAACCAAATCAAATAATTCAAAAAATAAAGTATTTCAGATTTCTGTTTATTACTAAAATTATGTTAATACGCGTCGGTTCAAAGAAAATTCCAAAAGTAGTTCTACATTTCGACGATATAGATAAAAGAAGAAAACCATGAAGAAAACAACAATTACCAACCCTAAACTCATATCAACATAGCTTAAACTTAAAGCCTTCCTTAAACCTAGTCCAAAACATTAAACCGATAAAACCGGAGTCCAAACCGGACAATATCATCTCCTTTCTTTCCTAATTAATAAAAAGCCACCCAGAAAATTCCAAACCCTCTCTCTCTCCCTCATCTCCGTCTCTGCGCGCATGATCGCAATAGTGTTCCACTATCCGCCGCCCGTGACTCTCTAATGGTCCGTGACTTGTAATCCATTTTCAATTTCATTTTAATTTTGCCTTTTTCATTAACTACTTTCCATAAACACACACACACATATATATATACACACACACATCCTTCTCCAAATGCCTTCGTCAAAACCACTCCACAACCCTCTCTTCTCCTCCTCCTCCTCCCTCAAATCTCACCGGAAAAAACTCCAAATCCGCTGCCTCTGTCTCTTACTCACCGCCATGTCCTCCATCCTCATCCTCCTCCTCTCTCTCTCCCTCTTCACCTCTCCATCTTCCTCCTCCTCCTCCTCCTCCTCTCAGATCCCTCTCGCCTGCAAAGCCACTCGTTACCCAAACCAATGCATCTCCTCCCTATCCCCACCGGGTCGGGTCCCCCCGGATCCGACCCCAACACAGCTCATCCACTCAGCGATCTCCGCCTCTCTCCAAACCCTAAAAACCGCCCAATCGAAAGTGAAGTCCATCCTCGACTCCTCCGCAGGGAATCTCGACCGAACCAACGCAGCGAACACGTGTCTCCAGTATCTCTCTTACTCCGAGCGCCGCACGCAATCGACGGATCAGGCGTTGACACGTGGGGGATTAAAAGACGCCCGCGCGTGGCTCAGCGCTGCTCTCGTTTACCAGTACGATACTTGGTCCGCGCTCAAGTACGTGAACGACACTAAACAGGTCGGCGAAACGATGTCGTTTTTAGACGGACTTATCCACGTCACCAGCAACGCGCTTAGCATGATGGTGTCGTTAGATAATTTCGGGGACGACGTGGCGTCGTGGACTCCTCCGAGAACGGAACGGGATGGTTTTTGGGAGAAAATGAATGGGCCGGGTTTGGGCCGGTCGGAGGCTAATTTGGGTTTCCCTTCCGGTTTAAAAGAAGACGTTACGGTTTGTAAAACCGGAAAATGCGGTTACAAGACCGTCCAGGACGCCGTTAACGCGGCGCCTGATGATAACGGAGCGGTTAAGTTCGTTATAAAGATCAGCGAAGGAGTTTATGAGGAGACCGTTAGGATTCCGTTTGAGAAAAAAAATGTTGTCTTCATCGGTGATGGTATGGGCAAAACGGTCATTACAGGTTCGTTAAACGCCGGTATGCCTGGGATCACCACTTACAACACTGCTACTGTCGGTGAGTAAAACGTCGTCGTTTTGTAATGTTTTTTTTTGTTTTTATTACATGTTGGGTTTTGTTAGTTACATGTTTGGTTTTGATAGGAGTGGTAGGAGATGGGTTCATGGCACGTGACCTAACGTTCCAGAACACTGCTGGACCAGACGCTCACCAAGCTGTAGCCTTTAGATCCGACAGTGATTTTTCTCTGTTAGAGAATTGTGAGTTTCTTGGGAACCAAGACACACTCTACGCACATGGACTTCGTCAGTTCTACAATAAATGTCGTATCCAAGGGAACGTTGACTTCATCTTCGGAAACTCAGCTTCTGTGTTTCAAGACTGTGAGATTCTAATCGCTCCGCGTCAACTTAAACCCGAGAAGGGAGAGAAAAACGCTGTTACTGCTCAAGGAAGAGTGGACCCGTCACAGTCAACGGGGTTTGTGTTCTTGAACTGTTTGATAAACGGAACGGAGGAGTATATGAAGTTGTATAAAGCTAAGCCTAAGGTGCATAAGAATTACTTGGGGAGGCCTTGGAAAGAGTTCTCGAGGACTGTGTTTATAGGATGCAATTTAGAGGCTTTGATTATTTCTGATGGGTGGTTACCGTGGAGCGGGGGTTTTGCGCTCAAGACGCTGTATTATGGTGAATCTAAGAACACGGGTTTAGGATCTGATAGGTCAAAAAGGGTTTTGTGGAGCAGTGAGATTCCAGATGAGCATGTTCATGTGTATTCGGTGGCTAACTTTATTCAAGCAGACGAGTGGGGGTTGTCTGTTTGAATCTAGTTAAGACTGAAAAGGGTTTAAGAGAAAGCTTCATTGTACTTTAGTTGCGAGCGTTTGGACCAGTTAATATCAATTGAAATTTTAGATCTTTAGGGGTAAAATCAAACAAGTTTCAAACTTTTGGAGGAAACAGCTATATTTGCTTTTCATTGAATGTAGCTATCAAACTTTGGCGTGTTGGGGTAAAATCATAAATGGGTATGGAGGAGAATCTCTAATTGCAAGCGGGGAAGCGTCTGATGTTTTCTTGCTTGACTTTAAAGCAAAGTTTGTTGTTATAAGAAAACAAAATTCGCAAAAGTTTTCAACGAGGTAGACATCATTCTCATCATCATTTTCAATGTTTTGAGAGCTGGCTTTAAAAGTAAGAAGAGTGTAGGTAGCAGAAACAGGTAAAGGGCAGGTAAAACAGTTTAGTTTTCAAAGAAGGGTAGGTTCAATAGGAAAGTTAATTTGGACTTTAGCCGTTTTTTAGGATTCTTTCTATATGGTTCACCTAAAGATTTGTAAATGGGTAGGTAACCATGCATTAGGTACATAATTATATTGTTTTGGTTGATCATAGGACCACACATTAAGAGTTGAGTGGGCATAAAGGCCTACCCTAATCTTGTAGAAGCAAGAGGAAGAGAGAAGCCTTTTACTGTTGGGCAAAAAAAAAAAACACCTTCACTAGACCAGTTGATGCAAGGCTACATTTTAAATGTTCAGAACTAACAACATAGCTTTTTTTTTTGTCAACCCAATTGATTCTTCTTAAGCAAAACCAACGTTAAGATATTACAACAGACCTAGCAAGACCAGCACTTGCCAGCTTATCCGCCTGAGAGTTTTCGATTCTAGGAATGAAAGAAAAAGATAAATGACAGAAGAGAGTAGCAAGGTTCCTGATGTCCAAGAGAATACCCGCGATCTCATTCATGTCGTGCCCTTCCCGAAGAGCTGAGACAAGGACTTGACAGTCCGAAAATACGTGGAGGCGCTGCCCCTCCAGGGAGGAAGCTTTACTGAGCGCTACTTTAATGGCTAACGCTTCAGCAACCAAGGCTGAGGAAACGAACTGTCGATTAGCTGCTCCCCTGCAAATTACTTCTCCCGCTTCATTCTTTATGATCCAACACATACCTCCAATTTTTGACTCTTCCCTCCAAGCTCCATCACACCAACATAACCATACATCCCTCGCCGTAGGACTGCCATTTTTAGGTAGCCTCTGAGGTTTCTTCTTTGGTGCATTTGCCTCTTTCCACTCTCGAGCTTCAGTTACAGCCTTTGAGATTACTTCTTCAACCTGATAAATTTTACTTTCAAATACTAGCTTGTTTCTCGCTGTCCACAGGTTCCAAAGCAGCCACGTGATGAGAGGTGACGCTACCACCGCCACCGGGGGCAGAGAAATCCTGTTGACAGTAGCAACAAGCCAATCTCTAATATTAGCCACATCCGCACCAACTGGAATCATGGGTGAAAGGGGGGCTTTGGACCAGAACTCAATTGCAAAAAGAAACAGGGCAAAAACAAGTGCTCAATGGTTCGTGTTCTCCACATCTTTTACAACATAGTTCTGAGTCAATTCCTCTTATAGCTAAAAGAGAACCCACTGGAATTGCATTCTAAAGCACCCTCCAAAGAAAATGATGTAGCTTCGGCGAAATTGTTGCTTTCCAAACATACTTCATCCACTTAAAAGAGTTTGGGATTACCGGGTGCTTTTCCTCAAAAATCCTCTTGTACCCTGATTTTGCCGTGTAGACCCCCGAAGGATCAGGCAACCACACTTTCTTATCTTCTGGTTTGAGTGAACTTGGGATGATGCATCTTATAGCATCCTCATATAGAGGCAAATGGAGGCGTATTTGGTCGATATCCCACTCGTTTGTCTCCCTCACCAAAAGGTCCGAGACCCTCATCTCTTGGTTCTCTTCTGTAGGCGGTCCTATTGGCGCTGAAGGGAAGAAAGGAGACAGCCACTTGTCTGTCCAAATATGGATTTTCTCTCCATTTCCCACCAGGAACCCGAGGCCCTTTTCCAACACATCTTTTCCAGCCTGAATACTCGTCCACCCATGTGATGAGCCCGCTTTTGCTCCACTCTCCATAAAAGAACAGTCTGAGTAATATTTTCCTTTAAGCACTTGAGCCAGCAAGGAGTTAGGGTGATTTAGGATGCGCCATCCAAGCTTTGCTAGCAGCGAGTCATTTTGGTCTGAGATGTTTTTGAAGCCAAGGCCTCCTAAGCGCTTTGGTTGAGCCATAGTATCCCAGGAGACCCACGAGATTTTCCTTTTATCTGGTGAGCTATCCCACCAAAATCTTGTTAGAACTGATTGAATGCGCTTACAAACCGAGATGGGAATTTTAAAGCTCGACATAGGGTAATTTGGCAAAGCCGAGAGAACGGCATGTAACATCACATGTTTACCAGCTCCGGAGAGGAACCTAGCTGTCCAGGACTGTGATCTTTGCCTGATTTTATCCACCAGTCCCGTGAAGACGTCTCCTTTCCTCCTCCCAAAGCTCTCCGGTAGACCGAGGTACTTTCCCATGCCCCCTTCTCTCTCTATACCCAGCATACCTTTGACTCTTTCTTTTATACACTCCGGGGTCTTTGCAGAGAATGTGATGGTCGACTTGTTAAGGTTTATACTCTGGCCTGAGCATATCTCGTACTCTTTTAAAATCTTGCCAAACTCTCTGCAGTTTTTCTCATTTGTCTTGCAAAACAACATCGTATCATCCGCGAACAGAAGATGGTTGACTTGGGGGCTTCGCTGCGACACTTGAAACCCTAAGAGTCTTCCTCTGTTCTGACAACATAGCTAACTTTATTGTTTTCCTCTTTGAGAACATATTATGGCAAATACAGATAGAGTACATTGGTCGATAGAAAGTACTATAGCTCGGATCAGAGATTTGTTATTTTTTCAGTTATTCATTTTGTAAACCAATATAATTTTTGTTCAAAAAAAAAACCAATATAATTATAAATTCATAGGTGAGAGTATAAAACTAAATAAACCTTATTTGGCAAAGGTCTACAACAACATAAAAAAGAAGTTATAAATTTTTAATCTGTGAAACCAAACAAAAGTTCTGCCAAAGAAGCTGTAATTAGTCTATCACTAACTTCATAATTAAGAATGATTAACCTCTCCAATTGCAATACCCTTTTAGATCTATACCCTTGTAATTCGCTAGTGTATAACAACAAAATAAAAAAAAAACTATTGAATTGGTCCAGAGACTCTCTGTCAAACTGTCTGAAGTGAGAGATCATAGGAAGTGATGAGTAGGATACTGATATTCATAACCATTGTAGTCATAGTAGAGCCTTTCCCCTTTCGCGATATCGCGAGTAGCCACTATAAGAACTCGAACTTCTCCATTTATGCTATACCTCACGCATTTACAGTTAAGCTTCTTCTTGCTAAACCTGCAACCATCAGTAATGTGATGAATGATTGTATGTTAGAACAAAAAAGAAACCTAAAAGATATTAAATCTTAGCTTACCTATTGTGATTGTTGATGCCACTGATGAAGCGAGATATGTTTCCATACTTGTCAGGGCAGATGACAAGAGATTTCGATGAATCTTCACATAGAAGGAGAGTCATGATGCTGTCACAATCGTCATTTTCACGGTTCTTCAAGTAATCAACATCTCCTGTATACTCAGCTATGAGTGTGAAGTCCTTAATTGGACCATCTGCTTCAACTGTGTAACTGTAATAAACAGAGAGGAAAATAAACAATTGTTAATAACTTCACTGTGTCATAAAGGGAAGATTGATCAAATGAATCGATATATACCCTTCAAACTGATCTTCTACGACAACAAGAGGAGGGTATTCTCCTAGTTTATGCATAGCTCGACACTGTTCCAATGTCTCGAAATCTTCTTTCGGAAGCACCTACACAAAACAAAAGCCGAGAGAAAGCAACTAAGGGAAGTAAGTGCGTTCTTGAAAAGAGATGAAAGACTTGTCTCTTTTATTACCTGCACCCCACCAATCTCGAACATGGCCTGATTAGCAGACCGAGGAGCCATCCCTGGAACATAAGTCAAGTCGTTGGTGTACTTTATATTCAAGTTTGTTAAAGCAGATGCAAGTGATCTCAGTTGTGCAGATCTCTGACGAGAATCTTTTGATGGAACAAAAGGTAACAGTCTTCTCCTTCTCTTCTTCATAGTCAAAGGGCGAGATCGTTTCTTGGGCTTTATTGGCTCTTCTTCAAAAAACCAATTAATGAAAGCCATTAAAAACGAAATATTGCTCTCAACTTCAAAACACTTAAATATATATATATTTGGTTAATCAATGAAGCAGCTAGTTCTCATCAATTATTATTAACCCTATAAGCCTTAATACATCATGAGGTGCAAAGATTCAAGAATGTTATAAGCTATAGTTGAGATCTTTCATATTCAATTATACTGTTAACCATGTTAAGCATCTCTTCAATCTCATAAAGCTAAAATATTTTTCAATGTTTTAAAAGTTGCTAGGCGGCGGTAATTAGTCTCGTCTGTCTTATAGAAGATTATTGTTTAGAAGGACGCTTAAACCGATTTTTGAATGTTTAGACCGATTTTTTTCGACAAATCGGTCTGAAACAATCGTTTTCGTTTAGACCCGATTTGCGACACCTAGACCGATTTTTAGAACACTACAGAACAACGATCATGAAAGCCAAAGACAAAACCATACCTTGAATCAACTCTTCTGGCTGTTCCGTTACATAGATATGCTTCTCAATTCGGAAGAAATGCATAATCTTCCTCTGAGACAGACCTAAAACAGATAACACCCCACACACAGTTAAATACAAGAACAGACGAAAGTTACAAACTTTAACCCAAAAAAAATAAAAAATAAAAAGACATACTTTTTACAGAACACATAACACCCCAACAACAGTTAGAATACAAGAACACACCAAAGTTACAAACTTTTAACCAAAAAAAAGAAAAAGAAAAAAGACATACTTTTAACCAGTCGTTCCTCAGAACAATCGACACAAACCCATTGTCCGATAGGGACACGAACAACAATCGGTCTAAGACACTGCATATGGAACCCTCTATCGCATTTGTCGCAGAGAAGAAGCTCGTCGGCTCTCTCTCCGGACCCACATTTCTCGCAGGTGACGTCAGCGTAGGTAACGTCGTCGTTTTGCTCCTGATCAACGACGACGTCAGGCGCAGATTCCGCCATTATATCGGCGATTGATCTCGTCTTCCTCGGTGGAGATTCGAAGGAAGGGTGTCTCCTTGGAGCCTCGGTTCTTTTCCTCGAGGAAGGAGATGAAGCAGCTGCAGCGGGAGAGGAGGAGGCGTTCCACGTGGCCATGATGGCACAGGAACGAAGAGACGCCGGAAAAGATGGGTTTTGATTGGTTGGGTGGGGGGGGGATGGCTAATGTGCACCGCGTCACCTGGAGTGTGTAATTTTTTGGGTTGTTTCCACCTCCTATTTGTATTTGTTACTGTCTTAAAAAGTTTTATGGTAAGAAATCAGGAAATTTACAATTATTAAATGTTTTTGACTATAAAAAGTATGCAATATTTATTTTCGATATATTATTCTGACCTAACAAGAAGTATAAAAACAAAAAAAAATATGAAAGATTTGTATTGACTACTGCATGGATATTATATTCATATATGGAAGAATATATATAAAATTTTATTCATATTCAAAGTGTTAGAAACAAATAATTATGAATGTTTTTTTTTAATTTTAATGTTTTATCTCTTAAATAAGCTGCTGGAAATATTTAAGGGGTGTCAATGGAAGTGAGATTTTTAATGATTATAATTTTAGAATCTAGTGTTGGTTTATTGTCATATTCTAACTAAAAATTTAGTGTTATTAATTTGATGATATATAATCTTATACAAAAATATTTATCCAAAAAATTGGGTTTTAATGATTATATAAATTTATTAAAGAGAATACAACTCCTTATACAATATTTTGAGAATTCTGTATACATCTTTTAGATTCTTAAAATTACTGTACCAAAATTTATTTCTATAAATTTTCATAATATTCAAAAATTCTCTTCAATTACTTCCAATTTGAGAAATTTCTCAACCTTTAAAATTAATAAACTCTATATAAATTCGAAGGATTAACTCTCACTAACACCCCTTTAATGATTTTGAATGAGAAAATATTGGTTACTTTTTTACCAAAAAAATATATATTGGTTACTATCTTTAAAAAGTCGCAGTATCCAATGGCACAAAAAAATTGTAAAGTTATCCATATTGATTACCATCAATTTTTCAAAATTGAAGAAAAGAAGGTCAGATAGCAATGGAAATAAATGCAATAGTCTTTCAAATGAGAAAGTCAAACAAACTGTTGAAATATTTATTTACTATATAGAGTTATTCGATGATAATTTTTTTGAAATATTAACTTTTTGTTTTTTTTAAACGCTGGATAACAATTATATCATCATATAATTCTCAATTTTATTACATATGATGATTAATTAACTACATTTTATGTAGAATTAATAAATAATTCCACGTATAATGCTTAATTATGTCTGCTGCGGAGATTAACTTTTTTTGTTAGAGAAACTTCATTGACTCTCTACTGGTAATAATGAAATAAAAGAGATATTGTTGTTGTTAAATGAAATAAAAGTGAAAAAAACATGGTGGGAGAATAAAAAGAACCATCACGGGATGTGGAGGAGGAGAAGGACCGATAGAAAAAAGTGAGAGGATAACGGGTGACAACAGTAGAAGAGGAGAAAAATATGTTAGCAATCAAACATAGATGGTGATAATATTGATGTTACAAGTGAGATAACAACAAAAATAATACATCTTATATTACATTTAAGAAATCTTTCAAGAAATTCTATAAATCTATAATAGAATAGAACATACAAAAAGTAAATTGGTTATATTCTTTCATCTTTTGTATCAACTGATGATGACATAGAAGATGAAGAAGTCTTTTTACAATATGGTTATTAGATTCACATAAGAGATGCACTCTCTGTTATCAAGAATGATACAAGAAAACTTCACACCGACCATCTAAAAGTCAAATACATCCGTCTTATGACTCTTATCATATTCATATTAAATTTTGTTATATTATATTCTATGTTACTCAGATATAATGTGCACTGTTTATCTTTTTCAAATGTTCTATACGCATTCTTTGTTTCTTAATTCACATAAAAAATTAGCAAAATTGTTAACCCAACAAAAACTGGAATAAATGAAGAAACTAAAATTCAATAACAGTGTAATAAAGAAAAAGAGCAAACATCATTGTTTACAGAAGGATAAAATCGACAATGAAATTACAAGAAGAGTGAAAACGTATGAAGTGTATTTTTGTCTTCATATATATTATATGAAGAATGTCACAGCCATTATAAGCATATGTGCATTTTGCTAATCATAATTTTTTAATGATTATATGATCTAATTTCACATTCTCAAAATACTAGTACATGACTTCATAAAGTATAATATTAATTTGTAATCTCCTCGTTCCAAACATCCCTAAACCTAATAGTATATTATTTAAATTAGTAATATAAGCTTTCTTACTTAACGACGAATAATCCATGATTAGTTTGGAGTCTATGGATGTAGATGCTAGGCCTGGACGTTCGGGTACCCGTTGGCGTTCGGATCGGGTTTTTCGGATTTTTGGGGTTCCTTAACATTAAAAAAAAAAACATAGGAAGTTAGCCATATGTCAACATCTTCCAATCACCATCCTCTCGACCTCTCTTTCTTGATGTGCCCATTTCTTGCTATTAACAATTCACACCCTCCACTTTTTCATTCCGTCACCATTACAAAAACACCTTTAAAAAATATTATATAAATCCACCCAAAAACCTTTCAACAAAATAGTAATTCCCCCTCCCTCTCGCTCTCATTTTCTCTCATCGCCTTTCATCTTTTTTCTTACTAAATGTCTTCTCGAAATCGCAGAACGTCAAGAATCAACCAACTCACGAGAACAATTCTTGTTCTTGGTCTTCTTTTTGTCCTTTCTAGTTGCTCCATTGGAGCAAGAACGTATTCAGCACGAGTTCAGCACCCAAACAAACCGACGTAGTTTCGCCACCTCATCATCATCACAGCCTCGATCTTCTCCTTGAGGCTCAAAATATTTTATTGAAACAATCTGCTTTTTTTTTTTGTTTCTGTAAGTTGTTTTGTGGTTTAGTATTGGTTTAAAACTGATGTAAATGTGATTTTTGTTTGATTTATGGAAATGCTTTTGATAATCAACTTTTTTCCTTTTTAATAACTTTTTGGATTCATTCATTATATTACAGGTACCTACGTTTAAAGGAGGAGAGGGTAACAAAATAGAACAAAACTTAGAGTGAATCTTTAAATTCACATTTCATTATATCACCGATCAAAGTGTCACATAGATATATATCAAAAAAATATTAAATAAAATATTAAATTTATTTTAAAGTAACTAAAAATAAGAATAACGTTAAATATAATGACACCGCAAGCTAAACTACAAGTCTTAAATCTTAAATTCTGAATCCTAAACCATAAATCCTAAACCTAAATCCCAGACCCTAAACCGAAAATGCATACTCTAAACTCCAAATCTAGATCTTAAGTCCAAACCATATACTCTAAACCTAAATCTTAGACCCTAAACCTAAATCCAATAGCGTTTACGTCTAAGGTTTGGGTTTTAAATCTAGGATTTGGGTTTAGGTATACGGTTTAGGCCTAGAGTTTAGAATTTGGTTTATAGTATACGGTTTAGATTTAAGGTTTACAGTATGGGTTTAAGGTATGTATTTTGGGTTTAGGGTATATAATTTGGGTTAAGGGTCTAGGATTTTGATTTAGGGTTTAGGATTTGGATTTAGAATTTAAATTTTAGGGTTTATGATTTAATTAGCGACGTCTTATTAAAATTGGCATTCTTTTTATTTTTAGTTATTGTTAAATGAATTTAATATTTTTAATTAATTATTTATGTGTTATTTTGATTTGTTTTAAAAGGAGAGGTAAATTTAAAGGTTCACCGTTCTAACTTTTATTCAACAAAATATTGTTCCATTTGATTTTTCGATAATGAAATTAAGTTCGGTCCAATTTTAATTTTTAATTCGACTCGTACTGTTCTAGTCGTGGATTCATCCGGATAGATGATGATACTGGTTGACAAAAAAAAAGAAAAGATGATGTACTGTAGCAATGTAATTAAAGGTATATGTTATAACTAAAATGTGTGATTAAGATTGGACTTTATAATTAATTGATTATTTCGATCTAAAGTATATTTATTGTTTATTTGTACTGAATAATGTCACCGAGTAGTCGTTGTGAATGCGATGGAGCAACAGATTCTTATTGGAGGATTTGATATCTCCGTATAATTTCAAATGTTATTTGAACGTTAGTAAACTTGGATCAAGTGCATTTTCTGCATAATTATTAAAAAATCATCAATTATATTCAGTTGTTTCTCATTCAAACTTTGAATAACTTTATTAGAGTCCCATGTGATATATACTTTCAATAGTGTCGTCCCTTGACTCGAAAATAACTTCTTGTCTCGATTGCGACTTTAGTTTAGCTGTTTATTAGGTCATTAAAATATAATTAGGCGTGTAAGGTCAAATAAGGAGATTCCACAAGCGGTAAAAGAATTTGCCTGTTATTAAACCAAGCTTTCCTAAAATAGATCTTGTTTTTTCGTACCTAACGTCAGTGCTCACTGCTTTGTTCTTAAAGAAAACTGGAATACATCTCAGTAGTGCTTATTAGTACATTTACATATGCCTTATATTTTCTTGTTTTGTCTTGCACGTCGTATTGTAGTATATGAGTTTAGTTTAGATATTGAAACTTGGCGACCCGCAATGCTGTACCAATCAAACTGTGCGTGTGATAAACTGATAATTATTATATTAATAAGCAAAATTTGTTCAACCGATGTGACAAATGCTAGAGTGTATGTTACAATGGATATGCGGCATGTGTTGTGTTCATGAAGACGGCTGTACTAGTGTCCCCGTGCACGTACACGTGCGGTATACCCCGCCTAGATAGGTCGCGATTATGTCGAAACACATATATTAATTGGAATTATTCTCATACACTAAACCTATCCATATGCACTAGTCGACAAACATATTCGTTCCAAAAACTCAGTGTCTTGCTTAATGATTGAACACTATTTATCTTATATGAATCATAAAGAAAATTAGATTTTTTTTTTAAAAGGTTCAAAAGTATCTTACCTGTTTTAATGGCGATTGATACTCTGCTTCCTTAGTATTTTCTTAATGAAGCCGACAAACGTTTTCAATAACTGAAAAAGTTATAATTTTCTAACCTAAATTTATTTGGGCTTTAAAGTATAAAGTAGTTATTAGTTAACTATATTTGTAAAATACGTAGGTTGGTTAATGGGCTTACCGTAAAAAATTTCTTTAATTAATACTGAGAGTTAGTGGGTTAGAGATAAATGTGTGTCAATTTGTATGAAACATGGTGCAATCGTTCAATTGATGAATATGCATATATATTAATGTTTTTTTTAAAATAAAAGGTGTGTCACTTGACACACCATTAACTAACATAGGTCCGTCTTTGGGATCGGGTTTTCGGCCTTAATCTTCCTCTAGACCCGGAACCAGTCTGCGTTTGTACCTTTTATGGCTCTGGGCACTGATTTTTATTTGATCCAAAACTTATGGGGTACAAAAAGTAACGTTTCTGATCATTTGGGTCAAGAAATAATACAAAACACTTCCAAACATGTAAAATAAACATCACTTTTTGTGGTTTATAACTAACATATACATGACTTACCACCCGATGCAGTAGACCAGTCGGATTAAACACAAGCGTTGATGCTATTTGTGTTCTTGGTCCAAAATCTGATGAAAAAATGTTTTGTCATAAATGATATCAGCAAAAGCTACTCCAAACTAGAAAAAGATTAAGGTCCAAAACTCAAACTCATCCTAGTTAACAAGAAAAATACGTACATGACTTATGATACTGCTATTTTCCAGTTAAAATCTGTGTGATATATACCATTTGGACCATGTGAAAATCCCCAAGGTACAACCTGATAATCACAATCAAACTCTGACAACCTCCACGATAAAGAGACAACTTCATTTAACTTAAAAACAAACAAACCAACGGCACCCCAATACAAAACATGCGTTTCAGTTGTTTTCTTTATCCAGAATCAACGCATATTCTCTGAGTAGTCAACATGCAAGTCATTTTATCTATAAAATAATATATCATCTGTTTCAATTTACTTGGTATTTATTTATTTTGTTACAAAATAAGTGATGTTTTCAAAATCCTAGATACAATTTAATATCATTTGAAATTAGTGATCAGTTACAAAATAATGTATCTTTTTCTTATTAGTTGAAAACTAGTATTATTTAATGCTACTTTTATGTAACCAAGATAAATTGTATAAGAATTACCTTAAATACTAACTAAAATGAAACAAAATGAATAACAAAGAGTGGCTAAATTCATTGAATATAAGACCTTCTTCAATAATACATCACTTTTCTATGAAACATCAAAAATGAAGAAAAAGTATCTCTAATAATACATCAATTTGAGGAGAAAATGAAGATATTAACTTTTCTATTAACGTTTCTAGTGTAGACCAGTTCCAAAAGTGCATCATTTCGAGGATAACATTAAAAAAAAAGGGCAAAACCTTCTCTTATGGTGCATCATTTTGAAGAAAATAAGGATATTAATAGTATGTTTTCAAATTTGAGGGAACACAATTCACAACCTTATTTTTACTATTGAACTTTTTATTTATAAATTGACCATTAAATTTTTATATAGTTTTATTTAATATATGAAAGATTAAATATTTGTATTTTATACTTTATTGAATTAATAATACTTTCATTAATACAATTATAAGTTCATATAAACCATTGTCTATTCTTGTAGAAACTAAATGTATGTATTAGCAGTGGCGAATCTAGGGTAAAATTTTTATGGGGACATAAATAAATAAAAAGAAAAATTTGTGTCCTAGAAGGTATTTGAACTGTGGTTTAAGTGGGGGCAAGAAGAGGACATAAACCATTATGCTACAAAAAGTTTGTTGTTTCTTGTGTAAATACATTTATTTATAGATTTTTGTGGGGCAATTGCCTCCTTCTTGGTGAACGTAGGTTCGCCACTGTGTATTAGAATAAAAAATAGTTAAATTAAAAATTATAATCATGTAAAATTTGTAAGTTTTGAAATATATAGCATTACTAGAATTAATAATTAGTATTAATAATATATTTACTTGAAATATTTTACTTTGAGGGGAAAATGAAGGGAACCACTGAAAGATATGAAATTATTTCCGAATCAATGGTGGTATAGTATAATACAAGGTTTTGAGGGATTCATGGGATCAAGGAATAATATAGCAAGTCTTTCACCATTACACATGAAAATAAAAGTTCTTATATGAAAAATGCAGAGTATGAAGAATTTACGTCAATATTCTGTTATTTTTGCGGCGAATTGTATTCAATTGGTGAAGAAGGTTTCTGCACAAAAGGAATGACCAGTTTTTGCGAACTACTTGGAAGACATAAAGATTTTTAAAGAGAGTTTCATTCACTTAGAGATCATTCATATTCCATGAGCGATGAATACCATAAAAAAACAACCGTCTTTTGTTGTTTATATATATATAAAGTTACCTAGTTGGTTTACAGAATCGAGTTTGTTTTATATTGACTATTAAAAAAGGAAAAAAAAGAAACCATTAAAAAACCTCAAATTTATTTTGAGTTTGCATCATTTTTAGAAAAAATAATAATGACAATTATTTGAAAGGCCCTTAGGACTCTTTGAATTTAAAAGTGCAATAAAAATACCACACCAAAATTGAAAAGTACTATTGAGAGTTATTAGAATCACTAATGAACCAATACATGCACATCACGTATATACCATGCATGCAAGTGTCATATCATGATAATTATCATCACATGTTGAAGAATTTATTACTTCATTTAATCAACTAAATCTTTATATATCTTGTCACTTGTAACTTCTTTTATTCAAAGACATGCTTTGTTGTATATTTAATGAACTTTTGTGTGTTTTTAATTTTTTTATATATGTAGAAAATATAGTCTCACCTCTTTATCGGAACCAAACACCGTAAATAATTCATTCCAAAGTGAGTGAAATGAACCTTGCCAATGGAATGCTACTAGCATTTCTTTTATCACTAGACCAATTTGACGTTGTTTTTTTAGCCAATTGTTGAAATTGGAAAGAACAACATACCAAGAGTTATAATTACATTGAAGGATTTAAAGAGGATATATTCTTATCATATTCTCTTTATCGATTTTGTATGACCTTCAATTTCTTTGCCTCCTTCGACCTGCTTTTGGAATCGGCATGCCAATGATTTGACATATGGTCAACCAGTTCTAGATTATTATTGTGTGACATTATACTCGATATAAATACTCTGAAGTACGCACTCCAATAGTTCTACACTCGAAACGAATCAGGATTATGTGAATATGTCCATTAAAATATACAGTTTGCGCAAAGTAAAACATGAACAATTGAGCCGAAACGATATATTGTCTCGTTGGGTCTTAGTATTAGTAATTGGGCCAAACGGCACATATATATGCTCAAATATATATGTTTCTGATATTTTTCAGTCCATTATAGTTCAGCCCGTTTGTTTTGACCAACACAGTGAAACAAACTTCCCATCGGGCATAAAGTTGAAGGACATGAATTCAAATCAAAATTTGCAATCACTATAAAGTGGTAATGAGAAGAATGTTCGCTCAACTTGTCTTCCCTTGGAATACAACTTACAAATGATGACGGCTTTGGCTTCCCTTTGAATTTACATTTATACATCTCTTTTAAAAACATTGTAAAATATTTATTTTATGTGAAAGTTAATACTTATCAGACAAGAAACTAATGGAGAAGAATCGTAATTTAGAAAAGTACCCCGTTAGCTATTTTCTGATTATATAAGCTGCCAACCAAGCAAGACCACTTTCCAACTATTATTGACACATGCTTTCCAACATGGGACATGAAACTTTATTACAATAAAGAGTGATTCTGCTTTAATCATTCCAAAAGGTGATTAGAATTGGGAATATTGAACTAACTCATTTTGGACCTGTATACCAAATATGCAAATAGTATCAATTAACAGAACATGTGGTGAATACTCTGCTACCAAATACTACATTGTAAAATATACAAATACAAGGTGTCTGCACCTTACCTTCTCACATAGTGTAACATTCTTCTTAATTAATTAATACCAGTCCCATAATATATACTTTTATTTTAATTTTATATATTGGTCGATTGACTTCAAGTTTGAATTCTCAAAGATGAAAGCCAAATAAGAGAAACATAAATAATAAATTTTAAAATTCTATAAATATTCAACTACAGTCACGGGAGAAAACATAGAGACCTCCGTTTGTCAGCAATATTCTTATTTTAATTTAGTTTTTGCAATCATGGAGAATCAAAATTTGAACGCCTGTCCGAATACTTGTCTATAGCCGCTAAATTATTAAATCGACGGTTGAGATAAAGTTAAAATCAATCTAACGGTGCCACAGCGTCGGTGAGGCAAAAAACAAGTGTCAAGCCAGGTCACCATAGCTTTTCCTCCCTCAAATATATGAATTTTAAATTAATCTCGAGAACTTTAAATATAAAAAAATAAATAAAAGAAAATGAAAGAGTGAGATGAAGGGAAAATCTTACCTATATATTCTCCCTTATATACTCCTTTCAGTATCTATAGTGTAGCTTCTGGCCGTTTCTGCTTCATCTTCTCGAATCGTCTTCTCTCCTTCAAGGTGATTCCTAGATCCGCTTGTTTTCGTTAACCGCTCTATCTTATTTCACTGTTTCTCTACGCTGATTCGATAGATCTGTCAAGCATGCGCTTGAGTATTATTTGTTTGAGGCTTACTTTGTTCGGTGGTTGTTAGATCTTGATTTCCTAGGGTTTATGAGTTAGATCTATCGATTTCGATGATTCTTAATCGCTTGGATCGACGTGTTACCGTTTTTTTCTCAGATTAGTGCTCGAAATGATCTCGTGCTTGATTTGTATCGTCGATTGATCTAGTTTGATAGATCGATCTGTAACGAGATCGATGTTTTTAAAGTGTATTTTGAGATCTGTGAAGTTTTTTATCATTCGTGAAGATTCAGTGTTTGTTGTTGTTGTTATCTGATTCTTGAGCGTTGTTGTTTGACTAAAGCGAATTAAACTCATTTTGACTCCTTGCGCTTATCTGATTCCTTTTGGCTTTATGTAGTTTAGTGAAAGATGGCCGATGGTGAGGATATTCAGCCACTTGTCTGTGACAATGGAACTGGAATGGTGAAGGTGAGTAAAAGAAGATATTGTTTTTGTTTAGCTATCTACTTGTGTAGAGTGTAGACATCTGATCTTGATTATTGTGTTTATGAACAGGCTGGGTTTGCTGGTGACGATGCTCCCAGGGCTGTGTTCCCGAGTATTGTTGGTCGTCCCAGGCACACTGGTGTCATGGTTGGGATGGGTCAGAAAGATGCTTACGTTGGTGATGAAGCTCAGTCCAAGAGAGGTATTCTTACTCTCAAGTATCCGATTGAGCATGGTATTGTGAGCAACTGGGATGACATGGAAAAGATTTGGCATCACACTTTCTACAACGAGCTCCGTGTTGCACCTGAAGAGCACCCTGTTCTTCTAACTGAGGCACCTCTTAACCCTAAAGCTAACAGGGAGAAGATGACTCAGATCATGTTCGAGACTTTCAATGTCCCTGCCATGTATGTTGCTATCCAGGCCGTTCTTTCTCTCTACGCCAGTGGGCGTACTACCGGTTAGTGCTCAACTTAAAACATGTTTCTTTCACTTGTCTTTGCTTAAATTTTTATAATTTTTGGATGTGTTTATAGGTATTGTGCTGGACTCTGGTGATGGTGTGTCTCACACCGTGCCAATCTACGAGGGTTATGCTCTTCCTCATGCTATCCTCCGTCTCGATCTCGCGGGTAGGGATCTCACTGATTCTCTAATGAAGATTCTCACCGAGAGAGGGTACATGTTCACCACCACCGCCGAGCGAGAAATTGTCCGTGACATCAAAGAGAAGCTCGCTTATGTCGCTCTTGACTTCGAGCAAGAGCTGGAGACAGCTAAGAGCAGCTCTTCAGTGGAGAAGAACTACGAGCTACCTGATGGACAAGTCATCACCATTGGAGCTGAAAGATTCCGTTGCCCTGAAGTCCTCTTCCAGCCTTCGCTCGTCGGTATGGAAGCCCCTGGAATCCATGAGACAACATACAACTCCATCATGAAGTGTGACGTGGATATCAGGAAGGATCTGTATGGAAACATCGTCCTCAGTGGTGGTTCAACCATGTTCCCAGGAATCGCTGACCGTATGAGCAAAGAGATCACAGCACTCGCACCAAGCAGCATGAAGATCAAGGTGGTCGCACCCCCTGAGAGGAAGTACAGTGTCTGGATTGGAGGGTCTATCCTTGCATCCCTCAGCACTTTCCAACAGGTAATTGAAAAAAAACGGTTCTGGTCTCTTTATTTTTAAAAGTTGAGAGTGAAAATACTGAAGTATGTTTGGCTTTGTGTGTGTGTGTTTGAAACAGATGTGGATCTCGAAGGGAGAGTACGATGAGTCGGGTCCATCAATTGTCCACAGGAAATGCTTCTAAGTGTTTCTTCTCTGGTTCGTGGTGGCGAGTTTGGTACGATCTGTATCCCCTTGTTGAGATGGGAATTGAAACTATATGTTGTTTATTGTGGTTGTTTCTTATTTTCTTTTTGGTCTCTTTAGAACCTTTTGGATGTCTCTCGAGTCTTTCTTTCTATGTACTTTAGTTTTACCTTTGTTTTCTCTTTAAGGCTGCTTGTGATAATGCTCTGGTCCTCCTATTAAGCAAAAAAAAAAAGTCATATTTTATATTTGGTCGTTGCTTCATTTTTTTTGGAGATTTCCCCTATAAGATACTTGTTTGGATGTCTTGATTTATTGTTCGCCGTTGGGAACAATCTTTCATTTGTACGAGACAATTTTCTTTTTAATTGCAGTATGTTATGCCTGACATTATAAAATTTGACGTTTTAGATACTAACAATATCTTTTATTATTTGGGAGCCTTGCTAATTTGAAAGAAAACTAGACGTTTAGGTGTTTGGTGGTTAACTTTCAATTGCATCCGTCGGCCTCAATACATTGTGAAAGTTAAACAATGAAATGGATGTAAACATTCACGAAACTGCTTATTTCAAACGTTCTTTGGCGGAAGCGCCGTCCATCATATTGGTCACGTTAGCGCTTCAACGTAATGGTTTCCATCTTTTTTTAGTTTATTAGTATTTATTATTGGTCATGCTTTTTCTTTCAAACACAAGCTGTTTTTTTAATTATTTGTCCCCACCATCGGAACGACTTCAATGGTCGGTCCGACCAGATCACCCAATTGCTTTATTCAATACTTCAAAAAGATTCTATTGAAACAACTCATTTAGACACCAACTTTCAATGGTCGGTCCGACCAGATCACCCAATTGCTTTATTCAATACTGGAAGAGTTGCCTGAATAGTCACCAACTTTCTCTATAATCCCTAACCCGTCTTTTCTTCATTGATGAGCATTGGGTCAAAACAACCAATAGATAATAATAATTGATAAACTGAAATTAGAGATGTCCAGTACTGTTAAACTGATCCGAGCCCAAATCAAAAGTGAGAAAATAACATTTGTTCACAAAAATTGAATGCCGCAAGAAATATCTTACAACACCAACAAATTGGAGAAAAATTAATGAATCAATCTATCTTTGATGGCTCTATTAAAAGTTATTCTTCACAATATGTTTGATGTAAATTTTTATTCATGTGATATGCTCGTTGTTCATCTCTTAGTGTTATGTGGTACGCTTCTTTTTGTGTTGATTTTCATAGGCGTTGTGTGCTTGATTTTCCTTGGGAGACGTGGAGCTGGTCAATGTCATCGCCGATATATGAAAAGGGCGGAGGAGGTTTAAAGGTGTGCCGTGTGCTTATACTAAATCGTATTCCTCCACTATGCCATATCATATTTTTGAATGTGGCATGTCATATATAAAAGTCATTCGAGACTATGCCATATCATGTTTTTCTTTAAATATAATTTAGGGGGTTCCTCTACTTATCCGCATAGTAGGTGTATGTCAATAATGCTATGATCTTGTAATACTTTTATTGTTGTTGACATTGTCAATACATATGAATATAATCATACTATGATGTTATGTGTAGTGTGCATTGTCAATATACAGATAATTCTTTCATGTTTATACACAAATATGAATATTTATAAAATAATCAAATTATAGTAATGCTACGATCTTGTAATACTTTTATTGTTGTCGACATTGTCAATACATATGAATATAATCATACTGATGTTATGTGTAGTGTGCATTGTGTTTATCAATATACCAGGTAACTCTTAACTCTATTCGTGCTTATACACAAATATGAATATTTATGAAATAATCAAATTCTTTCATGTTTAAACACAAATATGAATATTTATAAAATAATAAAATTATAATAAAGACAATTCTCTCAAATAGTCATCTTTTAAGTTTTTATCACATAAATAGATCTCAAAAATTAAAATGATCAAAATAACACTTTTTATTTTGAAAATTTTAAATTTTTTTTTTAATTTTTTTAAATTTGAAACCCTATCTCCAAAACCTCACTACTCAACTCTAAACAAAAAAATCTAGAATTAATTAACCCAATGAGTATAATGTATATTTAATAAAACATTTAAATGATATTTTGGTCATTTTAATTGTTAAGATCTATATTTGTGATAAAAAAATTTAGATCTATTTTAAACATTTTCTCTTATAATAATTGGTTAATGTTTTAATGTTTATTTTTAATTTGCTTATTATTTTTATTTAATCTGCACAAAATATAAATTACAAAAGTAACCCTAGATAGATCGTATTGTTTGTTACTTTCTTTCTCTCGCATCTGCTCAAAAGCTTTCACCGTGACTCCGTGCGCCGAGTCGGAGGCTAATATCCGTTAGGGTTCCTTTTTTACCAAATCGGAATCTAATTCGTTTACAATGGTAATAATCTCTCCGACCCTTTTCGATCCAAAAACCAATGTTTCCAGATTTTCGATTTAGAATCGGTTTTATTGGTTTCTTCTTCTCAGGATGCGTTTAGAGATGCGATATTGCAGCGAGCTCCAATCGAAAGCTTTGCTCTCAAAACAGTTCAAGAATTTATACAACCTCAGGTTTGTGGTTTTACTTAACTCTTCAGTGTCTCTCTCTCCAAAACACTACTGTTCACTTTGGTCTCACTGTTTTTTTTGTTTTATTATTATTATTATTATTATTAACACAGAGACAAACAAAGTTGGCTCAAGATGAAAACCAGATGCTTGAAAACATGCTCCGGACATTGCTTCAACAGCTTGTGGTTTGTTTTTTGTTTTATTGTTTTTGTCCTAATTACACATATGCTTGTTTGATCTAATTCTTTTTGATTTTGGTTTCAGGCTTCTGCTGCTCAATCAGGAGAGCAGATAATGGAGTATGGTCAGTTGATTGATGATAATGATAAAAATGCACAAGGCCAGATTCCTCATCTTCTAGGTTAACAATTTATTACAAAAGCGTTCTAGCTTGTTTACAAAACATCTTGTAGTTTGTTATGTCTCTTGCTTATTTTGCATGTGTTTGGTTTGTTGCTGGCTACTTTTGTGTACGTACAACCTCTCACCATCTTTTTTTTTGTCAATTGGGTTTGTTAGATGTGGTGCTTTATCTATGTGAGAAAGAGCATGTAGAAGGTGGAATGATATTCCAGCTGCTGGAGGATTTGACTGAGATGTCTACCATGAAAAACTGTAAAGATGTTTTTGGCTATATTGAAAGTAAACAAGATATATTGGGCAAGGTATGTCTTCAGATGAACACAGAATTTGTTCCTCCTAGTTTTGTCCTCTTTTATATTAGTCTTTTGACTTTGGATGAGGCAATTATTTTGCAGCAAGAGCTTTTTGCACGCGGAAAACTTGTTATGTTGAGGACTTGTAACCAACTTCTCCGGCGACTCTCAAAGGTTCATTATCTCCACCCTTTTCTAGCTCCCTTTGTCAATCTTATTGTATGTCACTTTCACTCTTTTTTAATTCCTTTTCTGCTTTCACAACCTGGCATGCAGGCTAATGATGTGGTGTTTTGTGGAAGAATTCTTATGTTCTTGGCTCACTTTTTCCCGTTATCTGAGCGCTCAGGTGAGGAGGGTTTCTCATAGTTTATTGTATATAGGTGTTTTGGGATGCAGATATTAAAAAGCTGTGTAACGTGTACTTGCAGCTGTAAACATAAAAGGCGTTTTCAATACATCTAATGAAACCAAATATGAAAAGGATCCTCCAAAAGGCAAGTCAAACTCTTATCTATTGGTTTCTGCTCCTTAAATCCATTAGACCGTTCTAATATGTGTTATCAATTCTCTCTATGGACTCAGGAATTTCTGTAGATTTCAACTTCTATAAGACATTCTGGAGTTTACAGGTATGTGTTAGTCATAGGAACTTTGTAGGACACTCTGTTGTGCCTTTTTTTAAGGATTGTCTCATACAAAATTATTTACTGGAAACAGCATCTCAGTTTCCCCTTTGTTGGTTACTTTATTGAGCAGTTTGTTTCATTTCCAGGAGTATTTCTGTAATCCCGCTTCTCTTACTACCGTATCTACAAAGTGGCAGAAGTTTTCATCAAGTTTGGCGGTATGTGGTCTATGGTTTATCGCTAACAAGGCATTACCTTGTCTCGTACATATATGAATATGCATGGATAAGTTACGCTGGAGATACTGAGAAATTTCCTTAGACATTCTTTGTTGAACTGGCTGTGTAGGTTGTATTAAACACCTTCGACGCTCAACCACTAAGCGAAGAAGAAGGAGAGGCTAACAGTTTGGAGGAAGAGGCAGCAACCTTTAATATAAAATACCTAACAAGTAGTAAATTGATGGGTTTAGAGGTAAGTTTTGAATATTGTATCTCCTTATGTAGAATCCCTTTTGGAGGATCGTTGACACATTTTTTTCACATTTGGTTACAGTTGAAGGATTCGAGCTTCCGACGACATATTCTTCTCCAGTGCCTCATTCTGTTTGACTACTTGAGGGTAAATATCAGTCAACCTTGAAACTACTTCCTCTCTTGTAGTCTGTTTAAACTACTGACTCATGTTTGGTGTTAGGCACCAGGAAAGAACGACAAAGATGTGCCATCTGAAACCATGGTCAGTTGTTTTTGCTTTTCAATGTGCTCGTGTATACGGTTTTTTATTCAAAATCACTTATTGTTTTTTTATCGTTTTTCGGCTTAGAAGGAAGAACTCAGGTCATGTGAGGATCGCGTGAAGAAGTTGCTTGAGATAACTCCGCCTAAAGGGAAAGAGTTCCTCCGTGCAGTTGAGCATATACTGGAGCGTGAAAAGAATTGGGTATACTTTCTCTCTTTACTTTCTGGCTTGAAGGCACTGGTCGTTAATGGTTGTATTAATACATACACAATAACAGGTCTGGTGGAAACGTGATGGATGCCCACCATTTGAAAAGCAACCCATAGAGAAGAAATCACCCAATGCAGGACAAAAGAGACGGTACGAGAAACATCTCTCCCATGTAATCACGTACCCTAGGTGGTAGTGTGTGCCACTAGAAATACTTTAGGTGCCACATTAGAGTTATCTCTCAGGTTTCTCTGGTAGACAGTCCATTGCAAGTACTAGTAGATCGAAATGATATAGTATGAAGCTCCACGTGGCTTATCGTTTGCTTATACAGGAAGCCAAGATGGAATTTGGGAAATAAAGAACTCTCCCAACTCTGGAGATGGGCTGATCAAAATAAGGTAAGTATTATCTCAATGTCACGTCATATTCTACTCTTTCTCAGATATTTATAATCTCAGTCTTTCATTTTATGTCTCTACGATCAATAATTGTATCTCTGATGTTATGACAGGATGCTTTGACTGATCCTCAACGTGTGAAAACCCCAGACATTGAAGACTACTGGAAGCCATTAGCAGAAGATGTAAGACAACATATCTTCTTTTTAAGACAAACAACATTTTTTTTTCCGAAATGGTTAATGTCTTAACATCCCACTTGGTGTTTTTTATTTTATTTAAATCTCAGATGGACCCATCAGCTGGCATAGAGGATGCGTACCATCATAAAAACAATAGAGTAAAATATAACTAATCCTCTGACTTGGTTTTATTCTTTAACATGTTTCATTAAAATATGATGATGTCTCTCAGGTTTACTGCTGGAAAGGTCTTCGGTTTGCAGCTCGGCAAGACCTGGAAGGATTCTCTAGGGTACTTTTTACTCACTTGTTATGGACTCGTAAACTTTTTGATTTTAAAACTCTATTTAAAAAATTTGGTTTTCTACAGTTTACTGATCTGGGAATTGAAGGAGTTGTCCCTGTTGAGCTATTGCCACCTGAGGTCCGGTCCAAATACCAAGCTAAACCGAACGAGAAAGCGAAACGTGCTAAGAAGGAAGAAACCAAAGGTGGGTCAACAGAGGGAAAACTGATGGGTGGTGGTTCTACAAGTGAAGCTGAAGGTGAAGTTGGAAGAGGAGGCGAATCAGAGGCAATGGAGAGTGACGCTGTTGCAGACACTCCTACGCCTGAGGAGGAACAACAAAGACTTGGTGGTTCTGACACTGACAACGGTCAAGAGGCGGGTCAAATCGAAGACACAGAGACAGAGGAAGGTGGTGGTTTGATGGAGACTGATCTTAATCATCCTCCTATGCCTATCTCTTGAGCAAAGCTTTCAGTCTGTCAACCCCACCCCTTTCTTTAATGGCGATTCCTTTTTTGGATAAATGTATTATTGATGTTTATCAAATTATATGATCAAATACGTCTGTTTCACATGTAGTAAATTTTGTTGTTTAGCAAAAATTTTGAAACGTCTTTGCTGTTGCTCAAGTTATGGTTGCACATTCAGTTTCTACTTTCTAGTATGATAATATCAAAGGTAATTGGATTTATGGTGGTCTGGAGTTTGGTTCGCGGGTCCAAACCCGGTCTTTCTCGGCCACAATGTCACAATTCGGTTTAATGTCTTAAGTTCCTCATAAAATTAATTCCATTTGGACCAAGTCGGCCCAAATCCACAATATGCCTTACTCAAATTCAAAAAAATGGACCCCCTTTTTTTTTTTTCCGAATGGACCCTTTTTCTATTGAACAAAATTATATCTAATTTTTTTTTCTTTTTTCTAAACTGAAAATTTGACAAAAACGAGTTGGGCCCTAAGCCATTGCTTACTCTGCTTGTGCCATAGACCGGGCTTTGGTACGTGTAAAGTTTTGAACTCTTTTCTGTGACTAAATGATTTAGTTTATCGAATGAAAAAATGTCATACTAGGTGAATAATACAGTTATGGCGCATAACATGCCTCTCTCATATTTTGTTTACATTGGCCAATACCTTTATTATTTGTCCATCATTCTTACAAATTGTTTGTGCCTTTCTATTGAACAAAATTATATCTAATTTTTTTTTCTTTTTCCTAACCTAAAAATTTGACAAAAACGAGTTAGGCCCTAAGCCATTGTTTACTCTGCTTGTACCATGGGCCGGACCTGCATTTGGTACATGTAAAGTATTGAACTCTTTTCTATGACTAAATGATTTATTATATCCAATGAAAAAATGTCATACTGGGTGAATAATACAGTCAGTGGCACATAACATGCCTCTCTCATATTTTGTTTACATTGGCCAATACCTTTATTATTTGTACATCATTCTTACAAATTGTTTGTGCCTTTCTCATATTTTGTTTTCATTGGCCAATACCTCTATTTTTTGTACATTCTTACAACTTGGAAACGGACCAACCAACCACAACTAGTCAAATACAGTAAAAACTATATTAATTAGCAATGTTAGAAACGAGGATATCTCTATTATATTATTTGAAAAGTTAATATTCAATATATTGATCTCACATTAATTTTTAAAACAATCAATTATAAAGATAATCTTAATGAGTTAAAATTACACATAATTTCCATCAATAAAAGTATTTTATTTTCTTTTTGTTTGATAAATTTTTAAACAGGTCTTAATTATAATTTCTTATTATACTTTTAAAAAAGTTTAGATAATTAAAAGGGGAAGATCTATAATATATATAATGAATTTTTTTCTTCATATATTATTTTTAAAAATAAACATAAAGGAAATATTGTACCTTTATGTCAACAAAAAAGGAAATATAATTACACATGAAATACATAGACTTTACACATAAAAAATAGTTTCACAAAAAGTTAGATATTTGTCTTTTGAAAGAAAATATATGTCTTCCATCTAAATTTGAAAATCAAAACAAATGTCAAAAAAAGCCAGTTTTAACCTAACTAAAACAAATATATTTTTGGTTCATTTCTCACGAATATATACAGCTCAGTATATTCAAAAATGAGTTAGTAAATCAGCCATGATTTTTCTACTCAAAATCAGAATTTTAATTAAGTCGGGGACATCTACTCTATTATAGTAGAGTCACTATAAGAACTTACTATACAAGATTCTGTGTTGGATCATTTCTAAATTATTATTAAAAGATAACAACCTAAGTTTATAAGTTAAATTAAGCATATATACATGTGATTTCAAATATAACAAAATTGATTATAAAACAGGAAGTCAACCAATTAAGTTCATAAAGTTAAGTATATGTATATCTTGCCGTAAAATAGAAGAACAAAGTTAAAGTGTATAACTTACCACATTAAATAAATAGAAGATATTTTTTTTTTATGTTTAAGTAATAGATATTTTCAAAAAAAAAAAAAAAAAAAAAAAAAAAAAAAAATTTTAAAAAAAAAAAAAAAAAAAAAAAAAAAAAAAAAAAAAAAAAAAAAAAAAAAAAAAAAAAATAATTT
>CAKOAT010230710.1:375444-385660 GCA_932364175.1 Eruca vesicaria subsp. sativa | reverse complement strand
TAAATATCATAATTAGTAATATAATATTACTAAAAATAATTTGATATAAAATTTATCTTAAAAAAATCCTATATTATTTTTTATAAAATTTATAATTATCTTATGTATTATATTAAAATAGTCGTACTATATGAATTAAATATAAAAATATAATAAATGGTAAGTTAACCTATTTATTATCAAAAATATTTTATTAGTATAGTTATTCATAATTTACTGTTTGTGTATTATTTAAAAATTATTCTATTATAAAAATTTTAAACTTTAATAACTCATGTCATAAATTAGTGAAAAAAAAAATTTCAATATAAATTTAATTTAATTTTAATTATTTATGAATCATTTTGAAAATTAAAAAACAAATCTTACCAAATTCAAATATTTTTTAAAAAAATGAATTAATTTAGGAAAATAAATTAAATTTATATAATCTTCCAAACTCAAAAATGATTTGTAACTTTACGATTTTTTCTTAACCATATATACAATTTAGAAAATAAATTTATTGAGGGCCCGTTTATTGAACGCATAACAGTAATATTCCAAATTTTATATAAGATAGGCATTGATGGTAAAATACAATTTTTGAAATGCAATAGCAAAAATAAAATGTGTTGTAAATATATAAAGTAATATAATACTTTAAAATCTTAATTTAATAACAAAAATCAAAAATGCTACATCCAAAAATATCTTATATCAATAAAATTTACTAAAATAATATGATATTTGCTATTACGTATACAACTTACTAAAATATGGATATATTATTTAAACCTAACAATGTATTTACTTATACAATCCCAACAAATACTAAAATGGTAGATGTTAAAGTATACTTTTAAACACAACATGGAAATATAAATTACCTTAACATAGTTCACTTGCCATGATCTCTCAGTCCTAGTCAATGCTTCAGGTTCTCTATCATCAGGCATGCTAGTTGTTGACCAGCATATGCATCCAAATGGAGAGGAAGCTGCTGTGAGTAATCGTTCTGACGGAATCATGACTAAGGGTTTCTTCAGTCTCTTTTTTCGGTTTGTTTGATAACTCAGTTCTAGCACTTCTAAATCTTAAGCAATTGTAGAGTATATATATATTTAACACCTACGTTTGGTGTTGTAAACCCTAGGTCCATGACCAAGGATCAAATGTAAACTTTTACGACCCAATATTTTATAATCGTTAGTAAGCAATATGACGAGTCTTTTTACATAGTTTTATTAAGAGAATAATCAAGAGTAATAGCAAATCTCAAACAGTTTTTTTTTTTTTTACTATGGGTGAGAGTTAACTTGCGCAGCATGAAACTCCACACATTTTGTAACCGCAGTTAGTAACCATTATAGCAGCAAGCAATATCATGAGTTCTTACATAGTATTAACATAATAATCAAGAGCAAGAGCGACATCAAAGAATTTTTTTACTATGGTTGAGGCGCAGCAAGTTCTTCACATTTTCTGTGGCAGATATAGGCAAACCTTCTTGTTCCTAGAAGGTTGCTGATAGTCTGGTAAAGAGGAGCATGGATCTTGTGAAGACTCATCAGTTTCTCCTCCTCCGCGGTAGTCCAAGCCTAAACAATCGAAAACGATCAGATTAAGACACATATATAAGATCAAATCAAATCGGAAATACAATGCTAAACATATATACCTCTTGTGTGAGGTACTCGTACTGATTGTAGCACTGTATAGAGTCGTAACCCTTCTGAAAGCCTACTTTTGAAATACTATTCCAGTTTTGCTTCGTAGATACGGCAAGATAACATGTGTAAGTAAAGCGGTCGAATATGACCAAAAATCTAAAAATAAGAAAAAAATAAAGAAAAGTTAAGAAAAAATTAAAATTTTTTTAAAAATATATAAATAAATTATGATAAAACAATTAAAATGTATAGATACATTACTAAATATAACTTATAATTTTAAAAGAACATCAAACATAGTTATTAACTTTTTAAAAAAAAAATCATTAAATCGTTAAATACATCATTAATATTTTTTTTAACATGATCTAGAAATCATTTGAGAAGGCCCGTTGAATCCACATCAGATTGGTCGGTGAGAACAAGTAAAAGGAAATGGATGCGAAGTATGATTTTTTTCAGTTGCAGAGATGGTGTTTTATATACAGCTTAAAATTTGACCACTAGTCATACTTAAAATCCAACAACTAACCGTCTCTCTTTTATCCCATAGTACTGCAACTCCATCTTCTGCTTTCCCTGAGTTGAATGATTGGTAGAAGTTATCTACATGCTTTAGTTATACACCAAAACAATTCATGTGATTCCTTATAGGGGAATCATAATTTTATTGTTAATTTATAGGGGGAAATATACTTAACTAGAGACTTTATAGTTTGTTTGCTTCTGTTAAGCCATAGATTTACTTTTGTATTTTTTTTTCCTTTTTTCACATGATTAACTTTATGAAGTCCTTAATGTTATATTCTTTTTCTGTGTCTTATCACCACAAGTTTCGTGCAGAGTTTGATACTGAAAGAAGACATCATATCAAGAAACAAAATTTAATTACGAAATATAGAAAATCAAACAAGAAAATGTTTTACCAATGAGGCATCCAAATCTGTCAGTTTCCAGAAGATATCTTAGTAGTATGCAGTAACTGTAGATGAAAATGACGCTCTTATACGGATTCGCAAATGTCATTTAACTCATTATACATTCACTGCAAGTATAAAACATACGAATACGCATGAAGCTTGACAAAAGTATTAACTATGAGATGTGGGACCGTGACGCTAATTCGTCTCTTTATTGTGACTATTTTGTTAAATGTTCTTCAAATTTGTTTTATTGTTGGGTTAAAGCCCGGTTGGTATTACTATTAAATGCTTACGCGTAAATTTAACGCGTTACGTGTGGAACATTTCTTATATTAACAAAAATCATCCTTCTCTTATTCAAGCCGATAGTTCGCTCCATGCATTTGCAAGAGAGTTAAGAGAGTGAGCTGTAACTAACTACTTTCATTGCGGTATTCATTTCTTTCAACATTTTTTTGCATTAATTTTTTCAGTTCAATTATTAATAGAAAGCACACGTCTGTCTTTGATTCTTTAATGTTTGCATGTTCACAATTTATTTCATCAGCTTTTTCTGCTTTTAAGTTTTTTTTTCTACTGACAACAATATCCTTGTGAGCTAAAAAAATTTGACAATTAACCAATTAATATACCTTGTTTATATATATATATTCAACAAATTCTTTTTTTTTTTTTTGGACAAATATTCAACAAATTCTTATAATTTTGATTTTGGAAAAGAATGAATAGGACTTGATTTTGAATGGAACAACACGTACACTGTCAAAATTGATAAATCAAATTCGTCTCCCGTATCTTCTGTAGATCCAAATTAGCATCGCTTCTAATTTTTCTTGGGTTTATACATGCGGACGAGGCCTATCTACAAGGATATTAGCAATTCTTTTCGAATACCTTTACTATATGATCTTATAATTCTTATTTGAGAACTTTGTAATTTGTTCGAGGCATATCAATGAAGAAAAATAAAATAAAAGTACTTCATAAAGACCTGAGTATAGGAGAGTTACAACAACGAGAAAGAAAGAAACCAGTAATGTTGACAGAAAAAAAAAAAAACAATAATCTTTGGATATATAACAAACACATTTCAGACAAGATATTGAATCCGGTTTAGGTTTTTATACCAAAGTCCGAAAAGAACAAGAAAACCTTGCTTGCTTGCCTGCAACTCTCACGCCTTGGCTTTGGCTTCATATTCATGTGGAGGCTGCAATAAAAGATACACTCAAATCAGTAAAACCCGAAACAGAAGAAAGCAACAACAGAGACTCAGAAGAGAGAAACACTGATCTATCTTACCAAGAAAGTTGCAGATATCATCTTTTGTGCAAACCATCTCATGTGCATCGCTCTTTGAGCTGCCATTGCCGCCTGCACCGAGTCAAACCTCAGATACACAAAACCTGCGCTGTTCCTGCATTTCGCCCAGATTCAGATCAATGTCACATAATATCTATATAAACATAAAAAAGCTAAAACTATACAATTGAAACTCATGGGATGATACTTACTTGTCTACATAAATATGCTTGACTTCGCCATACTTGGAGCATTCATCGTGAACGTCTTCTCTAATTTCTTCATCAAACCCCAGTTCCGTCTGCAAAAAAAAAGTGATATTTTAATGTTAATATAACTTGCACAAAAGAGCCAGCAGCACTTTTACATAATTTCTGAGCCTCTGAGACCTTTGTTTTCAACACCCCTCTCAAGTGAAGAAAATAAGAAGCAAGAACCAACCTCGGTTGCAGGATCAAACATATTCTTCAGTAGAAGACATTCACTTGGCTGACCAATAGGCTCTGTGACAACAGAAGGGATTGCTGTTGTTGGAAGCACTGATGTGGGGAAACCAGGATTCATGCCTGGTTGATTCATAGCTGTTCCATTTAGCGCTGGTACTCCAATACTGTGCACAGATTACTTATATGTTATACGAGAAACGGATAACATTATAAACGAGTAAAAAAAGAGATGTATAAAAGAGAGAGATACCTTGCTGTGAGACCTGTACGATCCAGTTTCTGCATAAGTAGAACCCTCGATTGTGCATTTAGAGCCTGTGAGAGAAATTAGTTAAAGAACAAGTAGAAAAGAGACAAATGGTACAAGGAAAAGGTTATCTAGCGTACCAGTCCACCTCCATCATCATCATCAAAATCAGCAGATTTTGGATTACCGTCTTGTGTGCCAATATGATCAGCGACAGAGGAAACCTACACCGCAGTGAAAGAACATTAAATACATGCAAGTTCAACAACTCATCTTAACCACAAAGGAGTTCAAGACTCACCTTGATTGTCCTTCCAGCAATCTCCAACTTTCCGTTTAAGGCTATTTGTGCTGCCTTTGAATGTTCAACTTGCGCAAACTAATAAGGAAGGAAAATCAGTATGAGTGATGAATCATGATGAAAAAGAGGACCAAATCATTTGAAAACAAGTTCTACAAACCTGGATAAACCCAAAACCCTTGCACTGCCCAGTTTCAAGGTCACATGGAAGCTGGACAAGCTCAACAGGACCAAACGGCTCGAAAATCTGACAACAGGAAAAAAAAAATTAGAGGAAAATTTTAAATTTACAAAGGTTCACAAACACCTGCTGGTCTGTTCACAAGTAATAAAGCTTCTCAAGAAGCCATATATCTTAAGAAACAACTGTTAAGGAGAGTAGATATCAATGAAAATACCTGTCTAAGCTGCAACTCTGTCATGTTGAAATGCAAGTTCCCCACATAGAGCTTCCTATCAACAGGGCCAGTACCACCGCCTGTAGTAGTATTGGACTGGGCTAGATTCTTTTCAGCTTCAGAGGGTTTAACCATGACAGGTTGTCCAAGAAATAGCTGTCCAGACAAAGCTATGGCCATTGGAACTGACATAACATCATAAAACTCGATATACCTGCAAGTCAAAAGAGAAAAATAACTTTAGAGTACACATAGGAGACTAATATCAGAACAGAACTTACAAAACATGTAGCAAAGAGAAGTTGGGAACAAAAAACTTTAGTGCGAGAGTTCAAGCTGAGTCTCTTTTCGTGGGTTGGAGGCCTAGATTAATAAAAAATGTTAGCCCATCATGATAAATTGACAAGGATAAGCAAGGAAAGAAAAAAAAACAAGAGTGATAAGCTAATGGATAATCTCCTTCCTGACAGGGCTTGCAATGGGAAGTAACCACTAAAACATGATTCAGGTTTTCTGACATCTACCTCGAGCATGCAGGATATTGAGATTAAACAAGAGTTCAAGGTACTGCCATCATCCTCATCATTATCGCATAGATAGTGCATCTAAGAATACAGTTAAACCGAGTTCTTGAAATTGCATAAAGAAACTGAATATGCAGAATATTACTAACCAAGTGCACATACACAAAACTTAGTTTAATAGAAGCTGAAAGAAAAAAAAAACATACCCAACTCCTTTGGATCGTCTTGAGTTTCTATCCATGATCAATCGCACATCCCTGACCTGAAATCATAAGGAAAGAGAGAAAAATAAGAACACACCTTGTTCATGGCCTAAGCTAACTACTACAGGAAAGAAAGGCACAAAGTAAAACTGACCTTGCCCGCTTTGGAGAAGAACTCATAAACATCTCTCTCAGTAGCTTTAAGAGGCATCTGTAAATTACAAAGCCAACTTAATCAGTAAAACTTAAACTCAGATCATCACTAAACAAAAATTTAACAATCTACCTGATACGCAAAGACAGTTCTTTGGTCTCTCTCAGGATCTGCTTCAGGCTCATCTTTCTTGTCTCTGTGTCTCCTGATCAATCGTCAAAACATTTAATCAGCACATTGGTTATAAACTAGATAAAGAAAGGAACAGAATCTAACAAACCTGCTTCCTCTTTCAACTACTTCACGCTCCCTCTCTTCCCTCCGTGACCTACTACTGCTTCTCCTCTCCCTCTCCCTCCTCTCTCTATCCTTCTCCCTCTCTCTCCTCTCTCTGTCTCGGCTCTTCTCCCTATCGCTCCTCTCTCTATCTTTGCTACTCCTCTCTCTGTCTCGGCTCCTCTCCCTCTCTCTATCTTTGGATCCTCCCCTAATCTCATCCCTATCTCTATCCTTATCTCGGCTGCTCCTATGCCTCTCTTTCTCCCGATCTTTCTTAGCGTTCTCTTCTTCGTCTCCTCGAGACTTCTTACTCCGACTGCTCCCTCTCTCTTCCTCTTCGTCGCGCCTCTCTCCTTCTCGCTTCCTGTAACTCCTCTCGCTCCCTTCCTTCTTCTTATCCGATGCATCTCCTTCCTCCACCGTTTTCTCCAGGTACTCGTACTCGTCGAACTCCATTCTCTTCAATTAGGGTTCTTGTTAGGGTTTCGAATTGAATTGAATTGAATTTTTGCTCAGCCTTGTTCGATTGATATCTAGAAGATTTCGTAAATTCAAGTCAGTTGCGAGGTTATAAACGGTATTTCACTAAAGTTAACCAGCAAGTTGAATTATGGGTTGACTGCATATTCCCCCCCCCTAAATATACTAACCCTACTTATTCCCCCCTAAACTATCAAGCTCTTCATAATCCCACCCAATTTTATACTTCCTCTTTAAATATCCCCCTAAACTTTTTTAATCCCCCTTTCAAATCAATTTCCAAATCATGATTAATAAAATTAAAAAAGCGTTTAGAAAACTGATTGCCCGATTAAATAAAACAGATCCGACCCATAATAATAAAAAAAAAATCCAATTTAATTAGAAACCTAATTAAAATTATAATTTAATTAGGGCTTTTTCATGTTTCTTCGACAGAAAACGACGACACAAAAAAGATGACTAGAGGGAGAGAGAGATGATGAGAGAGAGAGAGATAACGAGAGAGAGATGACGAGAGGGAGAGAGAGAGATGACGAGAGAGAGAGAGATATGACGAGAGGGAGAGAGAGAGAGATGACAGGGAACGTAGAGAGAGGGAGAGAGAGATGACAGGGAACGTAGAGAGAGGGAGAGAGAGAGAGATGACAGGGAACATAGAGAGAGGGAGAGAGAGAGAGACCGGGGAACAGAGAAGAGAGAGACAAAAACAAAGATGATAGAGAGAAAGAGAGAGACAGGATTGAGAGAAACTAATGCTGAGGAGAGAGAGACATTGAGGAATGATGAAGGGGCTGTGGTTGTTGGGTATGGATAATTTTTAAACTTGTTTAACTTGGATTTCGTATTTGTTTATGTCTGGGTTGAGTTTGATTTTTTTTTTTTACAGAGATGATGATACAGAGGACGAGAAAGACATGCTGTATGGAAAACTAGATAAGATGGATGAAGCTGAGGATACTCTTGGTCGATTTGAGTATGAGATAGAGGAATCAGTAGCTGATTTTGAGGATGAGATTCCAACTGAGAGAAACGAGATTCCAGAGAGTTCAGATGACTCTTCTGAGGATGAGATTGATGTGCGTGAGGAGAGAATGAAAAGAAGAAGTGATGATAAATTAGCTTTGGGGAGTAGCTACTACACTTTGTATGAGTTTAAAGAGGTTGTCTTAGAGTATGCTTTGAGCAAGAGAAGAAACATTAAACAAGATAGGTGGGATAAGACAAAAGTCTCATATGTGTGTGGCATTGGTGGGAAGTGTAAATGGCGGATTTTTTGTGACTTTTGTTGTTTTTTAAAACTCTAAATAAAGTTCTTTTAAACTTTAAGTTAAATTTACTTTTGTGTCTTTTGTTGTTCTTCGAAACTCTAAAATAATGTATTTTGTGTCTTTTGTTGTCGATTTTTTCATGTTGTAATACAACCTCATCTCACAGAATTTAAATGAGAGCAGAGAGTGAACAACAAAAGATAGATTAATATCCACAAAAATAACTATAAAAGACAGATTCATGTTCCACATAACTCAAAAACATCTTACACAAAGAGACAAACAAACTACTCTATTCTCAGTTTCTGCAGCAGAGAGTGGAGGCGAGGCTGGCTGCGCTTTTGATGGAGAACAAGGAGTATGTTGAAGCTTTGGCACTGTTGAGTGGTTTGGTGAAAGAGGTTAGGAGGTTAGATGATAAGCTTCTTTTGGTTGATATAGACTTGTTGGAGAGTAAGCTTCACTTCTCGCTGAGAAACTTACCAAAGGCGAAAGCTGCACTCACTGCAGCTAGGACGACTGCAAATGCTATATATGTTCCACCTACCTGCGCAGCAAGGGACTATTGATCTGCAGAGTGGGATTCTTCACGCTGAAGAAAAGGATTACAAAACAGGTTACAGCTACTTCTTTGAATCGTTTGAGTCTTTCAACGCTCTTGAACCGTTTTCAGTTTGAAGTACATGTTGTTGTGTAAGATCATGGTTAGCCAAGCTAATGATGTTGCGGGGATAATTTCTTCAAAGGCTGGACTACAATACGTTGGGCCTGATCTAGATGCTATGAAGGCGGTTGCTGATACGCTAAGAGGTCTTTGAAACTGTTTGAGAACGCTTACGTGACTACAAGGCACAGTTAGAGGATGACCCAATTGTTCACAAGCATCTCTCTTCTCTCTCCCTCTCTCTACGTTCCCTGTCATCTCTCTCTCTCTCTCTCTCTCTCTCTCTCTCTCTCTCTCTCCCTCTCGTCATCTCTCTCTCTCCCTCTCGTCATCTCTGGTCATCTCTCTCGTCATCTCTCTCTCTCTCTCGTCATCTCTCTCTCCCTCTCGTCATCTCTATCTAGTCATCTCTCTCTCCCTCTCGTCATCTCTCTCTGGTCATCTCTTTCTCTCTATCATCTTTGTTTTTGTCTCTCTCTTCTCTGTTCCCCGGTCTCTCTCTCTTCTCTCTCCCTCTCTCTACGTTCCCTGTCATCTCTCTCTCTCTCCCTCTCGTCATATCTCTCTCTCTCTCGTCATCTCTCTCTCTCCCTCTCGTCATCTCTCTGTCGTCATCTCTCTCTCTCTCTCATCATCTCTCTCTCTCTCCCTCTAGTCATCTTTTCCGTGTCGTCGTTTTTTGTCGAAGAAGACATGAAAAAAAACCCCAATTAAATTCTAATTCTAATTAGATTTCTAATTAAATTGGATTGTTTTTTTTTTATTATTATGGGTTGGATCTGGGCAATCAGTTTTCTAAACGCTTTTTTAATTTTATTAATCACGTTTTGAAAATTGATTTGAAAGGGGGATTAAAAAAGTTTAGGGGGATATTTAAAGAGGAAGTATATAATTGGGTGGGATTATGAAGAGCTTGATAGTTTAGGGGGGAATAAGTAGGGTTAGTATATTTAAGGGGGGAAATATGCAGCCAACCCTTGAATTATAAACGCCTTTTTTCATGAGTCCTGAGAGTTTAGTAGACCCGGGAACGTTTAATGATAGGCCCAAAAATCATAAGCCTTATAAATAGTTCGAGAGTTTAAGTATGTACAGTGTTACTTTTAGATTTATAAACGATTTTTTTCTTAATTTTGAAACTATAAAACATTTTTTTTCTAAAACTTAATGAAGACTAGATTTTGACCCGCGCTTCGAAAGCGCGGGTTTTTCTTTGGATCATAAACAAAATTATTTTTATGTCACAAAGTCATTATATCAAAGAAGAGTCCTTGTTAAAATTATATAAGTTAAGAATTATATAAAATTTTATATGTACATTCTTATATAACTCTTTTTAGGTCTTGACATTTTACCGGATCCATAAAACCAA
>CAKOAT010230710.1:355078-367694 GCA_932364175.1 Eruca vesicaria subsp. sativa | reverse complement strand
TACAAGACTGAAATAAAATAATAGAACAACAACCCTCTCATTTTATAAATACAAGGTATCTCGAACCCCTTTTACCATCAACTCAATCAAATTTAAAAACACCATCAAAACCAATCAAAATATCTATTCCGAAATATTTGGCTTTACGGTTAACAAAAAAAAACCCGCGCTTCTTAAGCGCGGGTCCAAATCTAGTTCTTTTTATTGGTGAAGAATTTATATAAGGATTCTTGTTGCAGAGTGTTTGAGAAGTCCTTGCAGTATGTGAAGCGTTTTAGCCGCTACAAGAATCCAGATGCTGTTAGACAAGTCCGAGAGTATCCTCTTTCTGTGATTAGTTAGATGATTCTTAGTATTTTAATCAATGCTTTGACTTGCTTGCATCTTTATTCCAAAGACCTAGTATTATGAGAATGCATTGATTCTGCTTTTCATTGGTTTTACAGTCACTGGTTTACTTCTTTAGGCATTGTGAGAACATGCAGTTTTGATTTTGTTGCAACTTTTTTTTTTTTGCCTTAACTTAAGTTCCACAGAATCCTGAGTAGACATCAGCTCACTGAGTTTGAGGTAAGATTTTGAGATTGGATTATTGTAGCTATGTCGTTTTGACATAAGAGTTTAAACCCATTGCATTGGTCGTGTTGTTTAACCAGCTCTGTGTTCTTGGCAATCTCTGTCCTGAAACTGCTGAAGAAGCAGTGGCAATGGTTCCTTCTCTCAAGGTACAAAAAAAAAAAAATGCTACCTTTTTTTCTAGTTCAGTGGAGATCAGACAGTTACTTGTCAAATAGCCTTGTATGTCTTGTGGACTTTTGAGATATGATGTAAGCTTATGTTTTGTGCAGACAAAAGGAAGAGCTCATAGTGATGAAGCAATTGAGAAGATGCTCAATGATCTCTCCCTTGTCAAGAGATTTGAGTAGTTCATAAATATTTCTCAAGATCTAAGATTCTAAACTGATTTATCTTTCAGGGTGTGTTACACTCTTCTTTTAGCTGATGTCTTGAGTTAATTTTTCATGTCTGAAATTATAAAGCTTTCAGTGCCATGATCCCTAGAATGATACCTTCATGTTTAATGAATGTAATTTACAATGGATGATCCAAACTTGCAATGAAATATACATCTTATTACTAACTAGAGTTTTTTGAAACATCATAATATCACATGAATAATGATATGCATAAAGCTTCAACTCCATCTCTTAGCATTTCAAGAGTGAGAGCATCTTAGGTTCTTCTTTCCCAGCTCTCTTCCTCTTTAGATTCAACATTATTCTTCCTCTATAAGCATCACTGAGAAACTTTTTCAAGTTACACAAATCTTACATTGTATTCTCTTGCCTGGCTCCTGTTAACAACAGAAAGAAGTGAGTGATATGTATGACAGACGATAGATAGCTTATTAGCAATCTATATTATAATAGTTGAGTTTAAAGACTCCTCAACGCGCCACATCAGCATAAGGTGGATCCCACTTTAAAAAATGTGAAAAATGTCAAACATAGGATTCGAACCCGGGTTATTAAGAAACAAACACTAACATTCATACCACTAAACTACAAGATAACTTGTACATTGATGGCCGAAACTAATATATATTTGTTTCTTAATAACCCGGGTTCGAATCCTATGTTTGACATTTTTCACATTTTTTAAAGTGGGATCCACCTTATGCTGATGTGGCGCGTTGAGGAGTCTTTAAACTCAACTATTATAATATAGATTTAGCCGGAAGCCTTTGCATCTATGGCCTCCTTTAAAGTTGGGCCTGGAAGTGTATTATGAGTTTTATTTTTAATTGGGCTTCATCATATTATATGAAGAAGATCCTCAAATTTACAACAGTTATAGTTTTTCCATATTGTAAACCGTTAATGTTTAAAATGAGTTAAGATTCCTTTCACCATCGTCCTATACAGGTCTGAGTTACAGAGCTGCGCCGTGTGTCTGTTCGTAATCTATTTTTTTCACCGGTGAACTTTTCATCTCCCTATCTTACATCGCTTGATCATAAATGTTCCTGATTTGTAGCCCCTCTATAAATCATATATATATGATTCTCATCTTTGATGAACCCTATGTGCATCTCCACAAAACTTATCTATTCCTCTTAACTTTAACTATTTTCTAGAAAATGTCTTTCTCTCCTTCTCCAGTTCCTAAAACTAGCGTCACCGGCATCCGTCATGCAGCCTTCAAGTCTCTATGTCATGCTAAAGTAAACATAAGCCATACCAACCAAATTAACATATAGAACCTCAAATCATTCAGTATGGTTTTAGTAAATGAAACTAATAATAATAGAAATAAAGTCATACAACAAATTCAAACCTTCTTATTGCAGGTTCCGAGAACACCGAATCAACAGAGGTTCACTGAGTAAGGAATGCGACAGAGACAACCTTAACTGAGGTGAGCTAATCTCTCTTCCATGTTGCTATAGAAAAACCATAATTTCACAAAATGACACACTAAAAACACAATCAGACCAAGAATCACAAGACCTTGTCACACTACTGAAGATGACGAGGAGAAACAAAAAAGGCGAGAAAACAATCCAGTTTCAGATCTAAATTGAGACTCAAGACTCATCAAATTTCAAGTCCAATCATTTAAAACCCAGCTACTATATTTTCATTATGTTCAAATATAGTCCTATACGACTAAACTTTTTAATCTATCATTCCCAATTTTAAACTACCACAAAATATTTTTGACAAATATAAAAAAATAACTATCTTAGTCATACATGTATATAATTAGCATTAGCATTTATTAAACTACAGTTATATATTTTCAAAACATGTCATGACACCTTGAAAACAACAAACTATATTTCTTTTCGAATAACAAAATTATTTCTTCTTCGTTCCCATATTATAATTGTATAGTAACAAATACCTATATTTGGTTACATATAGTTATTAACTCACTAATAACATTAAGATCCAATTAAATCGTAAAAAAATGTAGAAATACGAACACATATAAATTCGTCAAACACTCTTATCTGTAAATAAAAACAGGTCTTTACTCACTAATAAATATTGATCTCTAAACATTCCACACAACCACTTAACAAACATGTTTCATATTTTTCTCTTCAGTCCATTAAACTATATTTCTTTGTATAATTTAATAAAATCTTAATTTTTTTTAAAAAAATGCTAATTCACTATTTAACAATAATATATTACCAACCTACAAATTAGACAATAACAACATAATAAATCATCCATCCTAGACATAAAAGCACTAATAACACAAATATTCGAGAAAATCATTACTAAAATAATATATGAATATTTCAAAGCATATGAATTTTCACTCATTCATATACCAACTCAGTTCAATCGTGTTTTCGGTTAAACTCCAAACAAAAAAATGTCCAAAAAAATGACAAAATCCCATCTATAAAACATCATAACGCATCATCACTGTCTCCGGCTCCGCGCTTGCGCGGAGCTATGAACCTAGTGTGAATAAAATTACTGTATTAAGCAGAAGCAATGTTCAAAGATCCGGAATTTGCCGCCTGTAATCTATACCAATTTATAGAACATTGAGCAGAAGAAACAGTAAGCTTTTGTTGAATGATGCAACTCCAATTTTGTGGATAAAAGTATATTAAACATGTACGTCGAAAGCGTACAATATCTTATTTGTAATTTACTACTATATCACTCTTCTTTGGTGAAGAACAAGAAAGAAATCAATGGATCTTGACACTGCATCAATAAAAAATATTACATTTCCCTAATTAGAATGTCTAAATCATCTTGTATACCGATACATGATGCAAGTAAATCAGTAGAATATTCTCCAATAATCAACAAGCTCCAAAAGAATAAACAAACTTTCCATCATTATTTTGGGCATTAAAATATAAACCTACCAAATGTACAAACTCTAATTAATTTTTGGCTCTTATAAATGAAATCTCTACATTTCTTAATTCACCGTTTTCACAAAGAAAGAGATGAAATGAAACTCATGGATGGCTTGGCGTGAACTATCTTGATTTTTGAGGTAAATATTTCTTCTAGTCTACTTCAAATTATGAAAAAAAAACATTTCATTAATCGCACTGAAAATGTTATTTTTTTTTTAACCTCTGGACAGAGCATTTTTCTCAAGAAAATATAAACAACATGCACCAAGAAACTCTGCATTATTATAAGTTATGGAAACTTGCTGTCCAAGAAAGAGACGAAGCAAGAGAACATCTGATGCATTCACTAGCCGAAGTCTCTCAATTACAGCAACTCTTCAACACCATACTTTGGTATGACGAACAAATACAATGTCATCAGCCAGAAGTTACTGATGAAACTACTCAAAACTGTAATTACATTCACTTTCCCGGAGATTCTCCGTCGCGGTTCTCCTCTGCATCACCGTTGGATCACGTCTCGAGTGTTAATTCATCGCCGTTGGATCTCACCTTCCGGCCGAGTCAGATGCAGCAAGTTGTTGATGAGAAGCCGAGAGATTACGAGACCGTTGTGTTGGAGATGATCGGTGGAGTTTTACCGGAAAACGGTAAGTTTTTGCAGGCGGTTAGTGAGGCTGGGTCGTTGGTTGAGTCGTCGTTGTTCATAACCGGTCCGGTTCCGAAATGGAAAAATCCTCCGGTTCAATTGTCGAGTCAAAGACCGGTTATAAGTAATACGGGAAATTGGAATCATGGTGGGGTCCAAAACCGGTCTTTCTTAAGCAAAATCTCACACTTCGGTTTGATGTCTTAAGTTTCTGCATGAAATTTATTCGGTTTGGTATGTGTAATGTTCTGGACTATGTTCTGGGCTCTTTTGTATTGCTAAAATAAATTATTCGATATAATAAATAAAATCTCAGACAGGGTGAATAATGCAGTGACTGGCACAGAACATGCCTCTCTCATATTTTGTGTTCATATAGGCCAATATAATATCTTCCTACTTTTACATTATTCTTACAAATTTGTGAACCAACCAACCACAAATACTTTTCATTCTAATATGGATTGACTCATGTATTTTTTTATATTATTACTCCATTTGTTTCATAACAAATGTTATTCTAATATTTTTTCTTGTTATTCGAATATATATTTTTTGTTATATAAAAAATGTCGCTTTAAAATTCTAATACAAATTATATTTCATATGTCTCATTCTAAATATCATTTTAGCTTTGTGCATACAAATTAAGTGAACAATTAATTTTATATATTTTTATATAAAACACACAATTACCTATATCATTTAAACATATTTCAACTAATAAAAAGTAATTGCATAGTAAAATTAATAAATTTTGCATTGAAAACCAAAAACGACATTTATTTTGTAAAGAAATAAATTCTCTATAATAACACTTAATATGAAACAGATAAAGTATTTACTTTCAGTTGAAAATTAATTGCAAATTATATTGATTTTATAAATAGTTCTGTTTATCTTAACTATTATTGATCAATAAATATAATTAATATCACTTTACACCCATCTCAATTATTTTTTTAATCTGTGGAAAATTTTAAAGTGACATTTATTAAGAAATAGAGAGAATGTTAATTTGGTTATCATAAAAAGAGCTCAATATATTATATTATCGTCTGTTTTTTTAAGAAAAAAGACTGTCGTCAGAGGATTAAAAAAGTCGTAATTGGCGTTGCTAAAAAAATAAAAAGTCATAAATGGCATTTTCGTGGTTATTTACACACAACCTCGGACTCTCTGTAATTGTTTATTGTTATTTTACGTTATCATTGAGCCAATGGCCATGACAGACAAAAAGAAATTGAATAATGATTTTGATTGATATAAGTCGAGCTGTCATTTTGCTGTAATAATTTCACATAGTATCAATGTATATGCGATCCTATCTGTCTCTCCAGCTTCTATTTCGCTAGCATCATCATATCGGCTGAAACACGAAACATAACATTAAAAAGTCACCTGATCTCTCTCTTTCTCTCTATCTATTCTACAAACTTCCTCTTTGACAGATTTGAATTAAATGGAAGAGGATCGAAAAGAGGTATACACCATCTACTTCTTCTTCTTCTTCATATGTTTCACTCTGTGTTGTATGTTTCCCTGATTGATTCTGGTTTTGAACTAAGCATATCTCGAGATCTGCTTGTTTTGTTGTGCCGTTCGGATCTTTTTGGGAAACGAACTTAGGCTTTAGACTTCTAACAAGTTCCAAGCACTAGTATTGATACTGTTATAGTGATGGAAACTGAAACGTTGTCACTAACTCTGTATTTTCAAGACTTTGGTTATCTTCAGGATTTATAACAAGATAATAATACGTTACTCGATCATTGACAATCTCTAATACATTTCAAAGCTTAGAAAATAGGTCTGTATTTAATTTAAGTATTTTCTCATCCAGCGCTTTGTAAGTCTGTATTTAATTAAGTCTATATGCAACAATTGTGACATATTTTGTTGATGTATTTTTTAAAATATCAAACTGTTTGTTGTTATGCAGAAGAACTCTCCGTGGCTATCTGTGCCACAGTTTGGTGATTGGGATCAAAAGGGAGGAGGAGGAGGAGCAATGCCTGATTATTCGATGGATTTCACCAAGATTAGGGAGATGAGGAAACAGAACAAAAGAGACCCTTCTCTAGCAAGTTTTGGCAACGAAGAAGAGCTCACTAAACCACCCGTGTCAGCAAAACCAACCGCTAAACTCACCACGGTCCATAGTGAAAACCAACGACACTTCTCTCCTGACCACCATCACCAACCACATTCCCCTTCTGTAAGTCTCCAAAGCACTTTTTTAGTTTTTGATTTGATCTTTTCAAACATAAAGATTTTCATTTAGGACGTGGTTTTGTAACCAAGAAGTGTCTTATATCTTAGGGTTTTGATGCAAAATTTTGAAGGACCTTAAATTATTGAACAATAGTTTTATTGATCAGCCTGTCTTTGATTATGATTGATGACTATGAAGTAACATAAGAATATGTTGTTGTTGTTTGGAAACAGGCGAGGAGAAGCATCTTCAGCTGCTTCAACTGCTGCGTAAAAGCTTGAACGATTTAATTCTCTATCAATATATATTGACTTGTCACTCAAATATGTAAAATGTATGTTGATGAATCTTTCTTTTATATATGTTTGAATCCATCTCTGTCTCTCTGTTTTACTATATGCACATAGCTCTATTACAAGAGGAAGATTAGTTTCAAATTAAGCTAATTGCTTTGCCTAATTGCTTAGTCACATGTGAACATTACTGACCACTCCAGGTATACATGGTGTACAGAATATTAAATTCTCACTCTAAAAAACACCATAGATTTGTAGACAAAACAAAAAGGCCATTGTTTGATTCTATAATGGGCTTTAATAGAAGCCTGAGAAGTTTCTTCACCAAAGAGTCGTATCTCTGAAATTAAGCTCGTGTCTGTCTCTTTGCTATTCATTTTCAGACACTGACTTATCAGTGCTTCAGAGTTAATGGCAGGTGCAGTCGACAGTGCTTCAGCTGACATTAACCCACATCTTTTATTTATGTTTGTAATCTTTATAATCTCGTGTTGTATACTTAGATCAATAAGTTGATATGGCCGAGTTGGTCTAAGGCGCCAGATTAAGGTTCTGGTCCGAAAGGGCGTGGGTTCAAATCCCACTGTCAACATTCATTTTGTTTTTTTTTTTCATACAGTGACAATGCTAAATAATAACTGTTAAGCTCCAATTTTCATTTTGGTTTTTTCATACAGTGACAATGCTAAATAATAACTGTTAAGCTCCAATTTTCAGAGCTGTATTTTTGGTCTTCGGTCTACCCATGATCCGAGGTATGAATCAACTCAATCGTGAATGATATTATTACTTTGTTTTTTTCTTTTCTTTTTTTGTAAAAATTTGCTGCCTGAGTAAATCAAAACCTCAACAAGAAACTTAAGATTTTAAAAAATTAGCTTTTTCTCGCTTAATACTTTCATCAATCGGTTTAAAATGTTAGTAATTACAATTGGAGAAGATAAGCTCACAAATAAAGGATATAGAATTGAAAACCAAGGAATATACAAGCAGAAAAATGGAAATATCAAACTCGCTAACGGCACACTTGTTCAGTGATCTTAATAAGATGGCAATATTTAGCTCACCGCGGTCCATTGTCATATATTCTGGCAACCGCGATTAAATATTTTAGAATCTTGATAAAAAGTTAAAAATTGGTTTGAACCTCTCACATGATCATATCGTATAAAGTAGTACATTCCGACTTTTACAAATTTCTATAAGGTCAATGTTTCTTTTCTTTTTTTTTTTAACTTTTCACTGCATTAAGATATTTTTGGGGATATTTACATTTTTTAATACACCATTCCAATAACTCTTATTGGGTTCATATAACAAGTCTAAACCTACACAAAACCCAGACAATATTTACTGGCGCAACACAAACCTAGACTAAAATCCAACACAAAAGAGCCCAAAGTAAGGAGACAGGAACTAACTCAGAACCCATAGCCGCGCAAGAAGACTCCCGAGGCACCGAACCACCAAAATACTGAGTTATTTAATGTCAGTATAACACATGCGTTACCTGTGCTAAAATCATCAAGATATGATGATGAATTGAAATCTCAAGAAAGTCACCAATAATGCATCGGAGAGATTTGAGAGATTTGAGAGTTTGAGATAATTAAAGTATTATATTGAAAATCAGATGTGAACCGACGGACAACTAATACACAGGTCAACATTATTAGAAGCTCGCGACCAAAAGACAGGTCCAATAGTTATTTTATCAAAATTATCAATAAAATACAACTTTTAACTCTGCTGGATGTGAAACGTTTTATAAATACATACTAGCTAATGCTATATACTTTTCTTTGAATTCTGTTTTTTTTATTAGATTTATCTTTTAGCAAAAAATACAGAGTCAAATAGTTCATGGAGTATCATTTTGTGTTATTATCCGAGTTTAAACGGATCCAATGCATATTGAAGAAAAACGAATCTTCTTTATTGTTGGACCTTGGGATGTCGCACTCCATCCCCACTAAACCTCCCCTGCTTGTATTGTACCAAGTTTTAGAGGTATACATGGAATTTTTGGTTGTGTCAAGTTGTAATTATAAGGATAGTCGTAAGACAGACTAAAACAAAGCCCTTTGTCCCAAAAAAGAAAAAAAACGAAGACAGACTAAAACATCACTTCATATACGTCGTGACTTGGTTTTCAATGGAGGAAGAGAGACGGAGAGAAGAAGAAAGATCTCATCTTTGGAGTCCTTTCCAGTTCTGTAACAAAGCTCTCAAGAGCTTCCTAAATTGTCTTGGTCGTTATACCTCTCCTTCAAAATCTTCGGTACGTAATCGGTTATTAGGAAACAAAGCTAAAGTGATCAAGGTATTATGCATATGGTCACATGCATATTACTAGTTCAAAAATAAAAATATTCACATGTATATGCATATGTCATTTGATATGCTCGGTTTCGATTCAAATATATTATCTTAAGAATTTTTATATTAGTGATACATAAAACTAATTATAAAATTGATTTTGTCTGGTTCGGTTTGATATAATCGTCTATATATATCTTTATTTAATTTCATGGTTTTAAAATCTTTTTCTTTTATATCGATTTGAATTTGACCATACTATACTGGACGTTCCTAATTTCCTATAATATGATGAGGTATTGAGATTTTTCTTCTAACTACACGTTTACAAGTGCAGGTTCAGGAGGAGGAGACAGCACACGATGTAGTGACGACAAGGGGAATATTAGTCGGATCAAAGAAAAGGCCAAGAGAGCCACACAGCTCTGGAAAGCCAGGCAGCCGCAACTAAAGGAACATTTTGATTTGTTGTTTTGCTATATATCTTTCACCCATAAACGTTACCGGAAAAAAAAAGATTACGGTTGCATGCAATATTCCACGTTTATCATAGACATCGTTTTATGTATTGTTTTTGGCTAATCACCGTTTCATATCATGAAGTTCCATAATTTTTTTTTTTTTAAATAAAATTATTCAAAACATAATGGCTTTTGTTTTCAGACGTTTGTGTTGATACTTGATAGACGACAGACGACAGTGGACGGTGACCAAATGGTACGGAAAATAATGTATCTCTGGTTAATATTAAAATATATTTTTAATATGAAATATATATAACATCTTGTTTCATTATATTGAGATTTTGGTTGAATACCGAAACTTAAGAAAACAGATAAAGTATACTTTTTATTTTTACATCGAAACAGCATTTAGTAGATAGAAAAATACCGGAACAGTCGTAAATTATTGTAAAATACATAAACAAAGTTGATAGGATAAAGAAAATGAAAATTGACATATAAACAATAAAGTAAAATGGTCAGAATATATGCTATCTTTAAATTCGGATGTGTCGATATATGTAGACAAGATATTAGTTTAAATTTTGAGCAGAATATATAATTCAATCGGTAACAACATAGTTGATTAAAAGCCCTTTTATCAAAAAAAAAAAAAAACAACTTAGTTGATTAAGAATTTTTGTTTTACCAGCAAACTGATGTACAATGTTTTTTAAGAAAATGCCGTGCAATGCTTCCAGTGTACTACTAGCTTTTACTAATTTTCTTTAGGAACAGTATCGGTCCTGATATGGGAAAAACCAGAAGCAATTTTCTAAAAATTGACCATTTTTATAAGAATATTTATATACTATAATAATAATTTTCTTATAAAAAAGGCTGAATTTTTTCAAATATTTTTTGTGGGCCGGAAGCGGTTGCTTGTAATGCTTCCCCTCAGGACCAGTACTGAAGAGAAGTTTAGAAAGAACCAGTCACATATTTAGAAAAATACCAAAATCACATGGTTTTTCTTCTTTTTTTATTCGCTGGTCCAATGTCCGTTGACCTATCACTTTTGGAGAGTGACACAAAGTTTCAAGTAGAAGCGTATACCAACCACCACGAGTAATCAACAGGATAGGATCATACCGTCTATTAGTTCACGTATTCTGATCGACTACGATAATATGAAATTAAAGAATGGAGTATTTTTTTATAGTTCCTGCAATATATACATCGCTAATCCGAACAAACGTACGAATATAAGTTCATTCAAATGCGTGTCATATTTTAAATAAATACAACTAGTTGCAAACGGGAAACGTGCAATGATATTTTTTTTATCAAAAAACACATGCAATGTTAGGAATATATGCGACTTGTGAGCTGTTACACTTAAATAAATTGTATAAATACAATTTTATAGTAATTAACTTAAACGCTGAAAGTTGACCAAGAATCAATGCCGAGTGATTTGAACTCTATTAATGTCCCGATTACTCACTTCTAAACACACAATTACAAGAAAGAAAGAAAGAAAGAAAGAAAGAAAGAAAGAAAGAAAGAAAGAAAGGAAAAAAGAAAGAAATAATTTCTTCAAAAAAAAAAAGAAGAGATGGATAAAGAAGGAAGAAGAGGAAATGGAGTTTTGTCTTACGTCTACATCCCTTTTAATTTCATCCACGAGATTCTGCAATCTCTCCTTGTCAAGTTTCTTGGTGTAAGATCTTCTCCAAGTAATTTTCCGGTGAGTATACAATTAACATACAACTAATAGTGGAACTGTATGTTATGAGAAGTTTACGAGTTATGCCTTTAAACAACTGATAATCTTATATATTAAAACAGAAGTTATGACTTGATTTCATGTGTGATTTCTAAAAAAATGGACTGTTACTAGAAAGTTATGTTACATTAATTCTCTAATAATATCATCACTAGGATAAGACCCGCGCCTTGCGCGGGATGAAATTATTATTTTTATTATGTTTTGGAAAATGAAACAAAAGTTCGGTTCCATCTAGATTAAGAATGTTCAATCTGGATATCGGGTTTCCGTATTTTGGTTATTAAAATATAACTACTATTCTAAATCCATATTTACTTCAGTTTGATTTGGTTTATATATTGGTTTTCAGTTTATTCAATTTTATACCAAAATACATCATTATTTAGTTTGAAATTATATTACATATTATAAAATAAATAATATGATCATATTTAGAGTCATATTATCAAAAAGTCATTTACTAAAAAAATATATTATATATTTAACTAAAAGAATTAAAAACAAAAAAAGGTTTCTATGATCTAATAAAATGATCAAATCTAGAATTAATATCAAATCTCTAAATTTTGAAAATAAAAATAAAAATAAAAACAAAACAGAAGCATGAAAGAAAAGTTTTTATATTCTTCCATATTTAGTGTTCATCAAATTAATATGTCTTCGATTGAACACAACTTTGTTTGTTTAAAGATTAAAATAAAATTGTAAAGAATTTCAACTAATTGTTGTCCATCAAATTTATAATTTTTACTTCAGTTTAGTTTTATTAAAAAAAAAAAGATTAAAAAAAAGACGAAGAAAATATGAAGCCTCAGTTGCATTAAATTGTTAGTTAATTATATTTCAAGTGATTCAAGTGATTTACAAATCATAATTATAGTTCAACTTATGTAACAAATAGATATACATATTTACATGTTTCAGTTTAATCGATTATAAATCAAACCATATCCAAATCTTACGGTTTTTATAAAATCACATACATTCGGTTTGTATGGTATATA
>CAKOAT010230710.1:160683-354909 GCA_932364175.1 Eruca vesicaria subsp. sativa | reverse complement strand
GCCTCTTTATATCGTTCATTGTTTTGTCAAAATGATCAAAAGATATATTCATATAATAAACGTTCTTGCCTTTACCATTAAGTATGTACTTGGTCACAAAGTAATTTCCATTTTACATATACACTTCCATAAATTAAAAGGAATGAAGTTATTATAGTTAATATATGCAAATCGTTATCAAATCGTATATTTTCCTTTTTTTCCATTACATGCGTGCGATATATATATATATATATATATATATATATATATATAAAAAAAACTATGTTACATGCGTTATATGCGTCTCTAATTATTTTTCCCTAGCAAATTTCAATTGAACCTAAAGCTGCCACGTCAGTTTAATTGGTATGCTAATTGATTGACAACTAAGCAAGGTTACTTTTTAATTATTACAAACTTGAGGTTACATCTTTTCAAATGTTTCTCAATTAATATATAGGGGATTATTTTATCTTCTAATATGCTTAACAATTTTGTTTTGGTAAATTACCCCACACCTTCCAACTTAATCATGCAAAATATGTCAACAGATATAAATTTAGGAATCTTCTATTATTTATAAGGAAATATGTCAATAATAGTTAAATGCATCCAGAATATATTAACAAAAATCACAGATTATTAATATGTAATATTTATATACCTTAACAAATTTTATACGTTATATATATTAGATAAATTTATTTCGATGTAAAATTTTAAAATTGTATTGTTTAAAAAAAAAGAAATTGTTTAAAAAGTTCCTTTTTAATAAACTTTTTATAATATTAATTTATGAAGCTATAAGTTTAGTTTTTAGCAAAAACATTCTTCGAAGTTTATATTATCTTTGCAAATTAAATTACACTAATATTAAATCAAGCTCTATTTATATTACTTTATCTAAAAATGAAATACTAATCTAACAAACAATAAAATATAGAAGAAGAAACAAACACATGTTTGAAAGTCATGTATAATATAGAAAATTTGAAACAATCTATTTGATTAAAACACTTATTATATAATATTATTATGTTTGAAAAACATTTACTATACATATCGTAAATATGTGNGAAGAAGAAACAAACACATGTTTGAAAGTCATGTATAATATAGAAAATTTGAAACAATCTATTTGATTAAAACACTTATTATATAATATTATTATGTTTGAAAAACATTTACTATACATATCGTAAATATGTGATTACTATAATATATACCAATTTACAAGTGAAAACAAAATGTTTATATAACTATAAACGAAAACAACACCCGCGCGGTTGCGCGGGTCAAAATCTAGTATAAATATTAAATTTGTAAACGTATAATACTATTAATTTGAATATGTTTCTTTCTTTCTTTCTTTCTTTCACGTGTTACTTAATATGCTTCATTATGTCTCTTCTTGCTTACCATCACAAAGATTTCTAATGATAACTGTATACATATATGATAAATGATAAATGATGCATGGTGATGAAGACATCGGAAGAAGAGGACGTCACAGAGGTTGTGGAAGTGTCGTCGAGGAAAGCTTCATCGAATCTGGAATATAGTTCCGGCAAGCCTGGAGGTACCAACATGTATGGTGCCTAATGTTTTATTCCGGCGTGTCATCCATGTGAAGCAAAGTCAAAGTCAACGTCAAGTTAATAATGTACGGAGAAAATCTTCTACTTCTGTGTGTATTATATGATTCTTGTTTATAAATATTTGTACTTTTGTGTGTATATTGTTCACAAATATTTATTATTTTTGTATGTATTATGATTTTTGACTGTGTAATTTTGTAAGTTTGTTTGAGTGTTGATTGGAAGACAATAAAAACCGCAAATTCTATGATTACTGAGTATGAAAGTTGAACATGGAAACGAGCTGGAGTTAACAACTAGGACATGTAGTTAAGAGTCTTTTTAACTTTGTTGTGATGTAGAATTTGATAATCTTGTTTACAAGATACTCTAAAGGAAACCTGCTTTGCGTCTTTTTTTTTTTTTTTTTGAGCAACTCCTGCTTTGCGTCTCAAGCATCAAGATCTCCATAGTTTCATATCAATCAGACTAAGCCTATTCTTAATGTATAAAATGAAATGAGATGTGATTGTTCAAACTTCAACCTTCTACTCCTTAGCTCGCTTTGCAAAATAACTTGATGCGATTCTGGAAAACCTAGTGATTGTGAAGAAAAGTTGCAATAAAGAACGTCCCTTAACAATCCCTTCCTTCAAATTCCTCGCTTTTTTAGCTACCACTGGTTCTGTTCCCTTAGTCTCGGTTTGATGCATCACCTCCTGCATAGAAGCTACTGAATGAAGTTAAAAAAAACAGACTTAACCGTGAAACCCCACACCTGATAAAGAAAAAAAAAACAGAGTTTAGAAGTAAAAGCTAAAACCTGGATTCATGTTTATTAACCTCCTTAGTTTATCTTCAGTAACACGAATAGCCCCTGTTGAGCTTTTAACACCTTGAGTGATACCTTGCCTACACAAATATTGAAGAGTTACAAATGGTAAGCACGATAGATGTGAAGCCAGAAGCAGAAACAAACCCTAAATCACTAAGCTCCATGGTCAAGTCACTAATCTCCATCCCAGATAAGCGAACAGCAGCCATAGTATCAGGTAACTCTTCTCTGGTTACATCCAATAGCTTTTCAAGAGACTCAGCTGCTTTCTTCAAAGCCTTTTCAAAGTAAACAAATAGATAGATATTCTAAATTTCAAACCCAAAGAAATCTGTAAAAAAAAAATCTAAAAAGACAAATGTTCAAGAACTAACCAAGAGTGTCGGGATTGCAGACAAGAACAGCCATGATGCTGAAACAGCTGTCTGCAAGTGTATAATAACAATGGTGCTAATGATTATATCTTTTTTTTTTGCTTAAATAATGATTTATTGTTACAAAAGTGAAAGTTCATATAAGCAAATTCAGAGGACGAAGATCTCGAGGAGTAACAGTGAGACTTACTACGCAAGCGACGAGATTGAGCATGAAGAAGTGTTTCTGCGTGAGTGTACATTGGAGAGGAGGCTGTCTCACTGAAGAAATCAATTCGGAAGAAGACTCGATTGATTCCGAAACCTTAGCGAATCGCAGAGGTGGAGAAGCTCGCCGGAGAGTGTACCGGCGGCGAAGTGGTAATTTTGTAACGACGAATCTGTGATGGAGAATCGGATTTGGGAAGATTTTCGGTTTAGACGATTGCAGATTTGAAGTGGGAAACATAGTGAATGCTTTCGATCTTATTCGTCAGAATCCATTGTTGAGCTTAGAGACGATAACAGTGGAGATCACTTGGCAGGTTTTAAAATTTGCAAATAAGTCCTCTATTAATGATTTAATTTGGTAAAACTTCGCATACTATTATCTTAACGATATTGACATCCGTTGCTGTAATTGGTCCTCATTATGAAAAGGATTACCATTGGGCCTTTGGATGAATAAAATTGGGCTTTTATTTAAGTTTTGGGCCTCAGAGATAATTTTGCAAACGGACGCCTGATTTTTAATTTGGGGGGTGGGGGGAAATTAAAAACCCTAATTCATCTTTTTTCCGAAGAGGCGTTGGTTTGAAGCAGGACAATAAATAAATAGAAAAGCAAGGGAGTCTGCTGAAATTCGAAATTACGGATCCACCGCCATTAGATCCCTTAGCTTTCTCTCTCCTCTTTCGTCGCCGAAGCATTAGGGTTTGAGTGTGCAATGAGGAAAGGAGATAAGAGAAAGGGTGCTTCTAAAGCCGGACGCAAAGATGCGGTTGCAGAGAGTCACAACGATGAGGTGATTGCTGAGTCTCTTGAGGATTCGACGCAGGAGGAGAGTCAACTTCCTAAGGAAGATGTTGCCGAGGAGAATGGGAAAGAAGATGCCGAGAGAAATCAAGAGAACGGAGTGAAAGATGAGGAAGAAGACAAACAGGTCGATGAGGCTAAAGACGCTTCATCTGCTCAGCAAAAGGAGGACGTCAAAGCCGAGGAAGAAGATAAGAAGGAGAAGCCTGCTGCTCGTGGTGGTGGTAAGCGAAAGAGAGCCACCACGAAGAAGGAAATTGATGTGAAAGATGAGAAGAAACCGGCTCCGAGAGCGAAGAAAGCACGAGTGATTAAACCACAAGAAGAGCCTGAGTATTTCGAGGATGAGCGTAATTTGGTAATGTTTTAGTCTTTGGAATTATCTTATAATCATGCGTAACGGATTAAGATTCATCAGTTGGATTAAAATGCGATTTGGAGGTTGTGATGTGTGTGTTGGATTGAGATTCATCACTTGGATTATTAGTTTAGAGCTGATAAGAGCGTTTAGTTGCAAGATAGATATAACTTATTTAGATGTAGTGTAATAATAGTTTGATAGGTTTATTTTCTTCGAGTATGATAATTGTTTGCCGTATATGGTATATGCTGCTTCGAGCATGAGTTATTATAATGTCGAATGGTGTGGGAAGATTTCAGTATTGTTTGTTTCTAATTAAAAGGATTGTTTTCTAAATTTCATGTATGCTTATTTTGTGTTTTTTTTTTTTACAGGAGGGTTTGTGGAAGGCTGCATTTCCAGTGGGGACTGAGGTATATTTTTCTTGAGGAATTTGGCTTTGAACGTCCGAGATATATATTTGCTTATGGTTTTGTTCTTTTCTGGTGGCAGTGGGACCAATTAGATGCACTCTATGAATTCAATTGGGATTTCAAACATCTCGAAGTAAGTTTGTTTCGATTATATTATCCTTTTTGTTGTCAGTTGTTGAGTCGACAGGGTTTTCAGGGTTGATGAGATTCTGATATTTATGTTACTTTTGTTGTATGCCAGGAAGCATTGGAGGAGGAAGATGGATTGCTCTATGGCAAGAAAGTCTTTCTTTTTGGTTGTACAGAACGTAAGTTGTCTCCTTGTCTTTGATTATTGATAGTTGGAGCTATGTTTAATTCTTTTATGCTGTCACCTTGTCTTTGATTATTGATAGTTGGAGCTATGTTTAATTCTTTTATGCTGTCACCTTGTCTTTGATCCTGGTTAAAACATGCTTAAGCACTTGTGATATACTGATATCGTTTTTGTTGAATATTCTCTATTCATCGTTACAGCCCAGTTAGTCCCATTCAAAGGTGCAAACAAGATTCTCCATGTTCCAGCAGTAGTTGCTGTAAGTTCTTCTTTAAACTACTATCAACATTTGCTTGGTATCGTTGATATCTGGGTTCAAAATCATATATCATTTCTCATGGTTAAATTTTATCCATTCTCTATTTGCAGGTTGAATCACCCTTCCCACCTTCTGATAAGATTGGAATCACGTCGGTCCAGAGAGAAGTGGAGGAAATCATTCCAATGAAGACGATGAAAATGGACTGGCTTCCTTACATTCCAGTTGACAAAAGGTTATTAGACCATGAATTATACTTGCATCTGAACTCATTTGGTGGGATCGTCTACATCAGTGAGAAGAGAAACGAAGATTACATCTCGTTCTATTCTTACTTTTAATGTTTACCAGTATTTGCTAACCACCTTTGATTTTTTCCTTCCTGCAGAGGTAGACAAGTTGATAGGATGGACTTTCAAATTTTTGTCTTGGGCTGTACCCGGAGGAGGTAAGTAAACATGTGTTGCGTTCTCTTCTTAGTGTCAGTTGGCTGATAGAGTTAAAAAGATCGATGTTCACTTGCTATGAAGGGCTTTTGTGTTACATTCCATGTGATACTGAAATCAAAACGTGAAACATGGATACACGTGGCCACCATTTGAAAGTTTGATGAGTCAATTTGCATCATATCTGCATAGTATAGTTTGAATCTACCAGTTCTGGTGGTGTATTGAGTTTACCTTTGTATTATCTGCAGAGCTGCTCTCAGACGCATGAAGGAAGATCTCGTCAAGAAGTACGAGTATTGCCTTCCTTGTGAGTTTTATTCCTCATTACCGACATCAGTTAAATTAACTGGATCGAAAACCAGTTATAGTACATGGCAAGCAACGACAAATCTAATCTCTTTTTTTTTTTGTATTTGTAGATTTCTATCAGCCATTTACGGAAGATGAACTGGAACAGAGTACTGAGGTTCAAATAATGTTCCCCTCTGAACCGCCGGTAAGTCTTTCGCTTGTAATGAATGTGTGTGGAGTGGTAGTCTACATAAAATGGCTTGGTAGGGGCACATTGTTTATGGTATATTTTAATAATCAAGCTTTATCGTTCTTCTATTTGTGCAGGTTGTATGTGAATTTGACTGGGAGCTTGACGAACTTGAGGTGTGCCTTTGGCTTTTCTGTAACGATAAAACTTGAAAATTACTTCTTCATTTGATTCAAGAGCATCATTTTCTCTGCACTGCTCCTTTCTCGTGTGTTCTTGCATTCATCGTATGTGTTTTGTGCATTTATCTCAGGAATTTGTCGATAAACTGATTGAAGACGAAGCCTTAGCTGCAGAACAAAAGGATGAATTCAAAGTGAGTGGAGCTGTATAACTCAATAGTCAGTTCATGATGTGGTAAGGATTTGTCTAAGTTCTTTTGTTTTTTATTGTTCACAGGAATATGTGAAAGAGCAAGTTCGAGCTGCAAAGAAAGCTAATAGAGAGGTAAACTGTAACCAAACCAAGATGGATGATATTATATTAAATGAAACTGTTTGCTTACGGAATGATCATTGCAGGCCAGAGAAGCTCGAAGGAAGGCAATAGAAGAAATGAGCGAAGAGACTAAGCAAGCCTTTCAAAGCATGAAGTTCTACAAATTCTACCCTCTACCTTCACCAGAAACACCAGATGTCTCTGGCGTCAAGGTAAGAACAAAAGAAAACAAAAAACAGTGTCTGCGAAAGGACGTTCAGTTCTTAATATGTGAATCTGGTTTACTGTTTTTTGCAGTCGCGGTTCATCAACAGATACTATGGAAAGGCTCATGAAGTCCTTTGATTATCAAAACTTCAGAACCCAGAATAACGTTTCTTGGCAGCTTCAGCAGAAGTGAATTTTTGTGATCAGAGGTGTCTCAGAAACTCTTTGAGCTTTATTCATAGTTAAAAAATCCTCAAGTCTGGATGACATAATGTACTTTTCATTTATGTTTGTATTCTCCACTCCAGTAACAAAAGAGCCAATGTACCCAATTTTTTTACTTTTTCTTTTTTGGTAGAAACTTGGAGACCAAACAGCAATTTATTAATCTACAAACAGCAACGGCACACACAAAGAAGATTGATAGAGATTAGTGTGGTCATATCTAGAGTGTGATTGAATGTGCACGATTAGAGTAAAATATAGGGTTTATGTGAAAAGTTTCATATTTTTGTTTCCTCTCATTTACTCAAATTTATCAGTCATACCCTTATGTTTTTGCTGAGGTTTTCCCTAGTAAGGTAGAAGAAAAGGTTTTCTAACACAAAAACTGAGTTTGGTTATAGAATGTTGTTTAATATTTCCTTTCATCTTAATTGATTATATATGATCTGCTTGTTAAATTAAATTGACATTTTTATCAGCGATTCCATAATTATTAGAAATCATTACCACAGAAATCATATATACAACATGCAAAGCACACATAAGCTATAAACATTTACGTTGCTGATTATATTTACAACTTCCGCAAATAGTTTCTTCATCCGCAAGACAAGTATCATCATCATCATCATCATCATCAAATAAGCAGCTTTTATTCTTGTCCAAAATCCACACACCATCAAACACCAATCTTGATTCTTAACAGTCTCAAAACCTTTCTTGAAAATCAAATCTCCTTACTTACGTTGGTTCACGTTGACGAGTCGCCCAACTCGAGCTTAAAGCTCTTAACCGTTGGAAATACTCACCTAACGCTAACAATCCTCTAGCTGCTTGTCTTGTGGTTAAGATCCTATGCATCTGTTGCAATGTCTCATGTCTTAGATGATCAGCCTACACCAACAACAAAAAAAAAACTAACAGTTTAAGAAAACAACTCAAGAAACACAATTCTTGTTTTAATAATTTAAAATATTTTTCTCTTACCTGATTCACAAAACTGACCAAAGCCTCTAGTCTCTCCATAGCACAAGTTATTTGAGGAATGTAACTTCCTTCACCGAGATTCCCAGCTGCTACACTATCTGCTAATGTATGCTGCAACTTCTCCATCCCTTGAGATACAGCATCTTCAGCTTGTTGACATGATTGCCTCAAGTTACACACATCCAATACTTGTTGATCCATCAAAGGATCAAAATGTGGTAACAGAACCTAACCACAAAAAAAAAAGAGAACATCTATATTGTGAGAAAAGACATTACTTACTATGGATTCAAGACGAGTTTCTTGATTACCTTGAGCAGCTCTGAGGGTCTAAATCCACCTATCCACAAGAAGAACCTCTCTGCTGAAGTTTTCCACATTCCAGACATGATGTAAAAGACATCAATCTTCGCAGCAGCTGACTTCATTCGGAAGAGTTGAAAGTAATGTTTCATGGCATTGTCAACTAGCAAACGAAGCTCCACATCACTGACTTGTCCGTGTAAAACCGTTCTCAGCTCGTTTATTTGCCTGTTCTGTTCTTCCACCCAGTGTCCATATTCCATCTCAAATGCTATAATCCCTAACAACAACAACAAAAACCGAAACTGAGTATGAGAGATATGACTAGGAACATGCCCAAAAAAAAAGTGAAAAGATTCAAATTCAAACCTGAGCTCATCTTATCTGAGAAACCAAGAGCATTAGTATCTACTCGGTTCCCTTCATAGAAACCCTGTTGTCTAGCACGATCGAGTTCTTGCTCTAAATGAATTAGCTTCAACCGGCTTGTTTCTAGCTGCTGAACATAAGCCTGACAAGACAAGATTCTTAAGTATAACAAAAACAAAAACACAACTATTTCAAGAAGTTTCATACTTTCTTTCGCAAACGACTTTTCCTAGCTGCTTCTCGATTCTGTGCAAGCCGTCTCTGTGTCTGTTAAGAGATCAAAGATCCAAAATTTACAAAAAAAAAACTCCAAAGATAAAAACAAAATGAGGTGTAGTAAACTTACTTTATCAGGATGTCTAGATGTGGAAGCTTCTTGGTCAAACTTGTGAGGAGTTCCATTAGAAGTATCCTCTGACTGAAACAAAAGATGAAAAGCAACCATTAATTAGTTTCTGAACTAGAAATGATAGAACTGATCTTGAGATAAGTACCAAGCTGTCTGGTTTAGCATTTGTGGGGATGATGATAGAGTTAGGTGTATAGATGCCTCCACTGTTCTTGAAGCTTTCTTCCCACATACTGGTCTCGTAGATTTCAAACCTTCTCGGAGAAACAAAGTGTGTTGAAGTTGTATTCATGTTTCCTCAACTAGCAAAAAGCAACAAAAGATACATACAAAACTTCATTAACCAACTAAACTCAAGAACTGCAAAGTTGCATACAAGATCACAAGTTGAGTGTTATGTAAGACATTTGCACCTAAAAGAAAAAAAGAAAGTTTGTGGTCATATTCCATTCACCCAATAGGTCAACGCCACCTCTACTTGTATAAGCTCCATTGATAAGGGGACTCATATACACCCTAAAAACCCTATTCTTGAAAGATAAAAAAAAAAACAGACCAAACTATAATGTCAGTGTCAGTTAATGGATCACACTGTATCTTCTTCTTTTAGGTATTGATGGTGGACCATCTTAAACACCTCCCAATAAGGAAAAAAAAAAATTATTCCATCACTGATTTGATATCAATCAACCTTCTGTTTCTGTCACAAAAGTCAAGATTCTATTGAAAGGCAGCTCCTAGAAGAAGAGACACATAACCAAATATCACATAGGTAGGAGCTAGTTTCAACTAACAACAGTCAACCCTAATCCAGAGCCAGAGAAGGAGTAATCATCTAGTTAGTTGACTCTTTCATCATTTAAGGTGAAACAGTTAGAGAATGAAACAGTGAGAATCAAACAAAAATAGAGTCATAACAGAGAAAGAGGTAGAGAGATCCGAAGCTGAACCTTCTTGTCGTCTTATGTGTCAAAAGGGAGCAAACTTTTCTGGCGGAGACCATGAAGTAAAGCCAAAAGCAAAGGAACTCTTTGTTTTTTTTTTACTTTTAGAGAGGAAACCTGACGCAAAGCCCAGAAAAACGCAGTTCAAAATGGTCTGATAATATCTATTTTCTCTGGTCTTTGTCTCTTTTGTTCTGTTTTTAGGTGATTCTATTTCTACTCTTTTTGAAAATAGTGCATAATTTCTTTTACTTTGATAATTTTGATTAACATTTGTTTTGTGCTTATTCTCTTTTGTTTGGTTCTCTCGTTTGTCATCCTCCACTACCTCGTTGATATGCGTACCAGGTCGATTGCGAATTTCTAAAAGCAGACCCGTTTTTTTTTTTACCTTTTCTATAATTCCATTAAAATATATAAGAATATTCTATAAAAATAACCAGACCGAAATTTTGTTAAATTTTTTTAATATCTAAACCTTTTTTAATACCTAATTTAATACATGAACTAATTATTTTTATTACTTTGATATATATATTTTTAAAATTGTACTCATTGTAATATTTAGTGTATGTTCACTTGATAAATTTCAATCAAACTTAAAATTTTATAGAACTAAAAAAACATCTTAAAAAATTCAGTTTTATTTATTTTTTTAAGAATAAAGATAACTATTTTTTCGGGAATTTTTTTTAATAAACTATTAGCTTCTTACTATATGTATTTTTGTGAATTATATATTTTGTTATATTATATTATCCACATGGTCGTCAAATTTAGCGGCCACTCCCGTCGGTGGTGATAATTCATTCGACGGTACACGCGCATAGTAGTATTAAGCGCGTGGGGATGAGATTGTGGTATGATTTATCGCGGGAATGAAAAGCGGTTAATTCTCGAGGAGTATATATTGTAACGGCTATTTTCTAAATTATATATATGAAATTTATTAAAACACCAACCAAAGAAAGTAAAGCGACCGAATGTACCGTTTGTTCCGATATTTTAAAACATGCTGATCAAATGTTGACACTATAAGCCTTTGACATTATAAGCAAAATCAGAGACCACCATGTATTTGTAACATCCCGGTTTATGGTTTATGGAAAGGTTTAAGAGAATTGATTTGGCTACCTATGTCATCAAAATGTACTTACCTTTTCGGGAGCACATCCAGAGAGAACTCCAAAATTAAGCGTGCTTGAGCTGAAGTAGTCAAAGGTTGGGTAACCTATCGGGAAGTGATTCGCGATACCGTGTAACTGAGACCAAAGCACGGAGAAAGGTCGGGTGGTGATTGCAGGGTCAGTATCATGACTCTAGAGCCTAGGAAAATTAACGGACCGACCGTTGGAACGGGATGGGCCCACGAGCCGAGAGAGCGGGCGTGGGTGGCCCATTAGCTGTGGGCAGTCGGGGCGTTACAAGTGGTATCAGAGCTGGTTAGCCATCTCAGTTCTGACCTGAGAGGCGTCTTAAGACCCGTGGAGCGCAACAGGAACGTTGCGTTCTTTGAGAGGGGGTGAATTGTAACATCTCGGTTTGTGATATATGGAAAGGCTTAAGAGAATTGATTTGGCTACCTATGTCATCAAAGTGCACTTACCTTTTCGGGAGCACATCCAGAGAGAACTCCAGAGTTAAGCGTGCTTGAGCTGGAGTAATCAAAGGATGGGTAACCTATCGGGAAGTGATTCGCGATACCGTATAAGTGAGGCCAAAACACGGGAAAAGGTCGGGTGGTGATTGCAGGGCCAATAAACATGACTCTAGAACCTAGGAAAATTAATGGACCGACCGTTGGAACGGGATGGGTACACGAGCCGAGAGAGCGGGCATGGATGGCCCACTAACTGTGGACGGCCGGGGCGTTACAGTATTCTTTCGAAAGTTTTAGCTTTACCAATTAACGCTTATGTAACGTATATTTTTTTTAAAAAATACCAACGAAGAATTAGTCTAATTGACAAAACGATTGAATCGGTATGAGAAATCTAAGAAATTATAGGTTAGATACTTTATGGGAGGAGTCTGTTCTACTAAAAAAAATTATTTAATATAGTTCGGATCTTGATTTATGAAGATGTACAGGCATTCGTATCCAAAATTTTCTAGTCATTAACAAATAAATTCTTTAAATTTTTGAAGATATGATTTTTTTCTTTATTCTAAAAACTGGTATGGTAATTTATTCTTATAATAAATTTAATTGTTAGCTCGAATAAAAATTAAGAAATATAGCTACAAAACAAATAGTTTCTATTACAAGATTCACATGTTCGTCTTGTTCGTATACGTGATTATTATTGGAGATAAAGCTAAAGTTGAAGATAAGGACGTTAATATTTAGAGATAATGATGTAATTTATATAGGAGTTATCTTTGTAGAGTCGGTTGTTGACTCGAGTATATATACGTTTGTAAATCAATGAATAAAGGCAAGCAATTCAGCTAACTTACATGGTATCAGAGCAAAGATCAACATAAAATTTCTTTGTTTCGAATTGCTAAAATAAAAATCAAACAATCATGAGTGAAGATGCAGCGAAGATGATGATATCAAAACAGAACGAGGTTATGGGGAGTTCTCCGTATGCTCTGTTTTCATCTGATAATCCAGGAGCCTTGATTACTTCAGTGAAGTTGAAGGGCGATAATTATAATGAGTGGGCTTTGGAGATGGTTAATGCACTCCGAGCTAAGAAGAAGATGGGTTTCGTGGATGGTACGTTACCGAAGCCAAGTGAAGATAGTCCCGATTTAGAAGCGTGGCTCAGTGTTAACTCTATGATAGTGGGTTGGATCCGTTCGTCTATAGAACCAAAAGTCCGATCTACTGTGACTTTCATTACTGAAGCGCAGAAGTTATGGGAGAATTTGAAGAAACGTTTTGAAGTAGGAAACAAAGTGCGTATTCATCAGTTGAAAGAACAATTAGCATCTTGTAGACAGGATGGACAGGCTGTGATAGACTATTATGGACGTCTAGCTATGATGTGGGAAGAATTGCAGACGTACAAACCACCTCCGGCTTGTACATGTTCTGCGGCAGCAGCTTATGAAAAAGAAAGAGAAGAAGAAAGAGTGCATCAATTTATTATGGGGCTAGATGATTCCAAGTTTAGCAATGTGGTGACAGCAATCATCGAAGCTGATGAGCTACCTGATTTAGGTAAAGCTTATGCTAAGGTGATTAGGGAAGAAGCTAGAATGAATGCAACTAAATCTCGTGAAGTAGCTCAGCAAGAGGCGATTGGTTTTGCTAGCAACAAAAGAGAAAATCAACTGGAGGAAGGGTCCAGGAATATGTCCAAAGGAGAGAATTTAGAAGCAAGTGGCTTTGTGGCACGATCTGAGAACACAAACTCTGGATATGGAAATAAAGCTAGAACATGTTCAAACTGCGGCAAGACGGGTCATGACAAGAGCAGTTGCTGGCAAATCATTGGTTTTCCTGAGTGGATGGTTGAGAGAAGAGGCAGAGGAGCTGGTAGAGGAAACGGACGAGGTGGTTATGGTCGTGGGGGAGCTACTAATGGTCGTGGTTCAGCACATACAGCACAAGCGACTAGCTCTTATGGTTCAGGGACTGGTGATTTGTCTCCTGAGCAGTGGAAAGCCATAACTCAAATCATCAATGGAGGGAGATCAGGCAATCAGTCTGAAAAGCTTTCTGGTAAGCAAATTGGTGATGTAATTATCGATTCAGGTGCGTCTCACCATATGACAGGGGATGTGTCATTGCTTGTCAATGTAAGGAATACTCCAGCTTGTAAAGTTGGCTTCGCAGACGGTGGAACTTCAACGTCAACTCAGATGGGTGACATGGTCTTAACGGATCGTATATCACTCAAAGATGTCCTATTTGTACCAAATTTGGATTGTACACTTATTTCAGTGTCCAAGTTGCTGCGCCACACTAACTGTTTTGCACTTTTCACGGATACTATTTGTGTTTTGCAGGACCGTTCTTCGAAGACTCTGATTGGAGCCGGTGAGGAACGTGATGGGGTATATTATTTCAAGGATGTTAGAGTAGCTCAAGCCAACAAAGCTAGTGGAACTGAGAAACAAGTTTTGTGGCATAGGAGACTTGGACACCCTGCTATTTCAGTGTTTTCTTCTTTGTCTGAGATTTCTGGTGTTAAAAATAATGCTTGCTCTAGTCAGTGCGACGTGTGTTTTAGAGCAAAGCAAACAAGAGATGTTTTTTATGATAGTATGAATAAAACTAGCAAGAGTTTTGAGTTGATTCATGTGGACGTTTGGGGCCCTTATAGGGTACCGGCTTCGTGTGGGGCTGTGTACTTTCTTACTGTGGTAGATGATTACTCAAGAGCTGTTTGGACACACTTATTACTTGCTAAGTCCGAAGTTCAAAAGGTACTGAGACGGTTTTGCATTTATGCTGAGAAACAGTTTGGACTTGCTGTCAAGACTGTTAGAAGTGATAATGGAACAGAATTTATGTGTTTAGGAGATTATTTTCGAGAGGCAGGAATCATTCATCAAACTAGTTGTGTTGATACGCCTCAACAAAATGGTCGTGTGGAAAGAAAACACAGGCACATACTCAACGTGGCAAGAGCAATGTTGTTTCAAGCAAAAATGCCTGTGAAGTTTTGGGGAGAAGCTATTACTGCAGCTACTCACGTAATCAACATGACACCTAGCAAGGTGTTGAAAGGAAAAACACCTTATGAAGTTTTGTTTGGAGTTAAGCCGCCTTATGACACATTGCGTGTGTTTGGGTCTTTATGTCATGTACATCGAAGAGATAGGAGCAAAGATAAGTTTGGAGCACGCAGTAGGAAGTGTGTGTTTGTTGGTTATCCATTTGGAAAAAAGGCATGGAGAGTTTATGATATGGAAAGGAATGAGTTTCTGATTTCTAGAGACATCAGTTTTGAGGAAAACGTGTTTCCTTTTGATCAAGTAAAAGAGAACAGTTCAGAGATACAAATCATGTCTGGTGGTCCAGATGATGATTGGATCATCGATGTGGTGGTAAACAAGTCAGGTAATGCAGAGGCTGCAAAGGAAGTTGCAGGTGGAGTACTTACTAGTGAGATCACAAGTACTGAAATGGATATGGTGGCAAACGATAACAGAACAGATAAGGCTGCTGTAGAGGATGTTCCTAAAGATAAAAATACAGAGGAGATGACAGTTACAGATTCAGAAATGGGCAGAGGTTGCAGAGAAAAGAAAACTTCATCTAGACTGCGAGACTACATTACGTACAATGCACACTGCATTAAGGAAGACGAAGAACCCCATCACGCACACACCGGCTTCACTCAACAATCAGAGTCTTTGACGACAGTCCTAGGTAAAACACCATATCCCATCATTAATTATATATCTGATGATAAGTTTTCACCTGAGCACAGAGCTTTCTTAGCGGCTATAACGAGTGGGAATGAGCCAAGGAATTACAAAGAAGCTGTGCAACAAAAGGTGTGGCGTGATTCAATGAGTAAAGAGATCACTGCTTTTGAGATCAACAAAACGTTCAGTATAGTTGACTTGCCACCCGGTAAGAAGGCTATTGGGAATATGTGGGTATACAAATACAAATATAATGCAGATGGAACCATGGAGAGAGCCAAATCTCGTCTTGTGGCTTTAGGCAACAGGCAGGTGAAAGGCAGGGATTTCAAGGAGACATTTGCTCCTGTTGCCAAAATGACTACTATAAGATGTTTGTTGCGTATAATAGCTGGGAAAGGCTGGATTGTGCATCAGATGGATGTGCACAATGCTTTCTTGCATGGAGATCTAAAAGAAGAGGTCTACATGAAGCTTCCGCAGGGGTTTAAAGCATCAGATTCCAATAAAGTTTGTCGGTTACACAAAGCTATATATGGTTTAAAGCAGGCTCCTAGATGTTGGTTTGCTAAGCTAACGCAGGCACTGAAGAAGTTTGGGTTTGAACACTCATATGCAGACTATTCACTGTTTATATACTCAAAAGGAAGCGTGGAACTCAGAGTACTTATTTACGTGGATGATTTACTAATCTGTGGAAATGATGCTGAATTTTTAACGAAGTTTAAAGCGCATTTGGGGAGGTGTTTTCACATGAAAGACTTGGGGAAACTGAAGTACTTCCTAGGCATAGAGATAGGACGTGGTGAAGAAGGTTTTATACTTACTCAACGCAAGTACACACTGGACTTGGTTGCAGAGGTAGGGCTGTTAGGTGCCAAACCAGTGGCGACGCCCATGGAGATTCAGCACAGATTAGCATTGGACTTGAGTCCGTTTTTGACTGATGCAGAGAGATACAGACGGCTGGTTGGAAGGTTGATTTACTTGTCGATCACAAGACCAGACATATCGTATGCGGTACATATCTTGTCTCAGTTTATGCAAAAGCCTCGGAAGATGCAGTGGGAAGCTGCAATGAGAGTAGTACGTTATCTTAAAGGCACTGCTGGTCAGGGAATATGGTTGAGATCACATGATGATAGTAGCTTAAGTGTGTACTGCGATGCTGATTGGTCAGCTTGTCCAACTACAAGGAGGTCTTTAAGCGCATATGTAGCAATGGTGGGTGGTTCTCCGGTTTCTTGGAAGACTAAGAAGCAAGGTGTTGTGTCACATTCATCGGCAGAATCGGAATATAGATCGATGGCTCAGGCTACGAGAGAGATTAAATGGCTTAGAAGGTTATTAAGAGACTTGGGAGCACCACAAAGGAAACCGGCGAAGTTATTCTGTGATAGCAAATCTGCTATGTATATAGCAGCTAACCCGGTTTTCCACGAGAGAACCAAACATATAGAGTCTGATTGTCATCAGGTGAGAGATGCAATTCAAGAAGGCATACTAGAGACAGTCTACGTTAGGACAAATGAGCAGTTGGCGGATGTTTTAACGAAGTCACTTGGAAGAGTTCAGTTTGAGAATTTGTTATTCAAGTTGGGAGTTAGAAACTTCCACCTTCCCAACTTGAGGGGGAGTATTGGAGATAAAGCTAAAGTTGAAGATAAGGACGTTAATATTTAGAGATAATGATGTAATTTATATAGGAGTTATCTTTGTAGAGTCGGTTGTTGACTCGAGTATATATACGTTTGTAAATCAATGAATAAAGGCAAGCAATTCAGCTAACTTACAATTATATTATAACCTGAAAAATGAAAAATGAACTTCATTTTGCGAAGGAATCAGCTGATAAAGTAACATTACAAAAGATTGGCTCTTCATGTTTCATAGGAGACATTTGTGTGACCGCAACTTTTTCTACCCACTTGCCTCTTTACTTATCATGTTAATCATAATGGATACTATAAATCTTGTTCACGTGTTTATTGTTTGCCCGATCCATCATTTGATTAGTTAAATCTCACATCATTATTTGAGGTTTACATATAAATCTAGGTGATTTTTTTTCTGTATAAACAAACATTATAGATTCGTATAACATACATGCATATATAATTGTTCACGTGTTTTATTGCTTTCCCGATCCGTCATATGATCAATTGTGTCCTCATACATCATTATCTGAGGTTTACTTTTCAGTATGTTATTAACAAATATAAAACACCACACCCGTAAATAGACACAATAGTATTTTATTTTATAAACCAATTGTATTAATAACCAGAACAAAAATTTAAAATTTCGCGTGCAAGTGATATTTATGTGTAAAGTGACACAAATCATGATGTGATAGTGGATGTAGCCACTCATTCCATTTTAGAGGTTTTTATCAAGTTGGTTGATTGCTTTGTGATATTTTTCATCTACACGTACTACACACTGAAATAGTTTCAACCAAAATAACAATGTGAGTCTGTGACAATAATGTATATTCGAATACAGGGAACATTAACAATGCAAACAAAGATATATATTCGAGGAAAGATGAATTAATGAGACACGACCCACAAACTCTTTGGCTTTGCGTTGGCCTATTTGTGGAATTACTCTCATGAAAAGTGGTTTGCACTAAGAGTGGCTATCGTCACTCAGATTTTTTTTTCCCCATTCGTATTGATTGCTAGCAAGTAGCAATTCATGTTTTGAAACCAAAACGAGAGTTTCATGAACCCTACAACATTTTATTCGGCTTTACTTGTATACATTATTCGAGAAAGTAAAAAATATGATTTTGAGTTTAATGTCAAATATCATAGAAGAAGATGCTATAATTCATGCCCAATATAGAGCCGTCGTAAGCTCAACGATGGGAATAAGGGTCCATCCAAAATAAAACATTTTATGTTAGTTATGCTTTATTTTTTTGCTCAATTTACAAGGTGTAAAGTTGTGATGCTTTATATTTAAAGAATTTCAAAGCAAGACTTTCTTTAAAAAGTATAGATCTGTTAAGTTGTACTAGGCTACTAGCCATTGAGTATATTGTTGTTACTTTTTTGAAGATAGACTCATAAGAGTCTTGTAGCCAATATTGATTAATTGACGTGTTCTACTTTGTAACTACTCATTATATCTTACATTCTTACTAAAATTCATATGGTTCAGATGCTAAATCATGATAATAACCCACAAATAGTTATTCTATAGTTTTGCAAGAAAACATGAGAAAAGAAGGTAAAGAAAAATCAAAAAAAGTAACGAAGTTGAGAATGTCTCTGAGACATTTACTCCAAGGCAAATGGGAAACTATCATCATTAAGATTACTTCTTTTTCTTCTCTTTCCTTTTTGTTCCTTTCACTACATTTTATTTATCTTCTGTTACTTTTTGTTTTATCTTTATGATTTATTGAATAAGCTGAATATTTTCAAACTAAAATACAATTTATTTCTATAGATGGGGGCCTGGTTAATATTAATATCAGGCTTATATCTGAAACCGGAGAATAATATTAGGATCCAATTATATAAACTGGAGATAAAATCAGGGCCCAATAACTTTAAACACTCTTCACAGTAACATATTTTACTTTGTTGTGTGCACTGAAGTCATAAATTCTTAATTAGTTAAAATATCCATATAATTATATATTCTTTTATTTTCCTATATATTAATTTAGAAATAAATTTAGTGATTCTTGCTTATGTCTCATTTATAGGATAACTTTCTAATTAATATTTTTAATTTGATTGGTTGATGGATTTTTATTTTTATTTTATATAATTCAGTATAATAAAAATCAAGAACTAACTTAAATCAAAAACCAAACAAATGAACTTACCAATAATGGTTATCACAAATATGTATTTAAGAAAAATTGTGGCAATAATGCTCGGATTTATGTCATAAATAATATTGTACATTTAATAAAATAAATGTTTTACAAAAAAAGACAGATTTAAAATCTTTCACTTGCATATTTTCTAGATAATAATAAAAATAAAACTAGTGGTTTTTAATTTTATTAGTTTCATGTATTATACAGATAATAATATACAAAATTATATATAGTATAATTTAAAGTAAACATAAAATTAATTTTAGATAACAACCATATTTATGATTTTTCATTAACATATCTATTAATTCAGTATTTACAGTAAAATAAGGTAAATTGTTTCATATTTTAAATGAATTTATTAATAAAATATAGATTTTAAAATATCCTTGTATGTTATATAGATAATTTTTAAATTCAAAGTTAGTAATTAGTAATTTTCATTAGTTGTGTATTATATACATAATGATATGCAAAAATATGTATATATAATTTAATTGCAAGAAAGTGTTAAGCTAATTTTAGATATCAAAAAAACAAATTGAAATTACATTTTCATCAACAAGAGCTATGTCGATTATAAAAAATGGATAAAATATTTTATACATATTTTAAAATTTTTTTTTTTTTTTTAAAAAAACAATTCGTTTACATATTATCTAGATAACTACAAAAGTAAAATAAAATAAATATCTAATAGTTTTTGTTATTTGTGTATATTATAGATTAATGTTAAAAAAATATGAATAATCATTTCGACTTTATTTACAAACCACATTAATTATATATATGTGGTGTGTCTAACTATTTTCATTATCCAAATCAATTAGTTAAAAGTTGTTCAAAATGTATATAAACTTTCTACTACCCAGACTTGTTGTTTATTTATATCAAAATTTTACATGTTTGATATTAAATAATTAACATAGTGAATTAATCTAAGCATATTAGGCGATGAAATTTTTATGATTTCAGAAATTATTATCATGTATATCACATCTTTAGATTCTATCGTGTATATATTTTTTTAGAAAATATTACTGGATGTATAAAGATAATGAAATATTAATTTAATAAATTTTCGAAATCAAAACTGCATACATTAGTTATTTGGCAATGACATTTGGATCATAATTAATTATTTTTAGTATAGTTATTGGCAAAAATCTAATAAAATACTACAAAACATAGTACATATTTTAAAAGTTAATAAATAATACAAATAAACAAAATATATAAATTTATTTACTTAGAATAATTATAACGAATAAATTTCAAATTTAATTTTTTAAGAAATAAAAATATATATTTTATCAAATAGAACAAACATTATATTATATTAAATTTTAGAAACTATTTGTATCCGTAAAATCGCAGGCAACTACCTAGTAGATATTAAATAACTACGTGAATACCATCACTAATATATAATGGTCCAATCCCCACTCCCACAATTATTTGTAAGCCCCACAGGAAGATTTGACAAATATTGGAGATACTCAAACAAATATGAGAAACTGATTAAACTATCATTTTTGTAATACATATTTAATCACATTTAATATTGATTTTAAATAGGTAAATAGACATTTATAACCTTAGATTTAACTAATCTAGATTTGAGAGGTGGAGTTTTGAAATGTTGAATTTATAATTTTATTAAATATATAAATAAAAATTTTAAAAATAGTTTCGAAAAAAATTGAATTGTAAAAATAAAATTTTAAAAATGTATGAATTTGAAAAAGATATAATTCAAAAACTATAACAATTCTTTTTTTGTTTTAAATTATTTATTTAAATAATTATTTATAATTATATATTTATATCCCAAAAGTAAAAATATCTTTTATCTTTTTATTTAATTTTACTGTTAGGTATTTTTGAAAAATGTCAATTTATAAGAGATAAACATGAGTAAAAGTGAAATTCCCACAAAAAATATTGGGGAGGTTAGTGGGAGATTGATTTTTAAAGATTCAAAAAATATATAAACTATTGTTACTGGTGTATTGAATCTTAGAGTTTTAATCAAATCTTATGTTATTGGTGTGATGATTTTATAATTCTCCATAAATCCTTAGTTATTGGTGCAATGATTTTGTAAGTCATTTTAGAATCTTTTGTTATTCAAAAAGTTGAGTATTTTTAGATTTTTCAATTTTATTAAACTCTTGTGTTATTGAAACAATGATTCTTTGCATTTTAAATCATAAATCATGATTTGATTAAGACTTCAACAATCATTAAACCAATAACCATGGAATCTTTAAATCCATCAAATTTTTAAAAATTACTCTCCCAATAATCCCCCCTTAAAATACTAAAGCTACACTATGTATTTTAAAAGTCTGGATAACAAAACAATATTTTTTTTTTGTCAACTAGACATGTTTTACGAATATTTTTCATTTCTTTCAACGCAAGAAATATGTTATATTGTTAAGCATATCTGTGTTGATGAATAAACATATATTTAGGTATCATGACAATAAATAAATGTTTAGTTTTTTTTTAACTCAATAAATGTTTAGTTATATAAGAGAAAAGATTGAACGAAGATATTAGGGTAGACGATCTATTTACCCATGAGAACTATCATATAGCATCAGATCTCCACTGAACTATGACCTCATGCTAGATCCCCACGAATTGAAAATTGCAAACTTAGTTCTTCCCGAATCAATACTTCAAAACTTAATTACACATATACGATGTTTGAATTGGTATATTCCTAACCAAACATCTTAAAGTCAGTTAAATCAAACCAAAAATTCAACTTTTGTATAATTTTTAATCACTTTCTAATGGTGATATATTTTATTTTCTAATAAATAAAACATAATCTTATTCTGTTGTAAAATAAACCCATTAAAATGTTTACATAAGAATGTAAAATAAACCCATTAAAATAAACAAAATATATCACCACTAGAAAGTGATTAAAACTTATACAAAAATTGAATTCAACTGACTTTAAGATGTTTGGTTAGGAATAAACCAATTAAAACCATTATATGTGTGTAATTAAGTTTTGAAGTATTGATTCGGGGATTAATATGTTTGCAATTTTCAATTTGTGGGGATCTAGTATGAGATCATAGTTCGGTGGAGATCTGATGTTATATGATAGTTCTCGTGGCTAAATAGATAGTCTACCCATGATACTTACATGTTGCAAACGTAATTCTGTCATTTTCAGGTTACAAAATCATGATTATATCATTACATGTAACTTGTCATATTTAAAAGCTAACACCATAGAAATTATTTTGTTGACATATCTCATTCTTACGTTCTCCTATACATTACAACACAGCATTCACATACTATTTATATGAAACTTTTCTAGAAAAAAATTCTTACATAATTAGTTTACATAAATAATGTTAGAAATTAATGACTCTGTGAAAAATGATTTTCATGATCTATATAAGTTGTATGGAGTCTATAAATATGAATACACGTGATTCTTTCAAAATGTGTCAACTTCCACAAAATCTACATAAATCACTTTCCCACCAATCCTCCTTTATGTGGCCAACTTAAAAGGAACACCAAAACATCAAATTTGGTGTAATTTTATCTCCAATGAGATATTAAAAACTACACCATCCCACCAAATTTGGTGTAGAGTAAATAGTGTTACACCAAATTTAGTATAACACTATTCATCACCAAATATTAAAATAATATATTTTATTATATTTTATTTAATTATAAATAGATTAATTTTATAATTAGTTATAACTTACGGTCAAAATAAATATATCATATTATTTCTATTTTCTATTTGTATTTTCACATTACTAAAGCTTTAATTTATTATTCTATTTAACTTTTAATTAATAATATAATTAAATGAGTATTATCAATTACATTAAATTATGAAAAATCATTTTAAATATGTAAATTTTAATTTTGAAAAATATTTTTATAGAATAAATAAATAAGTATACAAATTAACTAAAAGAAAAAATAAAATATATAAATAAACATAAAGATGAATTTACTCAATTTTAATAAATAGATATAAAAACTAAATTTGCTAAATATAATTAGTTAATATAAAAAAATGTATTGACTAATCAAATTAATAATATAATATTATTTTGGTGTAGAATTTGGTGTTATGATTGGAGATGAAAAAAAAGTTTAACACCAATACACCAAATTTGATGTAATTTTAACACCACATTTGGTACTATGGTTGGAGATGCACACCGAGTACATCTTACCACAAATATGAATATATCCCTAATGATGCTCAAAACACACCCCACATAAGTGTTGGTTAGCAAAATTCCAAAAAGTGTCAGGCATTCTTTATTGAAAAACCCACAATGGTAAGATATAAAATCATTTGAATTCACTGTTCTGATTTTTTTTCTTATTTTAAAAATGGCGATTGGTAGCTGCCGACAAAAATAAAATAAAGTGACTAATCAATCAACATAGTGAAGGTAACCTTATGAATGTGTATATATAAACACTCTCTAGGGCTTCAAAACTGATATATTGTGTATCTTAGGATCCGAAACTTCTTCTGTGAATCTTTTGAAACTATCGTAGGAAAAAAAAATGGCAACTCAACTAGGTTTGTTCCTCGGACTGAACAAAAGAAACGTTGTGACAAGACAACAATTAGCTCCTCGTCCTAATCCTCGCAAAGTGGTATTTAAATCACTCGACTCTTTTCACTTTAAATTTATTTTCAGTTAAGCTTTGTCAAAAATCCATGCATTAGTAGTTTTAAATCAGACATGCATTGACGTAAAAACATCAAACATTGTAGTCCATTGTTGCTCAATCTAGAGGGCTCCGCATGGAAAGCGCCAACGCTGGCCCGGTGGTTCTGGTCACGGGATGCTCTCATGGCGGGATTGGTCACGCGCTTGCGCGTGAGTTCGCTGAGAATGGTTGTCGTGTGGTGGCGACGAGCAGATCACGGAGTAAGATGACGGATCTTGAGCAGGATCCGAGGTTGTTCGTGCAGGAGCTTGATGTTCGGTCGGAACAGAGCGTGAACAAAGTTTTGTCGAATGTTATAGATAAGTTCGGTCAAATAGATGTTCTTGTCAACAACGCAGGCATTCAGTGCGTTGGTCCTCTTGCTGAGATACCAATCTCCGCCATGGAAAACACATTCGACACCAATGTTTTCGGTAAAAAAAAAAAAAAATGTTGTTCTTGTTTTTGATAGCCATTTCGTGACCCCCAAAATTTTAGGAAATAATTACATAAATATATATATATTAGACCTCCAAATTTATTAAAAAGAAATTATAAAAAAACTTACTAAATTGTCTATAGTTCCCAAAATTTGAAGACCTTTCATGTTAATGAGGAATTGATTGGTTAGTGTTGTACCTTTAGTTTTTTTGCTTTAAAAAATAGACTGAATTTTCTTGTTTTGGCTTTGATTATTATATTATAGATTTATTTTCATAACACTACGTAAAAGTTATAGAAAATTAATTTTGAAGACTAAAACCTTTCATTTTCTAAGTTTTTTTTTGCTGTAATTTTTTTTTTTTTTTAAATAAAACTTGATTGTTTTTTAAAAAATGCTCTAGAAAAACAAAAGTGGTCGTCCAAAACATCTACAAACTACAACAATCAATCACCCCTGAGTTAGGAGAACATTTTAAGAAGTGAGAATATACGGGCATGCAGGTACCCTGAGGATGACGCAAGCTGTTGTACCTCACATGGTGTGTAAGAAAAAGGGAAAGATTGTCAACGTTGGAAGTGTTTCTGTGATGTCACCAAGTCCATGGGCAGGTGTCTACACAGGAACCAAAGCTGCTATTCACGCTCTTACCGATTCCCTCAGGTTCAGAGTCTGAGACCATTGTCTTTTGACTTATTGTCAAAAGCCACTATTTGTAATGGTATTTCCTTCGCTAACCGCAGGTTGGAGCTAGAGCCCTTTGGCATTGATGTCATCGATGTCGTCCCAGGAGGAATAAGATCAAACTTAGCAAACTCAGCTGTAGCAGTCTTCAAGAAAATGCCAGAGCTGAGACTATACAAGCCTTACGAAGAAGCTATCATAGAGAGGGCCTTCTTTTTCCAGAGGAGGAAGCCAACTCCTACAGAAACATTCGCCAAAGACACTGTTGCTGCTGTGCTAAAGAAGAACCCACCCGCTTGGTTCTCTTCAGGCAGATACTCGACCTTCATGGCAATTATGTACCATATGCCCATTTGGTACAAAGATTTTCTCCAGAAGAAGTCTTTAATGAAGAAGGTTAATCATGTAAAAGCTTGTTCAGAGTCTGATAATGTCCTGCTTGAGTAGGGATAGTTATCACATCATGTTAGTCATGTTCATTTGCATGTCGCAGCAACCTGCAACCTCAATGTCATCACGCAACATTAAAAAAACAACAACCTGCTAATAGTGGTAACAACGAACACAAAGAACACGGTAAGAAAAAGCCTGTGGTACAAATATTTATAAGGGGAAAGGTGAACGTTTCTACAACACGAGGAATATTTTTTCCGCATTAACTCGACCCAACAATGTATAATCAAAACCAACATATCCGCAGATAGATAAGGGTCACAGCTATCTAAAAGCTATATCGACTAACATCACTTCTAACTTTTAAGAATGGTGTGGAGCTCCATAATACATTATCCCCGGTGGCTGGAAAGTTGAACCTTGTTGAGTTTGTTGTTGTTGTTGAGATGAGTTTGACTGAGGAATCTGAGGCTGTTGATTACTTATCATATGTGGTGGTGGTGGAGGAGGCGGAAGTCCAGGTGGCATTAACGGGATGTTACCAAAGCCATAAGGATTGTTCATTACCGGCTGTTTTAGAAACTGTGGTGGTGGTGGTGGTGCTGGATTAGAGATCAAATGGTACTGACTTTGTGTTGCGGGTGTCTGGTTCTGGGGGTTGTTGTAAGGAGGGACAAAAGCATTGGTGTCTGAAACCGGAACTGTGCTCTCTGATTTGGATAGACCAGAAGTCTTTGTTGCTTCAGCTGCGAATGAAGATAGAACAGATTGCATTATCATGTGTGATGAGGTGGATGCTGTGAGCATCGCAGCTATAGAAGCAGGCGTCATTTTTGATGCTTGACCAGACTTGGCGCCGTTGTTTTCAGTTGTCTCGGTTATCGTGGTAGCAGAGACTGAGCCCGGAGCAGCAACGGTTGTTGGGTTTGATACATAGTCCTCATCGTTGAGCCGTTTCTGCATTTTTTGAGCTTCCTCTGTTTGTTCTTGTGCAACCTGATAATAACAAAGAATAGTTCATGAGCGTAAAGCTCAGGTGGAACACAAACGAGGTGAAAGATTCAGTGGGAGATCATACACATACCTGAATCTGAGCTTCAAGATTCTCCAGTTCAGATTCCTGACACAAGCAAGCAAAAGAATGAAAGATGGATCACAAAATAATGAAATCCCCAAAGTGAGAAAATCAATATTACCTGTTCGCGAAGAGCGTCTTTAAGCTGGTTTACAAGAGAAGTTCTACTTCCTTGAACAGATTTAAGCTTCTCAATACATTGTCTCAAAAGGTATTCTTCCTCCTCCAATTCTTTCGCCAGTGATTTTCTCTTCGGGTTGTCTTTCACTGGAGAGACATAAACATATGACTTTAGAGAGAAACATAAAACAAGCGCAGGTGGTTGGTGATTAGTGAAACGGATTGTTACCAGTAGAGCAGGCTTCTTCAACATCTTTCTCCATCTTCCTGATACGTTTAACTGCAGACTTGCATTTACTCATCTCAGCTTCTTCATTTGAGTTTTCAGCAACAACCAAATGATATGCTGATGCTATCTTCTCCGCCACACCTCCACTTGATACTTTCTGCTTATGAAAGCAAAACCAAAAAAGAAAAAACAGAAACAAAGAACTCTAATGAAATTTGACTGATACCAATGAAGGAAAAAGGAAATCTCGGTGTTTTACCGTTCTGGACGACTTTGATTCACGTTTTGAGGATTTGGATCCACGGGGACGTTTCTTGCTGACATCAAGTGGAAGAGGGCAATCTTCTCCAAGCATCACGTCTCTAAGATTCTTCGAACGGGACCCAAACACTTTTCTTTCTTCCCATATCTTGACCTACAATGCCAAGTAAACAGAATACTTATTTATTCATGTTTCATCTTACTACACAACCATGTAATACCAAACCCAAACAGAAAAGATTCTCAAGAACCTTAAATAACTTCATCCTAACATCAATCATCACAGTATACAGATGAGACATAAAAATACTTAAGAAAAGAAACAAATGCTGATATTCTATCCTATCCGCAAACCAAACAAGCACACTGATAATACAAAGTAACATACACATTCCTAGAGGGTAAAAAAAACCATATACTCGCAAACAAGTTCTAGTCTCTAAACTTTATACTGTGCATAAACATAATTAAGGAAACATCTTGTGCTAAGGAAAAGCCAATGCTGACATCAAACTACTCACAAAAACATGTGTTCTCCCCCAATCACTTAATAGCTTCTAACGCCAATTGCAACACCAACAAACAAAGTAACAATATCCTTAAATAAATTCATCCTAACACCAAACATCACAATATCCCAGACAAGACAGTAAACATACCTAAAGAAAATAAACAAATACTGATACTGTAACCTATTCGCAAATCACACATAACATACTCATTTCTAGATGGTCAAAACTACATCCTCGCAAAAAACTTCTTTCTCTAAACCAAAATGCTAACATCAAACTATTCACAAAACATGTTCTGTCCCCAAACACTTAATCGCTTCTAACACCAAAACTGACAAAACAAAGTAACAAAGAGAGTATTTACCAAACGCGAGACAACGCCTTTGCCATGATCATCTCCCTGAGAAACAATATCTTTAACAGCCTTAGGAAGCACATTCCAAAACTCCTTCACAAACTCATTACCCTCACGCTTACTGTTCTGAAGAATATCATTAGCCAAATACAAAAGAGGCACTTTCTGCGCCATCTCCGTACTGTGAAACTGCTTCTCCCATGTCGTCACTATCAATTCAGCCTTGACTCGATTGAATATACACCAATGCGACAGAGCTAATAAAAACCCCCAAAAAGAGTCAAAGAATAACCAAAAAAATCGAAACTTTAACATTAAAGATAGCAAAAACTAATAAAGTCGACAACTTTAAGGATACTTTCGATGGACTGTTGAGTGCTGTTGAGCTTCGCGAGCTTATCGATTAGGATCTCTTCACTGAATACAGTACTCATCTGGTGGAGATTATCGCCAAAAATTGGAGAGATTTTGGGGGGAAGGAGAAGCTAAATTGGATGGGAGACGGATTTGGTTAGAGCTGGGGAGGTGGGAGGGAGAGAGGAGAACGCGGCGGAGCTGGGAGGGTTGTGCGGTGGAGGGAGAACGGAGAAACCCTAAGAACAGTCATGCGGGGGGAAGCAGATTAGGAATAGAGGGTGACCGAAACGACAACGTTTTGACGCGAAGAAGAGAGGAAAGTTGTGTTTCTTTTGTTTCTCCTATTTTATTTTATTTTCGCTTTCAGGTTTAAATTTTTTTCTTTTACCTAGTTTTTTTTTAGTTTTAAAATGTTTAAATTTAAGACTGAGACTGGGGGTAGAAGATCTATTATATTAAAAGAGAAGTCATGACTCACTTCATGTGTGATATTTTAGTTTGGACCATCTTTAGAGTTTTATAAAATTTTACATAACATTATAATATATTTTCATATCTTTAATTTTTTGTTTGAAATACAAATAAATAGTTTTAAGAAAATTCTAACAAAATCTTTTAGAATCTTTTTCAAGATATAGTTTCAAAAATTATTTGATTAAAATCTTAATATCATAAAGTATAATTAAAATTTTAATTCATTTTTAATTTATAAACAAAAAAATGAAATTATGTAAAATACTTTTAACAATATCACAAAAATTTGTTTATGTATTATGTAGGTCCAACTTAATTAATTTTTACATAGATTTTAAATTTAGAAATAAAACAAAATATATAAATTAGTAATCTTACATAATAATTAAATTATTACAAAAATACAAATTTATAAATTTTATATTAATAATATTATAAGTTACATAAAAATGATTATAAATTGGATAGCATAAATAATCAAATTATATTTATTTATTGATAAATTTTATTATATAATTTCAAATATTTTCGTATTAAAATACCGCACGGTTGTGCGGGTCGAAATCTAGTTCTTTTATTAATAAAAACATACAGTACTTCAAGGTTTATACAATCAGAGCTGTACTTTCTTTTATGCAAAAGAAACATTGGTCTAGGGTCACTTTAAAAAATAACACCTTTTTGGTAAAGTTGAAAAATAATATTCAATAACATGTATTTAATTAATTACTAATTTAACTAATAAAAATATATATATCTATTCTATTAATTTAGCAGCATGACCAATTGATAAAAGATTGTGTCCAACTTAAAAATTTAACTACATCAAAAATATAATTGTATAACATAAAATATAACCGCATCTAAAAGAATGTAACCACCTTCCATAATTACTTAAACTCCTATTTTATAGGCAACAAACAACAAATATGGAACTCCTATTTGGTATCTAATTATATGGTCAATATACTAACAGACTACTATAACTTATTTAACCAGCGACACATCATGATTATCTTTGAAAGGCTATACTATATAGTGCGTATTATGCATGCTAAAAAAATATATATCTTATATATTAAAACGGAAGTCACAATCTTGATTCATGTGTGATTTTTTTAAAAATGGACTATTCCTTAGAGAGATTATCAAATGTTACAAATCTAATGATAATATCTTTAAGTATCTTTATCTTTCTATTTAAAATAGAAATGAAATAAATCCAACAAAATCTTTTTGACATCTTTTTAAATTGTATTTCCTTAAATCATTGAATTTAAATTCTAATTATCATAAAATATCACTAAAAATTATTATTTTATTTATAAATGAAAATTGATAATTATTATTTTATTACTTTCGTATTTTGCAAAATTTAATAAATAAATATATTATTATTTTATTGCTAAATTTTATAAATTATAAATGGATAAAAAAACCCGCACGGTTGTGCGGGTCAAGATCTAGTACATGTTAAAATAAGAAATTTGAAAAGCAAGCACCATCTATGAATACTATAACAAACAACAAAGTGTATTTGGGAAGTAAAACTATTTAAGTTGATATTATTATGGAAGTATTATTTAGAAAAATAATATACTTACGAAGAGACCAACGGTACTATTTATAAAAAAATGTATAATATTTTTCTTAAATGATTAACAAGAGATTTTAATAATTGTACTAATGTATTTAATATAGTTTGACCACACTATATCAATACTAAAAAGATTTTTCTTATTTTTTTCAAAAAAACTTCTTCGGTTTTCAGTACTGCTTGAATTTGTTATTGATTGTGTGATATAAACTTTAAGAACCGTTCGAGTATATACGCTAGGTGTAATAGAGTATGAAATTTTTATTTTTGAGTCGATTTCAAATCGAATTTTTTGGATACGGAATATTCTTAACTAATTATGTTAGGTAACTAATAAGAAAATATAATATGTTAGAAACTTTAGAAATAAAGTGAAAATATTTTATGATATGCATATGACACAACTCTATAGTTCTGCAACTTAACATATTTAATATAATGACCAAAATTTATATTAAATTAAATTAATATTAAACAAAAATATGATTACAAAGAAAATCATAAATATAAAAATTCAATTTTTTGGAAGAAAAGTAAAACAAAAAATATCCCGCCCTTTTAAAGGGCGGGTCAAAATCTAGTATGAATTTAAATTTACGATGCTAAAATGTCAAATATAGGCCATAACTGGAAAAAAGTTTGTTAGTCCATTATTAGTTTACAATTTGTTAATCTTAACCAAAAAACAAGTTAAGGCAGCAAAAGAATATAACAGTATTGTCTGACTTAATATCATTCTCTATTAGGATCACCATCAGAAATTGAATATTTATATTGACAAAACTTTTCACTCACTTTTTTCTCACCAGTCATTAAACTAACATATTTCTAGTTGTTTTATTATTTAGTTTTATTTACTTTAATAATTTTATATGGTTTATCTAATGGTGAATAATGATCATAATCTTATATATGGATAGAAAAATGTTGGTTCCAATTGCATTTGTTGGAAAGAAATTTTCAAAATTGAAATCAATAAAAATTTATACGCATTCAAGTATATCACAAGAAAAATAAATGGCTTATTTATCTAATCTATTGAAAAAGAAAATTTTAAATATTGATTTTTGAATTCTAGTCATGAATTTATGGAATACATGAAAAAGTGTTTAAAAAGATTATTTTGTTTGTTAATTCTAATAACAATGATGTTTGGAAAACATTTTTTATGCATAAATGCATCATATATATATTTTTTATCGATTATGTAAACAATAATGCTCGCAAGGTTGTGACCACAAGAATCCTATAAAAATTCAACAGCACTGCTCTAGTGTAGAACCCCTTTCAAAGACGATCCTCGCTGTTGTCTCATCTTCCTCAATGTCTTCCAATTTAATATGGTTCATCAGGTTCCTCTTTAAAGGAGGGAGACCATCATCTTCAAGATTCACCAGGTTCTTTCCTAACATCTACACACATTAATTATCGAAATATTCTAGACAACAAACTTCCAAATGCAATATATATCCCTAATGAATGTTTTAGTAAAATGTTAAGAATCTTTGATCTTGACTGTTATGTAACGATACTCGAACTGCTTGTATTTACACCAAGATATAATTTTTGGTTGATTAAAGATTGTCATTTGTCACCGGCCAAAAAAAAAATTAAGACTAGACTTTCAGTTCGTAACTTCCTGACCAATATCTTATGGTGGCTGTTCAGGAGATTTCAAGAGTCATGTTCATGGCGTTTCACTAGCTGCTTCTTAGACTCCGACAAAGCTCTGAGTACGTCCTCGTCTTCAGGTGTCTCTTTTCTCAATATCTCGTAGTCTCCAATAGCTGCTTCCCAATTCCCAAGCTGCAACCACAAAAAAAGAAACATTAATATTAATACCATTATGATTGCAGAAAACAAACATGGTTGAATTTAAGATTTAGAGGGCCAAAACATTTTTAAGTTAATCTTAATAATATAAAACATTTCATGTATGTATGATTAGGTATTTAACATTTAATGGTTAAGTGGAATGTTTCATCTGACTCTGTCCATAACCGGCCTGAAACCCAACACAAAATTACGCCAACACATACTACATACCTTAGTGTTACAGTCGGCTCTTCTCAGTCGAGCCTTGGCATAGGCAGGACGGACGGTGAGTGCAGCCGTGGAATCCTCAACGGCTCTATGGAACTGTCCCATTTTAGATAGACAAGCCGCTCTGTTACATAGCAAGACTGAGTTTCTTGAGTCATGGTCTAATCCTTCACCATAAGCTGCACTAGCTTCTTGAAACCGTCCAGCTTTAAAGAAATCATTGCCTTTTGATCGTGCTGCTGTAACCGCCTGCACACGCCGGAGAACCATGCTTACTTCCCTGTTGTTCCTGTCCAGCTTGTTAGCTCGTTGAATCGCCTCAACTGCTTCTCCGAATCTGTTGTGATACGCATGAACAATTTAGTAAAAACAAAAAAGATTAGAATCAGAACTGGTCCTTGGAATAGGTAAAGGAAATATTGGTGTATGACTTCCAAATTTTAAAGAGATAAATTACATAAACATAAATTTCCCAAAATTGTTTATTTTTTAATTAAAATCATTACTATGTTTACCTATAATCTACCGGCTCTGACTAGAGTATTACAGAGAACAAACCTGCCGGATGACATGTGAACCTGAGCCCAGACGACCAAGAAACTGGCATAACCGATAGGTCCGTAGTATTTTGTGCTCATTTCCACATCGAAAACCGGACATCTAGACAAAGCATCATCAGCCTCTTGATGTCTGAAACTCTTCAAGAATGCCTCTGCTTGCAATGCATATACTTGAGGAGCCGCATCAGCGCCTGAAGCTATTGTGTTCTCCGTTTCTTTAAGCAGAGTTTTCCAGTCTCGCAATCTTTTGGCTTCCGTGCATCTGTTCAGATGAGTCTGTACCATTTTGGCCTTCAAAATGTCTTCTTGATCTGCTTCTGGACCCGAATGCTTAACATGGTATATTGAGTTCTCAACCTCTCCTAACCTACATGTTCAATTATTTCTATTTTTTTTAAATGATGATATTACTTGAGTTACAAGGTAGGGATTTGATGAGATTACCTGAGGTACAAGTTAGACAACCGATGATGAGCTCTATGGTAATGAGGCTCCATTCTGATAGCTTCTCTACACTCAAATACTGCTTCGATAATTCTCCCCAATGCCGTCAATGCAGCACTTTTGTTGCTTCGATACGCAGCCTTCTTTGGATCAATGGCTATGGCAGCATCATACAACGCTAAGGCCTCTGCGAAGTTCCCGTTCTTGTAATCTTCATTCCCCATTATCTTTAAAGTTTCAGGATCCATTCGGGTCGATATAGCTCTACACAAAGATCCTGGCTGTTCTTGGTTATTTGAAACTGATGTTTGTCTTTCCTCTTTCATCCTCACCCTATACGCGTCATCGTTATTACCGTATCCCTTGTTTTGAACAGTGGTTTGGTTCCCAACCGATGTTGTTCCTCCTGGCTGCTTCAAGTTCCCAAGATTGCCAAACATGACATTGCTTGAAGATGCTCGAATCCCTGTGGCTCTCCGATTGTCGTTGATCATACTCTCTAGCTCTCCTGATAAACCGATAGATTCCTTTGGAACCTTCTTCGCTTGTTGTTGGACCGGCCATTGATTATTAATCTGTTGATAATTCCCATTGTTTTTAGGGTTTTGATTCGTTGAGATGGGTCTTTGTATCTGGCTTTGGATGGGTTCAGGTGAGACTTTTTGGCCTTGAAGCTTATTAGGGTTTAATTCGGTTGCTGGAGATTTGGTGAACTGAATATTAGGGTTGCAGGCTGTGGAGGCAATGCTGCTACTCGTCGTGCTTTTATGGTGACCCTTATCAACCACGGTACATTTCTTGGACCACAAGCCACGTTTACCAAACACGGCACCCAGAATCCCTCGACGGGACCTTTTCTCCACTGGCTTTTCTGCCATCCTTGCGCCACTAGATTGGCATAATCAATCAAACCCGAGGAAAGGGTTGATAGAGGCAGGCAGAAATATAAAGAAACAGAGCTAAAACGTTTGGAGGAAGCTCTAAATTGTATTGTAATAAAAATAGATTAAGAACAACAAAAAAGAAGAAGAATGATTTCGTTTTCACTTCTCAGATCGATGTAAGTTTGTCAATAGACTTGGTGGTGGGTTCTGTTCTGTTCTTGTCAATTCTTGATCTTTTTTTTTTCTTTTTTCTTCCTTTTTTTGGTTAGTTGTTTTGTCTTCTTTTCTTCTATAGCTATTTGCTGGTCTTGTAAGGAAACGGAAAATGAACCTTAGATTTGTTAAGTCAATATTTAGAAAGAAAATGCGAGACTTGTCGTAACAAAAATAAAAGTCCGAGAATGTTTCAACCTGAATCTATTTTTATCTTCGGTTGGCAGTATGGGTTCAAGTTGGTTGAATATCTCCATTTTAATTAAGGTGTCTACAACGACGTATGTTGATTTCTCCTAAAATCCACAATAATTGTGGACTCACCAAATCAAACATTTATCTAAGGAGACAAGTTCCCACATCATTCTTTTTTGTAAGGGGCATATATCTTTCTCAGCATAAAAACAATTAGACATCTTTTTTGAAAGAACTAATGTAAGTTTATGTGAGAGTAGTGATATCAAGCTTATAAGATTAGGGATACATTTAGTCAAAAAAAAAGAAAAAGATTAGGGATACATTTTGTTTCACTACGAAAACCCACATCGTTTTTACGATCAAAAATTTCAGGCATGCATGACATCACAGGCTGCCTTTCTGTTACGGACAAGTTTCAAACTTATGTTTTGTTTACTTTTCAATATTCAAACTATTTTCTTTATTATTTTCCATAATTTTTTTCTTTATAATTATTAAGTAATTACTCCTTCATTCTTAAACAGAACTCAAAAACTATGCGTGTCTACAGTAGAAGCTCTATAAATTAATACTCGATAAATTAGTAATCTTTATCAAATAATAAATTTCACCAATTTCAATTTGGACCGGTGTCAAATATGACTCAAATTGATAAAATAATAAGATAATAATATTTTTAAAAATTTCATGTAAATATATAGTCCCATTAAAATCATAAATTAATAATCTATCTATATATGATTTTATATAAGTACAATCTAACATTATATTGTTGGTTTTATATTTACAATAAAAATACTAATATATTTTGATAATATTTAGTTAAATTATATCGAAACCACAGAACAATTCTATGAAACATAAGAATATACACTAAATAAGATAATAGAAATATATAAAAGTTAAATTTCTAATATTTAAATAATATATCTCTGCGAAAATAAAATATTTTTTGATTTTCTAAATAAAAATGGAAAAAATAGAAAAAAAATCTGAATAAGAAATTTTTTGATAAATTAATATCTCTATAAATTAATAAAATTTTAAAGTCCCAACATTATTAATTTATAGAAGTTTTACTGTATATACATTTCTTGTTTTATTGAAGTCGTAAATACATTTCCCAAAAAAATAAAAGACATTTAACGTAGAAATTAACCTTATGTAAGCTCATACGAAAGCGTCGTAATTAATATTTGCTGATAGCCGCCCGCCTGATCTCAGTAATCCCCGAAATCCCTCGCTTACCATATTTATCCAATGCTTCATCATCTCCTCCCACCTCACTCTTATAAAACGTTCATTATTTCTATTAATAATCTACCTATACCATGGACTCATGATCATGCGTCACCAGACTCACCACCGTTTGTTTAATTAACACCCATGGTTTCAAGATTCGCTATACATTTCTACGCATTTTACACACACAAAAATACACAATACTATATAGTCCTTAAGTCGGTGCAATCAACTTTGGTTATCCTATTTTGATTTCCACTAACCTACGGAGGCGTATGCCGGTTCTTGTCCAACTGAAAATATATATAAATATCTCCACCACAAAATTCCAAAATCTTTTACAACTTGCGTTTAGCTCATACCGAACCAGGAACTCTCGACACGTCCACCATCGCACATGCAGACTTGCCTCTCAAGGAAAAAAAAAATTAATAATCAATCTTTTATGTATCTCTGCGTTTACATAATCTAGCATCTATATAAAGGCTCTCATTTTAACAAAAGTTGGTGTAAGTACGGACAATAACCTCAATCACGTATACAAAGTCCATAACTCGAAATCTGATGATGGTCATATAAACAAAAATGGTGGAAGTCGAAGAATTGGAACCACTTAGTCCCGTTGAAGACGCACATGAAGGAGAAGGAGGAGAAGAAGAAGAAGAGGAGGAGGAGATAAGCTATAATGACCTCAAAAGACGCATGTGGAAAGACCGCAACCTCATGGAAAAGCTCAAGCAGCAGAAACGACACAACAACAACACCGACGTCGTTTCGCTTTCAACGCATCGAGCCGAGGCCTCACGTCGCAAGAAGATGGCTCGTTCGCAAGACTCGGTGTTGAAGTACATGATGAAGATCATGGAGGTTTGTAAAGCCAAAGGTTTTGTCTACGGCATCGTACCGGAAAAGGGTAAACCGATAACCGGTTCTTCCGACAGCTTAAGACGTTGGTGGAAAGAAAACGTTCAGTTCGACCAAAACGCTCCAAACGCTGTTTCTGATTACTTAACACTCGCGGCTGCTGCTGCGGCTGAGCTGATGGAGAAAGAGCCGTCGAGTTTATTACACATGTTGCAAGAGTTACAAGACACGACTCTAGGGTCGTTGTTATCTGCTTTAATGCAACACTGCGCGCCGCCGCAGCGACGGTTTCCGTTAGAGAAAGGCATAGCTCCTCCGTGGTGGCCGACGGGGACGGAGATTTGGTGGGGAGAGCAAGGAGCGGCTCACGAGCACGGCGTGCCGCCGTATCGAAAGCCGCACGATTTGAGGAAGTCTTGGAAAGTTAGCGTTCTCGCGGCTGTGATCAAACACATGTCGCCGAACTTGGGGAGAGTGAGACGTCTCGCGAGGCAGTCAAAATGTTTACAAGATAAGATGATGGCTAAGGAGACTGATACTTGGTCACGTGTGTTAAACCATGAAGAGGCTCTTCTCAATATCAAAGACCTCAAGATCTCAGAGGATCAAGAAGCTTCCGTGTCCAAGACCAAGAGAAAAGGTGAGTTTATGGAACCGTCTAAGAGTGTTTACACTTGCCAAAACTCGAGCTGTCCTCAGAGTGATACGAGTTTTGGATTCGTGGACAAGAACTCAAGAACGGGCCATGAGATCCAGTGTCTATACGGGTCTTCTAGCCAGAGCACGGGAGAGACAAGCTCCGTGCTCGAAACAGCACCAAGTATTGGTACTAATACGACTAGTGAAGATGATTATAGTGCGAGCTCGAGTGCAATGGGCAAGCGAGATGATGATGAGCATAGCAATTGGATGGATAATTTATGGTTCGAGAGGATGCAACACGAGTTTAATTTTTCTAGGAGATTCGAAGATGATGATGATGATACTACCGTGGATTTGAACCAATTAATGGAATCAAATCAGTCGTCTGACAATGTGGACCAGAGTACTTTTTCAGTTTGGGATATGGGTTGTGAAGACAAAGACATATATATGTCCGATCATTAATAAATTTGTCACTATGATTAAATCCCTTAAGCAATAGTGTGCCTTACATGTACTCTTTAGTTCAATCTATCCACCAATATAATAGAATAGTTCCAAGATTAACAATAGCTTTTAAAATAATTAGCATATGGTTTCTAAACAATAAGTTGAAGTTCAAATATTCAGCGAAATTTCTGTAGAAGCTAAATCGTTTCAGATCCTATATATAAGCTCATTGACAACAAAATATAAAAATGATTTTCTTCTTCATAACATGAGGAAAATAAAATTAAAGATTGCAAATACTTTATTTTATCTAGTTTCTTAGATAGTCTTAAACCAGCTTTAGAGACTGAACAACAACATTACACAAACAAAACCTTTCGCTTTTGTTACGTCAAGAAGAACACATAAGGTGAGTAAAATGACTCAAATAGCCCGGGAATCACCGTCGGCGAGGTAGTATCTGCGGAGAGCGGCGCAACCACGGAGTGGTTCGTCCCTGAAGAAGCCCATGGCGTTGGCAAAGTGGCGAGTAGAGGCGGCACCGTTGGATCGCGTGAGGATAACGGTGGCCGTGCTGCGACCAGGATCAGCCACTTGGCATTTGCGGAGAGGACTATCGACGAGCTCCGCAAGACATTGCTGGTCTTGTCGGTCTCCTGTGATGGCGATCTTGTATTTTCCTCCGTGTCCAGTCACCGCCTCACCAACTACCTCTGGTTTCAGTGTCACTCTGTCTTTGCATACTATCCTCACTTTTGCCCCTTTTATTCAAATAAACAGAGACATATGTTTAGGAAAAAAGCAAAAAAAAAAAGTTATAACAAGCAGAACAATATAATCTTTAGTCTCAATTGTCTAAACACCAACCTATATATTTGTGCTCGATTTTAAAGAGTTCCACACTGATTAATAAAACTATTCATTTTGAAAAGGAAAAAAATAATAATATATATATGAAAATGCTAAGTATATATATGAATCATACCACTATTTAACATGTTACTAACCAGATCCAAAGAATTAATCACAATGTGAACTATAAGAGGAAAATCATAATGCAGTTATTAATACGAACCGGTGATATATTTGGTGGCGATTGTCTCGAATCCAAAGCGGCATGTGTCGCAGTAAACACATCCTTCAATGTGGAATGGAGTTCCAATCGCCATGGCCGCAAGTGGTAGTAGCGAAACACACAGCACAGCGATAAGAGGTACAGATGATCTAGCCATCTCTATAAACAAGTTAAGAATGATACTATCAAACTGGAGATTGTTACTAGCGAAGGGGTTTTTGTAATAATGTACAAACTATATATGTAATGTATTCTTTATATATAAGAAGGAAGCTGAAGGGCACATGTAGTAAAGAATGGTGTAAGTGTATAGCATCTTGTGCAAATTAAAAGGCTTGCTTAGTGTCGGCTGGATCCACTTGCGGCTCCTACTCCGCAGTACACGGCGAGAGAGTTTGTGTTGCCTTCTCCACAAGTCAACTCGTACGGTTGTTGTTAACTCTTATATACGTCTTGGATTATAGATTTTTCATTTCTCTAATTATTCGCCAATACTATCTAACAATACTATCTAAAACTAGAATACACATCATCCACTATTATAAACCAGCTAAAAATCTCCTCATATATATTCATACTAGGTGACCGGCCCGCACCCTGTGCGGGTATAAAAATATAGTATAATGTTGAGACAGGAGTATCTATTGAATTCAAATGTGGGAGTTAGTGGAACAAGTGAGAGTTTCAATGCTGAGACAAGATTTGCGCAAATCTCTAAGATGTAGTAGAGGTGGGCAAATCGTTACTTTTTCGGTTTGGTTTGTTTAATTCGGTTTTAATATATTTTTTCAACTGAAATAAACCTTATTTAGTCTGGTTCGGTGTTGTTTATGTCCAGTTCAATTTATATTCAGTTCGGTTTGTTTTTGGATCGGTTTAATTAGGCTCTTTGTCGCTTAATTTTTTAAAAGAAAAATTATGTTTAAAACATATACACATAAAGTATGTGAACTAAATTCAATATTAAACTGAAACAAAAAATAAAAAGTCACAAAAAGTATATAAGAATAAAACAAATGAAAGTTAACTAAAGTAAAAAAAAAATTAACATCATTAGTATGTTTTTAATAAAAGTTAACTATTAAAAAAACAAATGTAAGAAAATATACAGGAGACAGTGACATTAAAAATGTGATAAAAATCTCATAGATATCACAATCCCATAGAAAATGTGATAAAAATTTAAATATAATTCATAAGTAATAGAAAATAAGAAGAACAATTATGAATTAAAATAATCACATAGAAACCTGCAAAAAATTGTCAATTTTTTAGCAATTGTACAATATAAAATAATTTAATAGATTTCTAAATTTTATCGAGTCGAAAATAATATTAAATTTGCATATCGCTATTGAAACAGACTGAAAAATGGTTTGTAGTCAACTACAAACGGTATTTCATCTGTGTTATTTATCTGTTAATAGAAAGAACAAACAAATGTATATATATAGTAAATTACATTTTTAAGATCCATATATTTATATATATATAAATATAATAAAGATAATAGTTTTGGCTTTTCTAAATCTCAAATCACCATTATATTTGTGGTTTTCTAAATGGATAGTATTTTTGGGCTTTTCTAGCTGAAATCACCATTATCATATAAATTTGTGCAAGTAATTGATAACAAAATAAGGTAATCATCATATTTCCGAATTAACTAATTAAGAAATAAAAAACATACACATTTAATGCAATATCACATGTATATAGTTACCAATAAATGACATCATAAAAGAACAAGAAATTTACTTAATAGACATATATTTCACGAAAATTTAATTTTTAAAATTTTCAATTAAATGTATATTTAAAAAATACTTCCTAAAAAGATTATTTCTTTTAGAATTATATATAAAAAAAAAAATCAGAATATATCAATTTTAAAGAATAATTACGAATTAATAATCATATTTTATCATTAAGTCTTATGGTTCCTGGAATATTTGTTATAAAAATTCTTGTAAAGACATTTCTTGAGATATATAAAGTCTTATGGTTCTTGTAATATTTGTATCCTTTTAATAAACATGGCGCAATCAAAGAAAAATATTAAAAATTGACTGTCATAAATTTGCAATAATTAACATACCATTTAAGACAAGTAACTGATGGCACAATAAGGTAATCATCGTATCAACTTGTGCAAGTAACTGATAATAAAATAAGACAAGTTATTAATAAACGAATTAACTAAATAAAAGCCTACCAACAAGGTATATATTTCCTAATACTATAATATGGTTATAAAATTAAAGAATAATAAATAGTTTTGATTTTGATTTATTGTAAATCTATAGAAATATCTAATAATTATGTTTTATCACTTATGTTTAATATAGAAATTTGTATATAACCGATTTAATTCTAACATTAGTATTAGAAATATATACAAAAATGTTACACATATCATATTCTAACTCTGAATTATATACATAATTTATTATGTGATAAATTGTATAAAGTTATATTATAATTGACATAGAACTATATAGTTTATGATGACAAAAAAAGATGACAAAAAAGAACTATATAGTTTACATATATGAATTTATAGGATATACATTTTATAATATGATAAATTGTATAAAATCATATTTGAGTACAAAGTTGATAAAATGTATAAAAAGTTATACTAACTTTTATAATAAAATATTGATTAAAGATTTTTTTCTTTAGTGTATAAGCAAAGAATTATTTGAAAAATCATAGAGAAAGTAACAAAGCATGAAACTTACATTGTAGTTTACGTGTTTTGGATGATATGATCATTTGTATTGTTCATGTCTCTGAATAACATGAATGTGAAGAAAGATTTAAGTACATATGGATCCACAAGAGGAAACGTCATAATCGTTGGTCTGCGTATATAAACTAAAATTGTAAATTAAAAAACCAATAGAAAAATACATATGAAAGCATTATTCTCCTTCTAAGCTCTAACAAACAATCATTAAATAGAAAGACAATACCTATGAACATATTTAAAAAAGTAAGAATTAGAATTCAAATAGATCTACGATTAATCAAATCATATAGAAAGATAAAAAAATTTACCTGCATCATGGTGAAATCGTTATAATAGGGCATCTGCATATAAACCAAAATAAAAGTCAGCTCTGATGAAATATGTATATATAAAAGCTTAATGATATAAAATAACAAAACAGTATCAACATAAAAAGTTTAGTGGCTTCGTTTCTCCTACTGTGAATGTCTTATATATAGTAAATTGGTGGACGTTTCTCAATGATTTAGCTTGCATGATAAGCTAATAAATATAATATTCTCTAATAAATTATTGAGAATATTATATATTCTATACGATTAATCATATGAGAAACTGTATATAGAAACTATATATTAGAATGTATATTCAATATTNTTTAGTGGCTTCGTTTCTCCTACTGTGAATGTCTTATATATAGTAAATTGGTGGACGTTTCTCAATGATTTAGCTTGCATGATAAGCTAATAAATATAATATTCTCTAATAAATTATTGAGAATATTATATATTCTATACGATTAATCATATGAGAAACTGTATATAGAAACTATATATTAGAATGTATATTCAATATTAATAAGGTAAGTTAATAATAACAAACATCCTAATTAGATACAAATCGATAAATCGCAACTAAACAATGTAATCAATATGATATCAAGAGTGAATTGTTTTCTGTATTTGTAATAAGGAAATTTATTAATACATATTTTACTAATTTATATTCTTGCGCAAGTAATATCTAATAAGGAAAAATAATTAATACATGTATTAATTATTGTAAGGTTAGTAAATTATTAGTGATCGACCAAATAATATTGTTGGCTTAATTTCATTATTGTGCAAGTAATGTAGTTTTTAAATAAAGTAAGACATTTAATATGAATTATTATATTTGATAGATTTAAAAATTAATTAAAATAGATTAAAGAAAGTTAGAACTTGTGCAAGGTAAGTCATTAAAAGGGATTAACAAATTTGATAAATTTAATAATCAAATAAATTAGATACGTTTACATGCACAAGAAATGTATAATCAAATATTGTAATAATGTAAGATTTTAGCCACGATTAATTTAAATAATTTTTAATTGAATGCGGCTTTTGGTGGGTAAATATTTAATAAACAAATATAATTTATTAATAAATAATTATAATCTATTAATCATTTTAATAAATAATTATATGTTAGTGAATTTTTTAACATATTTTAGTATAAAATGTATGTGTGTGTTTTTCTAACAATCTATTTATATAAAGGATAAGTAATTATTACTAAGAAGTCATTTTAGTGATTTAACATATGTTTTTAACAGTTATTACTAACAATATGTTTTTAACATATTTTAGTATAAAATGTATGTGTGTGTTTTTCTTACCAGGATAAGAAATCATATACAATTTAGGTTTATGAAAATATATTATCGCATGTTAAAAGACAAAATTATATTTTATAAATACAAATATAATTTATTCGTATATATATTTCAGAAGACATAATGCTACATGTTTTTCTTAAGTGTGACGAGCTAAAATATTTAATGCGTATTTAATGAATTAAACAGAGAAAGGATCGCAAAAGGATGTTCTTTGAATCGAGAAAACACAAAAGGTAAGTATTTAAATGAATTTCCTTTTTAGTAGTGTCGTTAGTAAAAATAAATCAAAAAATAAATTATAAAAACTCAACCAATAGAATCGCTAGAATTCTTCTGAGAAGGGCTGTGTGAGTGACACGTGTCAAAGTGACTTCTCTTTTAATGTATAGGGGGATACTATGACTGCCCTCAGCCGGCCTGAGATTTTAGAGGGCTTGAGCAATTTAAAAAAAAAAAATTAGTTAAATTTTTTTAAACTAATTTGTGGGTTTAGAATTTTATTTTTAGAAACCTATGTAAATATAAAATTTTCAACAGGTTTGACCCAGAACCGGCTTTGATATAAATATATTTCGTATCGTAATTACTTAATTTGTTAAATAGAGTGATGAAATTGCTGGTTTGCTTCGGTCCGACCCACAACGTGCTCGTTTCCCCCTTTATGTAAGAGTGCATTCTGACATTAACGATGTTGATCCAAAGTTCGATATATTATATTATACAACCATAAGAACACGGTGGCCTTGTAAGTTGGTTACGTAGATAATAGATTACTATATAAAGTTTAATAATATTAGCAAGGGGTCATTAATGTCAACTGAGCCCGTGGTATCTGAAATTCTTGATCTAAATTAAATGCAAGTTTTGACTTTTATCCGTGGCATATAAACAAAACCTTACTTAGAGAACGTAAGTCATGTGACTGTTGGTTGAACTCGATTTTGATCAGATATGTGAATAAACAATCATTCGTGTAATCAGATTTAGATTGACCAGCTGATTGAGCTGATGTAATTGTACGACTTTAGAATACAAAATGTGGAGAAACTTAAGGAATCCGTTCGTGGATGATAGAAGGAAATTGAAACTCCGGTCCGAAAAAGAAAAACGAAGTCGGTCGCTTACGAACCAACCGCAATGCATCTTAAGAACTATGCCTATTGGGCCAACTGTAACCGACGCAGGCCCATAGAAACCCATGACAATCAGTACGCGCTTTAGATAGATACAAAGTTATTGCTGAAGGCACAAAAACAAAGTAAAGATGGCCACGTCTCCACTGCAAATTAGGCAGCAGGCTTCCTCAGTCTTCACCATGAAGCAAACACAAGTATTAACAGAAAACACGAACACACACACACAAACAGACACGTGTTTTGACAGAAGAGAGACGCACAAACTCGCTACAATTCTGTCTCGAACAAGGTACAAAGATCCATAAGTAGTATGTCTTAAATACATATTTTACTTAAATCTAACGTAGTTTTTACACTCGAAGTCTCTTTAGCCAAAGAGAGTATGAAGATATACAACGTTCACCCTTATAAGGGGGAATAATCCGGTAACTTATTTTTGTTTTTAATCATTTTTGGATTTTGAAAAAAACCATCGATTGATGGTGGCTAATTAAGCAGTCGGAGAGTTATCGGAAGATTGATGTCGGAGATTTGTCCCGGTGACGTCTCCATATTATCAGCTTCCTCCCCCGCAAGATTCTTCTTCTCTATCTGTAAGACAGTTATAGGTCAAAACCAATATTCACTCATATTTCTTTCTCTCTTTTGTTTCTATTTACACAAGGAATATATATTATTTTTATAATTTGTCGAGCTTTTAGGGTCTTTCAAGCTTAAAACGAATTTATCTTTCTCAAATCATATATATGTTAGACTAGCTTTTTACCTGATTAACCTGAACAAGTAAGACTGTGAAACTAGGACTAGATACATGAACCTAACAAATCAGATCCAAACCTAAACCTAAACCGTAACAGTATATATATTAATCCGTTCCATAAATATCAAACCAAATTACCAAAACAGAATGATGTCCAACAACCGGAAAAGAGATTATTTTAACTTTATCTAAATGACATATCACAGATTATTTAGTCTTTTTCTTCTTTTGGTTACGAATGGTACTCATGAATTTTTTAAGGGTCACAAACTTCAATTTTTTCTTTCAAATCCAGGCTCATTCGATTTGGATATATCAGTCGGTAAAACTCAGAGCCCCTAAGTATAAGAAAATGCTGAATCCTCTAACTTGAAAGAACTATACTACTTTTAGGTTTTAGGGTTAAAGACTTTTGTTGAAGTATTAAGGTCTATGACACAGTTTAGGGTTTACTTTTAGGGTTTAGGGTGCTTTGCTAATTTATAATAATCCAAATTAGAACCGAACCAATATTTTCCCCAACCAAATCCACACCAATCAAATTTTGGGATTTATAAAGTAATACTCTCATCAAAAGTAAGATAAACCAAATCTAACGAAAATGCCCTAATTGATCTCAGATCAATACATATTGTGTATATGTATATCTGCAACTATAAGAGTAAGTATATGTGCAAGAAGTACTTGTTAGCTTTTGCATATAAAAAGAAGTACTTGTTACCTGGCTAGTCAAACCACGGTTCTCTTCTTTCAGCAATTTCTCCTGTTTTTGAAAGTCAACATAATCATCACTTACCAAGTTTCAAAACCTAATTTCAGATTATGGAACCCAAAAGATTTGCCTCATCCCCATAAATTTGCATCAATACACAAAAGTTTTGAGTCTCTCAACACATAATAAGATAATCTAAAGTGCAATAAAATCAGATGTCTAACCTTTTCTTTGAGGCTATCAACAAGCTTCAACATTAGTTCGGTCTGAAACAAATCAAATATAAGCACTCGGAGACTAAGAAAAGGAACAGATTATGTAGTCAACGTACCTTCCTAGCTCTAGTTACGGAGAGGGCAGTCTCAAGATTGTCCTCCAGCTGAACGAGGGAATCGACGCTTACATCAGAATTTGATTCCACAAGCTTGCTGCATATATTCATAGTTTGACACTAATTCCTTTGTAATCAAAGGAGGATAGCAAAATGGTCTTAGTCAGTACTAACCTTTCCACAAGTTCTAGTAGCTCATGGTGTGAACCATACTTCAGAGCTTTTGACTGAAGATCCTGTCACGGAGAAGGGATAAAACAAGGGATTTGAGAAATTGGGTATGCAAGTGGATCCACAGCCTCACATAGGATAGGATCATTTGACAAACTAATGGCTCATGAGTGGATCAATAATGCAATAACTCTATCTAGATCTCTACTGATTTAAGTGCTAAACATGTGTTCGCTTATGTTTATCAAATAATTATTCCCAAGGGAGCATCAATCTCCCAATAACCTCTTCGATATGTCGTCAACAAAATTTGATAACTACATGAGCATCAAAATATAAATGCTATATGCACAAAAGGTTAAATGCACGCGAGCTAATGCCCACATAACGCAAGCTAAAACTTGAGGCTATGAGTTAGCTCCGAGAGTATATAAGGAGATTTCTAGGACTTGTTCAAAATGTTTGTGTATTACCAGAGCTTTAAGATCATCAGCATGTTGTTTTCCATATCGATCAATGATCTTGACCAGGCTGAAGAGGAGACAAAAAAAAAACAAAATAAGTTAAGATCAAAACTATTAGCTAATCCTTCATCAACCCCATACTAATTATCTCAATCTTGGATAACACAAGTAGTGTAGCATATATGTGCGGTAGTTAAGTACTAACTGTTAGTCTGAGTTTTCTTATCTACCAAAATTTAAAATTACTGTACATATATATGTGAAACTAAGAACCAATCACTAACCTAGTAATTTGATTAATCTTCAAGCAATAAATCCATGGTAAAGAGAGAAATTGTTTTGAAGATCTACAATTATATTTTAGGTCTATGGCTGAACAATGTGGCATACATTCAAATTAAAACTCTTGATCAGCATTAATCCCACATCAATCTTACAGATCTCCCAGAAGTGCATTGCACTGGAAAGATCTATTGACTTTAATTACTCTAAAGAGAGAAACATTAGTCATTAATTACTTATTCAGATAGACAACTCTTCAGATGTACATAAGGAATCTCTAAAGCCAATTAACAACTGATAATGGCTTGAAACTTCACTAAACAACATCAAGTATGCATCTCAATGTATCAAGAAGATCTTGAAGGACATGCAATTTTTTACAACTAAAAAAAAAAATCCATGCAGAAAAAGGGAGAGAGAGAGAAATGAAGAAAGTAAGAAGCTTTAGCTCATCAAGACATTGTTCTTCCTCAAATCTGGTTACCTCATGTATCTCTCATGGCCATAGAAGAAACAACAACAAACACAAAACCGAGAAATCCACAAGAGATCTGTCGGAAATAATTAATCAAAGTGTCTTTTAATTGTTTTTTATTTTATTTTGTATCTTTATTTTTTATTTTCCTATAAATAGTAAAGAGAAGAGAAGGGAAGCTTAAAGGGCAAATAGAGGAAAACCCAGAAGAGGAGAAGTCATACTTATCGCCGGAGGAGAAGTTGTAAAGCTTGCCGGAGGCGGAGACAACGAGAAGAGCGACGGATGCATCGCAGAGAACAGAAAGCTGACGAGCTTTCTCGATGAGACCATTGCGTCGTTTGGAGAAAGTGACTTGTCGGCTACTTTTGTTCTCAATTCGCTTGATTTCTAGTTTTTTTCTTCCCATGGCTTCTGTCTCCGAGAAGCCTTTGTGCCCTAATTTGATCCTGAGGTTTGGTTTCAAGTCGCCGGAGATACTAAAGCTTTTTTTTTTTATGTTCTTTCTTATTTTTTGCTTTTTCTTTCTTTTTTCCTTTTATTTCTTTCTTTTTGTGTCTCTATCTCATTTTTCTTCCTCGGGCAAATTATTTTCTAGGGTAAACGAGAGAGATGAAAATAAAAAAAATTGTAGAAGTAAACAATGCGTTTCAGGGACAAGACAGCCACGTGTACCGCATGACGAATTCCCTGTGAGTGCTCTTGCCTCTTGCCTTTTTTAAAGAAATCAACATAATAAAATTAATCGGATTTTAATTATCTTTTGATCGAATAATTGATTTCAAGTTATATATATGGTTACATCTATACTTATAAAAAATTATATCTTAACAAAATGCATAACTGTTGATAAAAAGAAAAACATACTACACTACAAAAACATTTTAATACATTAATACACTTGCGATGTAAGTTTGTAAACATTTCTCGATAGCACATATTTTGTGTTCTTTCTGTTAGTTTCTTGCATGTTCAATATTTGATTTATACTAGTCAGGCAGATTCTTATGATTCAAAAATATGTATAGACCAAGTTTTTATAGATCTATTGGCTATATGACATATAAACTAGTAGGAGTATTGTCATTCAAAGTTGTCGTGTGAGTTTGATTTGAGCCTAATCTGAACAACCATTAACGGGTGTTCCAAAAAAAAAAGGACAACCATCAACGTGATTGTTATTTTTTTGGATAAGAGAAGATTTGACGTGGCCAACTACTGTATTTATCTGGATATTAAGTACGAACAACGAGCGACGAATCCACTTAAAGAGAGACACCCCTTAAATGTTAAAAACAATTCTTTTATATGAAAATTTTGTAGAATATTATGTGGACAACTGACAAGTTCCTCCTATTGAACCCCCTTATAACTGCATTTGGATAAAAAAAAAGAACCCCCTTATAACAACTAAAATTCGATGGTCCTGTTGAACCCCCATATAACAACTAAAATTCGATATATGGATGATCCCTTTTAAAATTATCTATATTAATAAAAGAGAAATACAAATATAGATTCATCCTAAGACTTATTACTAAATTACAAATGCTAAATGGATCATGTAAATAATTGAGTGTGTTTTGATTTAAAATTGTTGCTTACCTAAAATCCATATGAATCATTATCTTATCCGTTAAAATTTTGTTACAATAAAATATATAGGATTGAGCAAAAAAAAACTGAATCCAAATAATCAAACCAAATCTAATCCACAAAGTAGTACATATATTTAACCAAAATGAGTTAGTTATCCAGATGGATTCAAATTTTTGGTATCTAAAAACCGAAACTGAATCTAAAAACTTCGGGTATCCGAGTGTACTCAAACCAGATTTATATACTTAAAAATATTAACTATTTTAAAATGTAAATCTAAGAATATCAAAATACATGAGATGTTTAATTTTTTTACAAAATATTTAGAAATATATAAAATAGTTAAATGTGCTTTTTTAAAATAGTTAAACGATATTCCAAATACCAAAAATATTTGAAATATTTATTGATTTTTTGTCTAAATATCTACGATAAACTAATTTTTTTGTTAAGTTGACGTATTTTGGCATTCATTATTCAAATTTATATTTTATATATTATATATTATTTTTAGATTTTGAGAAATTTAAAGTATATATGAACTTTAATCTTTCCAAACCGATCCTGCAAAGATTCGAATCAAACCCGCAAGATCTAAATCAAACAGAATCTAATCTAACCAAATGGTACACGAATGTTCATCTTTAATCAAATATAAAAAGTTATTGATAACAAAATATATATATTTAAATACAATTTTTTTAAAAAAAAACTCAATCCGCACATGGCATGGATTATTATCTAGTTATGTAATATTTTTCAAATATCATATAATCCCACAAATTTAGCTTGTAGTGCCTAAAATATATTTTTAACCATTACGGCTATCATTAAGTATATTTAATCAAAATATTTAAAATATTTTTACTTTTGGAAATTGATTTCGTGTTTTATTTGGATATATCAGTTAGTCAATATTTTTCGAAGATTTAGTTTGGCGTATGTGTTAATATTTTTTTACAACATGTAAACAGTTTAAGCTATTAATATTTTTATGGCGTATAGATCAATATTTTTTATACGATGTAAACTATTTAATTTTGTGTCTACAAACATTATAGATATAATAAACAATCAAACATATATAAAATGAAAATATATATTCGCACAAGAGTGCAGATCAAATTATAGTTATTTTTAATTAAATAAATGAATTTGGTTAAAATTATTTCGTCGGTATGCTACTATATGAACAAGCTAGTGTATTTTATTGATGTTTTAGTAAATGTGATGATGAAAATTGTAATATTGAAAATATACCTTTAAACATACTTTTATTTGATTTATACTAGTTTAGCTAAAATAATTTGCGCAAGTTCCATTAAAATATTTCAATACAATAACCCAATATTGGAATAATTATTGGTGGAAAAGGAAAATGTGTGTTTAACTCAACCCTATATGCTCAATTATGTGGCAGACAAAATACAATATTTATTTGTTATAATAAACTTAATTCGAAAGGTACTTATACGAATCGATGGGTGAATGTACGGCATGGTTTATATCCAATCATCTCACCCGCTTTCCATATTTCTGGATATGTCAATTATCATTTCCTTCGGAAGCATCTCCGTTTATTACCTTTAATAATATTGATTTTTAATGGTGATAGAACTTTCAACTTGTTACTCAAAAAAAAAGAAGAACTTTCATCTTTTAGAAAACGAGAAGACAATATCAATATCACTCTAGTAGATTACTACTACAAGATTTTTTTTTTTTTGTTCAAACTATTGGATTTTTTTTAAAACAGCAACATCTAGTTCATTACTCATACCACATGTAGCATTAAATACTATTATACTAATGATCATTGTCACTTTATGCTAAAATATTTTTTTTCAGTTCTTGGTTTGCTTCGATGATGACATTAAACACGATGAGCTCTTCCTTCTCGGTATACATCTCACCTTCACGTTCGATCTCTCTTCTTGTTCCTCTTTCTCCTTCACCTTCTCAGCCATATCGTCAATCTTTGATCTGATCAAATATTTCAAAATTTTGTCACACTTTAATTTTTTTTGTTTGAAAGTCACAATTGTCATAGCTATATAGACAGGGACCACAAGTCCACCACTAACCTTTCCTCGTTGAACGAGTTGGATCGTCTTAACGTGGGTCCTGCCGCGACTCGTTCGTGACTCACTGACTCCACGATGCTGCCACTAAAATACTCTTTCTCCTCCGCCTGGGGATTCCCAAACCTTGGATTCTCCGACATGAACCTTATCATCTCACGTTCGTCTTCCACGACAGCCTTCTTGACAACGTTCTTGCACAGAACACCTGTCCGAAGATTCTCTCCCTTTGCTCTCGAGTTCGTCAGACTCGGAGCATACTGCTTGGCGATGTGTCCGCACGAGATCATCTGGAGCCAAATCGACCCGCGAACCGATCCGGTATCCACCGGGTCACCGTCCTCGACCCGCTCGGGGACCACGAGTCGACGCGGTGGCGCGACTGGATAGGAACGAGTCAACTCGGACGAGTCAGACCGGACGGGCAAGTTCTGTTCCGTCTTGATCGAGTTAGGTTTTTTCTCGGTGAATTCGATAGTCTCCGTGGAGATTCCACGTGAGCAGCGAGATTGCGGCGTTGTGGAGGATGTGTAACTTGTTTTCTCTTCGGAAAGTTCGTAATCTCCGTCTTCTTCTTCTTCTCCGAGGTAGAGCTCTGAGTCGTCAAACGACGCCGTTCTGTTTTGGAGTTTTGGTTTTAACCTGAGAAGTCGACTTTTTGGAGCTTCTTGATTTGGTCCAGACAGTGGTCTCTTCACATGTGTCTCTTGAACTTTCTCTACAAAAAAGAAAAAATAATTACAAATTTAACAAGAAAAAAAGTTGAATTTTGCAAAAGTGACGAGTATGATGAACTTACCAGCGATTTCAGAGCCTTTCAACACATATTCACCACAGTTCGACGGGTAAATCACATCGTTTTCAGCTAAGTCATTCCACACGAATCCATTTCTATAGCTCCTGATGAATATATATCGAAATAAAAATGCATAAATCTATCAGTCTTTGGTTACAGATTGTGCCTCGGTTTTAAAGCAGCGTTACCTTTTGCATGACCAAGCGTATAGTGATGGCATGCTCCTCCCTCTCAAAACCGTAAGCCGGTTCATCACATCTTCAGTGAAAACACACACATAAACTATGATCACATAACCAATGATAAACACTAACAAAACATTGAAGCTGAAACAGAGTTTAGTGATCTTTTTTTAATATACCTCTTAGCCGGAGAGGATGGTTAACCGGAGCAATGACTTCGATGAAGTGAGGGTGTTCGAGGTGGCCATTTCTGGTGAGATAATAAACAACTTGGACTCTTCTGAAGATTGGTCTCTTTGTCTTGGCTTCCTCTTCTTCGTCTTGCTGAAGATTTAAAGACCTTATTAGCCTCTCTGGACTTTTGTTACTCTCTCTGCTTCTTCTTCTTACAGCTTCCATTTTTTGTGTCTATGTCCGGACAAGAGATGAGAATTATTAACACAGAGACTGTTCTTTATAAAGAAAATGTATGTGTGAATTGGCATCTCACTGATAAAACAGAATTGGCATTGGAGATGAGTACAACCAGACCTGACAACGACTTGGCTTTACTACCTGATGGTACATTGATATAACCCGGTCCAGTCCAAATTTTTCCACTTGTGGTTTTATCTGAAACAAAACCAAAACAGAATTCCTCAACCCAAATTTCATTAAACCAAGCAATAACAAAAATATCTATTTGTATAAACCAAATCGATATGGTTGTCCTCAAAGCCCGGTTTGGTCTTGGTAAAATTAATCTGGTTAGTGGTTGGGTCCCCATGTTTTGGACTCACCGTTACATATAAATTACACTTTACGCATTATAAGATTTGGTTGAGTAAAGCGTCTTTAATGATATTCTTACATTGTCGAATGTTTAGTCTCATTAAATTTGTTTCTTTGCCTAAATTTGGATAAAAAGAAGCATGCTAAAAGTTGTTTCAGAGATGAGGATGAGTCGAGATCAGTGTGCTTCAAATGGAAATTTGACTTTTAATGACTTCGCATATATAAATAAATAAATGAAATCTTGTAATTCTCTTTGTTTTTATATAACCACACCTCAAGTCTTTAAGATAAGAGAGTTCGAGAATCTAGGTAACTAAAGAGGACACGTGAGGGTTCTTACTTCTTACTGCTCCTGTGACCTGTACTTCTCACTTCATCCGTTAAAACAGAGCAGTATGACAGGTCAATACAAAGGGGTAAAACAATTTATGATGGATCTTGTAATTTATTTTTCCAAATTGCTCTAACTATTTGATTTTTTTTTTGTGCTAATTTAGTAGTCTTCTATATAATGTTATAAGCAGTTAAAATGAAATTGCTTGTGTTAAAAACTAATTTAATTGGTGAATTTGGGGTGGTAAATGAAAATAGAGAACATGGATGTGTTTTTTTCTCTAAACCTTTTAGTTTTCTGAATATTTGCATGGACATAGCAAAGTTCTCTGGGCGTGGAGCGGCCCATCTACTTAACTTCCTCACCAGCTACCAAACAAAAAATGTCATTTTCTATTACCTCTGAATAATCTCACAGGAATACATGTTGTGTTTATAGATGAAGCCATATAAAATAAACATTTAAAAATAATTGAATAATATTTATTATTTTTGAAAATAATTGGATGATTAACATTGATATATATATATATATATATATACAATCCAACGTGGATATATATATTATGCAACCTTGTGATTGCAGAATAAACATCGCTTTCTATAACAGGATATGTATCACAATCTTGGGGGTACACCTAACGTTACATGTCAACATAATAATAAAATTAAACGTTATATATCACAAATTTATCAATCGATCTATAACGAATGATTTGAATGCATGTGACTTTTACTAGATTGAAGGTCTAATTGTAAAATTTTATTTTTATTTTGCTAAAAATTGGCATATAGATAGATGATATTGATCTTACTGTAAGAATGTAGTTGAATAGTAAAGTGGCCTATTGTTTTTAGCTGAACAGAAAGTTTCGACTTTTGTATACATAGTTGCAGCTACACAATGTAGGCAGGGTGGTTGGTATCACTCGTTCAATTATCACCCAAAGGTCACAAATTATATCATCTGCATCTTTCACCTTCTATTATTAGAAACAGTTGAGCCGTCAAAAAACCATAACAAAAATAGTTGAAAAACACGAATTTCATGACATCGGCTTACGTTGCGCTAAACAAAAAAAGCCCAATATAGGCCCAATAAATAAAATACCCATATACTTATCACATGATCTCACCCACATTGTTTCCGTTGGAAGCTCTTTCGAAACCTCCGTCCATCTCTAGATCGATCGACAATGTCTGCCTCTAACTCCATTTTCACCATCTCTCCGTCGAGAAATCTTGCACGTATCTCTCTTAACCACTCCGTATCGCCACCGTTGAGTCTTCTTCCACTGACCAGATCAACCTCCGTCTCATTTCGTCATAAACCACGATCAAGCTCGCTCGTCTTATGCTCCACCGATGAATCAAACATCACCGCGGAGAAAGAGATCCCTATAGAACTCAGTAACCAAAACTCTCATCAAATTCTGATTACAAATCGATTTTTTAAAATAAATAAATAAATATTTTTTTGCAGGGTACGAGGCTTTTCCGACAGTGATGGACATTAACCAGATACGTGAGATTTTACCTCACAGGTGAATAATTTTCTTACACATTGTTTCTCTAACCTTAAGTTGTTTTGTTCTGATTCGATGTCTGGATTTATATGTGTAGATTCCCGTTTCTGTTAGTGGATAGAGTGATAGAGTATACACCTGGCGAATCTGCGGTAGCTATCAAAAACGTGACAATTAATGATAATTTCTTTCCTGGGCATTTCCCTGAGAGGCCCATTATGCCTGGTGTCCTCATGGTTGAGGTAATCTCATTCCAAATGATCTTTAGAGAGACAGTAGCATCTGTTCCAAATCTATGTGTCATGAAATGATTAGGAAGACTCATTATATATTGTTACATTTAATATGAGCTACATATAAATAGCTTCATCCATTATATACTTAACACTTATTCAAAGCGGTAACTATATATGTGTTTTGTTTCCATAGGCTATGGCTCAGGTGGGAGGTATAGTGATGCTGCAGCCAGAAGTTGGGGGATCTAAAAGCAACTTCTTCTTTGCTGGAATCGACAAAGTCAGATTCAGAAAGCCTGTGATTGCAGGTGATACGTTGGTGATGAGGATGACGCTTGTGAAGATGCAGAAGCGGTTTGGGATAGCCAAAATGGAAGGGAAAGCATACGTAGGGAACACTGTGGTATGCGAAGGGGAGTTCTTGATGGCTATGGGAAAAGAAGAAGAGTGATATGTCCTCATGCCTTTTACTCCTTTTCTTACCTCATATGGCTACGAGTTATCGCACCTTAAGTTAAGTCTCATTTTTATCCCTAATTTCTGTTGTTTGTTCCGAATGTTGACCATTTAAAAGAAGAGAATGATGAGAAATACTGTAAGCATTTTTATTACTCAATACATGTTAATTGAGTTTATGAACACAAAAGTATCACTCATCGTTTTTTAAGAAATGAAATAAAATTTCTTTTTAAAGATTGAGTCATTTAAATACACGTCACATTTTATAATTATTTTAACTTAAAACTTTTATTCATTTTCGTGAAAACATTTTTTTTTTAAATCGCAGTTTATTTTAATCTTTTTCTTTATATTTCGCATTCAATTCGATTGCATTTACATTAGTCATCAAGAACTGACTTATATATTTATAAAAATTAAAGGAGCAACTGAAGTTTAAACAAAAAAAAAGGAGCAACTAAAGTAATACTGCAATATATGATCGAATATTTAAGCAAAAAAAAAATATATATATGATCGAATAGACAAGGGAAAGTATATATTTGGTTTCAAATGAAATAAAATAATCATACTATTATTAAAAATGGTAAAATGTGTATATCAAACCTCACTTTTATTAATGAGTTTAAAATAAGATGGAAGACAAATTCAATTCAGCTTGCGATACCAATATATGGCTCGGCAATATAACGAAATCACACGGATGGCATTTAAGAAAAAAAGAAGTCAACCCTTATTAAAAATGCAATTATTCATGAAAACATTAAAAAACAAAGCAAAGCTATATGAAGCGGATCTCTTCTTCACTTGTACTCGAGAATCATGTTGTTCTCTGGAGCAAGTCCAACACAAGCTCTGAGTATGTTCTCAAGCATTGCACGCTGCTTCGACAAAGCGTTCACAACTGGCGTGCCAGGTGGGACCTGTATAAATTGAAGTTAGTGTCTAATTTTAACGACGTTGCTATAATTCAAAAACAGCAGGATGTTTTGCTTTGGTGCATTTACCAATGGTGCCTTGGAGAGGTAACTCAGAATAGTAGCCACCGGATGGAAGGAATGGAACTTTCCCTGCAAAGCAAAAAAATACTAATGACTCGGTTTGTTTCACACAAATGCAAACACAAACAAACTAGGAACATGACGAAATCATTGAGTTATTAACGATGTTGTAGACAATAACAAACCTCATTTTCGGCCTTGAACTCGATCCTGGTGGTGAGCTCGGCGAGAAGAACAAGGTCCAAAATAATAGGAGCAGCCAAAAGAGAGTCTTCACAAGTGTTGTGCATCACAATTGTGTTCTTCCCTCCCATGAAAATCTCTGACGTATACTCGTCCATGGCTCTCTTGCTGTCTCCTACATACGGCACATACTGCAATACCATCCAGTGGTACATTCTTTATTATGTTTATATTTAAACCTTATTTTTATTTAAAGGTTCTAATTTTTTAATACATCTAATTTTAAACTCTGTAATTATATGAAATTATCATATTTTTAAAAAATAATAAGAATAAGAAGTGTGTTATTCTCGGAAATATGTTTTTATGGTACTTTGAATATTATCATATCAGATGAACTCGTTAAAAGGAATAAGTAATTAAATATGATTTTATAATTTTAAAAGTAATATATTTTAGCAAAAAAGAAGTAAGATATTGGTAAAAAAAAGAAGTAAAATATAATTAATTACCTTGATGACGACAACATGGTCAGGATGTTCACCGGAGTCAAATAAAATTCCGTTGCTAGCAACCATATCGTCGACGACATTGCTCTTAGATATCTCCTTAGACCGGAACGTCTGCGGCGCCGATAAATTCATGCCGTCGTTGTTCCCAAGGTGATTGTAGCTCACAATCGAGGTTGGCTATATTATATTCGTACATAAATGAATCAGTTCATTTTGTAACACTAAGGCCTAACTAGGATATATGTAAATGTTTAAGAAACTTTATAATTATTATATACTTTGATTCCAGCGCCGACAAGGAAATCGACAAGGACAGATTTCATCTTGGTCTGACCACTTTTGAAGTCATCACCACCGATCAAGCTGTTTCTCTTGATTGCCAATTCAATCAGTCCTGTAATGTACATTTTTAATGTATTTATTATTATTAACTAAAGGAAAGTGATTATGGTTAATATTATCTATAGCTTATTAAATTACCGGGGACAAAAGTGTTTTGTGGGCTTCCATTGATGAAAGGAACATTCTCAAGAACGCAAGCAATGGCGTAAAGTGTAGAAGGAGAAATCTCAGCCTCATTCTTGTCCAAAGATGACATGAGATTCTCCGTCGTGTCGTTGAGACCAGCCACCACATTGCTGTATCTTTCTGTGTTTGCTGTCCACAGCACCACCACTTTGTCCACTTCGTTTTTCTCTTTGAAATCCCTGATTGTAAAACAATGAATTTTCTTTTATTGTACGATCATGCTATATCTTCGTTTTTTAGATCCTTGAATATGCACTCATTTGGACAAACTGCATATACTAATGAATAATGACTAAAATTAATTTGCAAATGGTAGACATAAACCGTTATGTTACCTGATGTCCTTGATGACATGTTCTAGCTGTTCTTTCTTGGTGCCTTTGATCAAGTGGTTGGCACGTGATCCCTGATTAGCTGCGATGAAATCTGGGTCGTAGATTCCAGGGAGGGGGACCATGTGTTCCATGAACGGACGCAGCTGCTTTTGGAGGTCGATGTCTAGGACCTTGGCTCGTCCCATAGCGTCTGCTAAGTTCATGTCGCTGATGTCCCATCCCCCAAACACTATTTCTTCCGGATTCACCTATCATATTCAGAATCCATTAATATTATTTTTTGTTTGTTTTCTCTTTCTTAGAATAAGTATTACACTATGTTATAAAATATAAAACGTATTATTTTTTGCTTAAAATCTTTTTTTATTATATTATTATTTATTTTTTCTTATTTTATTTCATTTTTATTATATTATATTATTTTTTATTAATTTTTATTTGCCTGAAATCTAGTAAAATAACACTTCACTTTTTTTGTTATGTAAAACATTTAAAATATGTAAGTGATTTAAAGAAAAAAAGACAAAGTATATTGTACCATGGGGAGAAGACTTTTGAACGGAGCATAGATTTCTTCGCCATTAAATGACCCGACCCGGATAGAGGATGCTTGGGTTAATGACCCGAAATAATTAGCTTGTTGCACTTTCTCCTTCGTAGCCCAGGATATTCCCCTGCCACCAATTGATTTATTTATTTTTGTTATTTAAAGAATAAATCCCAACTTGTGCATACAAAAGAATAAAACTGTATCCAGTTGCGGGAATATGAATTAATTTATTAATCCACTCGCAATAAGACACACACAACTTTATTCCCATTTGAAACATTAGTATTTTATAACTAAAGAACAACAACAATTAACTTTGTCAGTGAATAATCAAGAATAAAAAGTTTTACTCACTCGCGATTGGCGATAACACCAGCGGTAAGAGTAGAACCATTGTTCCCTCCCCAACCAACGAGCATCACTCTGCGATAATAGATTTAGACAAAGCAAAAGCATCGTTTACAAACAATATAAGAAAAAAATATGAACCCTATGATACAATGATAAAAGAAGCATGAATATTACTATAAGAGAAAGAAGGTTTTATAGAAGAGACAAACCCAAGTTTGGGAACATGAGTGTCGGTCTTAAACTCATATTTCACCGTTTTTGGCTTCACGGTCCATTGATACGCGCCGTTTTTGCTCTCATGAACAAGCTCAGTGGTGTGGTAGTCGTACACTGAATGAATCTCATTCTCTGTGTACTTCACGTTTGGAGATTCAACCTTGAAGCTTTCGATGAACATTTCTGCCTAATCTCTTTTCTGAAGGAAAGTTTGAGAGGTGTTTGAGGCTTTTGAAAGAGATGCTTCTGAATTGTCTTGTGATCTGAGGACCAATCTCGCTTTTATAGACAAGATGGACATTTGGTATTATTATTTATCGATAAATGCCAATAGTTTTTTTCTCCTTTTCTATTCAACGTGGCTAAAAATATGTGATTATTTAGCATTATGTTTTATGAGACTATGGAAAGTGTAAAATGATTAATTCTTAAGATTTTTTCTAAAATATATTACTTAGAATGGAAACACTATAAAGGAAACTTATCTTATTTGACTAGAAATACTCAAAATATATTGATCATGGAGCATTACAACATTTTTTTTATAACCACATGTCACAATGAGAATAATTTTCAGAATTCTTAGAGAAATATGTTGGTCAAACTAACCATATGTTATATTTTTACTAAACTAAATATCATATTTTATTGTAGTGTACAAAAGAATATTCTATATTATTTCCTTAAATAAAAACTATAGAATTACCTAATATGATTAACATATATATATCACAATTAATAATTATGAACAATAAAGATTTGATAACTATTTTTTATCCTCTTTACTTTTTATTTAATTTTATAGTATTACAAAAAATGAAACAATCATACTAATCATATAGTAAAAAAATTAATTTAGATTTTTTCTCATATGTTCTATTTAGTTTTTGTTAAAACAACCATAAATTATTAAAAAGAAAAAATTATCACATTGAAAATTTTGTGATCAACAGTAACGTTTTTTAGTTCACCCAATCATTTTTAATGGCTCTTAATTTTTTTTTAATGATTTACTAAATGGATCACGTACATAATAGAGTGTGTTTTGGTTTAAAAATTGTTGCATACCAAAAATCAATATGAACCATCATCTCTTTCATTTAAAATTTTGTTACAGTAAAAAAATATGATTGGGCAAAAAAAACTGAATCCAAATAACCGAACCAAATCTAGTCTAAAAAGTAGTACAAATCTTTAACCCAAAGTGGTTAGATATCCAAACGGATTCAAAATTTTGATACCTAGATAATCGAAACTGAATCGAAATATTTCGGGTATCCGAGTGTACTCGAACTAGATTTATATACTTAAATATATTAATTATTTTAAAATTTAACATCTAAAAATATACAAAATACATGAGATGTTTTAAAATTTTCAAAAATACTTAGAAATATATAAAATAGTTGAATGTACATTTTTAAAATAGCTAAACGATACTCCAAATACCAAAAATACTTGAAATAATTATTGATTTTTTGTCCAAATATTTAAGATAAACCAATTTTATGTTAAATTTAAGTATTTTGGCATTCATTTTTCAAATTTACATGTTATATATTATTTTTATTTTTAGATTTTTAGAAATTTAAAGTATATATGAACTTTATTTTTTTTAAAAAAAATTAAATGGTTATCTGAACCTAAACCCAAACTGAACTTGCAAATATTCGAACCAAATCCGCAAAGATCTAAAGCAAACAAAATAACACCAAACCAAATCGTAGCTGAATATCCATCGTTAATTAAAGGTAAAAAAAGTTATTGTTAACAAAATATGTATTTAAATACAACATATTTAAAAGAAAAAACTCATTCTACGCATGGCGCGAATTATAATCTAGTTAAGATAATAAATTAAGATTTTTATTGATTTTTATCTTAAATGATAAAACCCCACGTTAATCTCTGTAATAATAAATTTTAAAATAATAAAATAACATGTTTCTAGAAGGATTTAATGATAAAGTTTAAAATATTCCTTTTAAAAATAATCTGAATAATATAATATATATTTTAAGAGTAATAATACTTTCGTTATATCAAGCTATCTATCAAATTCTTAAATATAATATAAACCAAAATATCTTTAATGAACTACAAATACTATAGAATTGATATTAGTGAGATGTTTTAATTATGTTTTGCATAATATATTTTTAAAATTTTAATTTACACTTTTTATATCTTTATAAACTATATGAAGAATAACTAAAAATTATATATAATATTTTACTTGTATAACATGATTTCTCGAAATTACAATTTATTTTAGGGTAGTTATTTTTAAAAGTGTACTTAAATTAATATTCTTAAAGCTAACCCAGTATCCGACCACAAAGCGTGATCGACTAGCCCACCGGGCCTAAGCCCATGCCATGACAGGATTTTTAAGCGTCCACTTAAGGGCCTCTGGTTACGTTAAGTGGTCTGGAGCGCCACACCAACTTCGCATGTAATATTCTTAAAGCTATTTATATAAGTAATGTAATCTGATAATTTGATATCATGTTTTGTTTCTATCAAAATTATTTGTTTGTCTTAACATTGAATGTAATCTGATAATTTGATATACCATTTGAATGCGATTTAATCAGTTAACCCTTTTTTTTTTTTTTTTAATCAGTTAACCTTGTCGTCGGGGTGAATTTTGTTCTCGACTCAGTTAGCGATATGTGAGTGTGAAACTCATGAAGAACCTACTGATGAACAAACTAGTAGGAATACTTTGAAATTATATTTTTTTAAGAAAAAAAAATTAAATTATATTTACACTATATTTTATAATAACACATGCACATGGCAGGGTCAACTGATTTTTAATATGAAATATATAATTTTGGGTACGGTTATATTCATTTTTACTCCTATCGTCGATATTTTATACTTTATAATTTTAAATTGTTAATGTCTTTATATTGTCGCTAGTTTTCCGTCATTACCTAAAAAAACCATGTATGTAGGTGGTGTCAAATATTATGAATAAAAAATATATTATGGATAAGTAAACCATGCAGTTAAATATTTTGGATAAGTAAACGATACAGTTACATATAATTATAGTAAGTAAACGATACACTTATATCGAAGGAGATATGAACGATTGTTAATTTTGGGAATACGAATAAAATCAGGATTATAAATATTTTCATTTATCTAAATAGAATCCATCTAAATATGTGATTTTATATTGAGTATAAAACCTGACTTTGAAAGATTGTATGGTTATTTACATAGTATTAATCGAGTAATAATGATTAGTTAATGATTATTTAAAAAGATCGGAATTTGGAAAACGTGATTTACATATTCTTGACATATATAGCAAGTTGAAGAACAAAATCTAATAAATATATATGATACATTCAATGAGTATATATTGTGTATTTTTTTTTAGGGTACTCAATAATATAAGATATTCGAGTTATCTTTAAAAAACTTCCAAAATCGAGAATACAGTTTCCCATCTTGTGTTTATTACTTTCCAGTTATTGATTGAAATTAAAGAATTATCCCAATCAAAAACATCTTTGTCTCTTGTAATATTTATACTACTAAAGCAGAATTCCTATTAAGATTCTGCATTTATTTTTTTTTAAATTAATTACATTGCTATGCCACTGAAATTTAGTTTTAATATCTACTAGATCATAACCCGCCCGACTGGGCGGGTATTTGTTTTTATGTTATATATAAACATTTCAAAAATTACAATCTAATGGTTCCTTGACTAAGTAATAGTACATTATTTAAACATTGTATTTCATCAGTGTATTGTATAACATGGGCATCGTAAAATATTATGATCCGTAAACATTTTATTAATAGTTTATAAAAAAATTTTTTTGCTAAATTTGGTGCAAAATTATATACATTAAACAATTTATTCAATTTTTTAAGTTAATTTTTTCATGAAGAATTGAAGGGCTAGTATATCACTGTTAAAAATTTATAACAATAGTCAATATAAATTATATAAATAAAATATATATTATTCTTGATTTATTTTAAATACATTTAAAACATGAATACATATATATATATAAATAATTTTCATAAATAAAGTAATATCAATGATAGAAACCCAAAAACAATAATAATGATACTTTGGGCCGCAGTAATCTTTAGTTTAATAAATAAGCCCATTAGATTTGTAGGCTATTCTTGTTTCCAATCATTATAATTTTAAATACCTATTCATGTTTCCAAACACTAATTTTTTGTACTTCAGCTTTAATAGTATAGATATTATTTATTAAAATTACACAGCAATTTTTCCTATATTTTTGGCAACTAATATTATCCATATTTTGTAAATAATATAATTCTAATTTTATGGAAATAATACTTTCCATTTAATTTTAATATTATTTTTCGTGCTTAGTATTATTAAACAATCAAATTTGAATATATATATATATATATATATATATGAAAATTTAAATAAAATATTATTTACTGTGTCATTTTACATAATACTAATATGCTAATTGTGAACCTTCAAAAATATTTTAAAACTTAACATAAAATCAAAACTTTACATCTAAAATAAACAGTAATAACTTTCATAAGTTATTAAAAATGAAAAACTAATATTGTCATATCAATAAATTTTACTTTTTATATCACTGTTATTTATTTTTTAAATAATTTTTTTAAAAAATTCATTAAAGTATATGATATTACAATTTTAAGTCTTATTATGCATTATTTAATCAAAATATTATAATTTTTTTTAGCAAATCATCTAACATTGGATCACATGTTAATAGCGGGTTTTCAAATTTTACAAGGTTTTAGCTAATTTTTAATTATCGACCTTTTATTAAATTTGAACCAGATTAAACAAAGATCGCCGGATCTATCAGTTCAACCACGGTCTGAAGCGGATATGAAAACATTTCCTGAAAATTAGATATAATAGAACAATTTTTTTTTGAAACACAAATATACAAACTTTAAAATTTTTACTTTTAATAAAATTTATAAAATCAATCAAATTTGATCAAAATCGTAAAACATGAATATAAATGACTCTAGACACTAGACGACTCGACAAACTTGACTTCTTAGACAAGACTCGACCCGACAAGACTTAACTAAGGACCTTTAACTCAAAAAATTCACTACATGATGAGTTGGTAGCATTTTTTCAGCCTTGATCGAGTCATTGTTAATAGCTATCGGATTCACTCGGTCAGGAGGTGGCCATGATGAGTTGGTAGAAATTATATGAAAACATTTCCTGAAAATTAGATATAATAGAACATTTTTTTTTTGAAACACAAATATACAAACTTTAAAATTGTTTATTTTTAATAAAATTTATAAAATTAATCAAATTTTATCTAAATAGTAAATATATCTTCGCGTTTTTAAAGCGCGGATCAAAATCTAGTTTTGGATTATAGCGAAGATATGATCTACCTCTAACATTGTGTAAAATACCAAGGCCCATATTTATATGGTTTTCTGTGGCATCTTGAAGCCCATCTAGCTTTCGGAAGATTTTCAGGATCAACCGTGTACGTGCGTGTGTAACACACGTGCGAGTAGATCAAATGAAACGTGTTTATGGACTACGTTGACAGTTAGGTGAGTATTGCTGACAACTTACATTCGTCGAATATAATACTCACGTCCACGTAGACTTTGATACTGACAAAAAAAACTACCGTATCTCTTTTATCTGTTTCCAAGATCTATCAAACAAAGTTTTTTTTCGAAGTTTAATTCATTGTTCATAATAATTAAAATTTGGGATTCAGATTTTTTTGTGTTTGTTCCATACATACATAAACTAAAAGAGATGGAAAAACCTTTGAGAACAAAGCCTGGTTTTATCCAAATCACAACCATGATGTCACATATTACATATAATTTGTTTCATATATGGACCCCGATGCTATGAGCATCAGATTCTTACTTCTTCATCTGCAGACTGCAGCTAATAAGCAAATAACATCCTGCATATGGAAAATAATATCATTTGTTTATTTAGTAAGAAAGTCAAAAGTGATCCGCATGCCCATGCTTACTCCATATGCCAAACATCACATGCAGTTGTCTTCCATGATTCCATCTGATGTGTTTCTCCTCACAGAACTATATTTTAATTTCAAAAGTTTTTCTGTAGTTGAGAAGATAAGAATGATAGAGTGAAAAAGATGTTTAAAGGTTCGTTTTCATAGTGTTATCGTTACAAAGGAAACATCAAATATTGTTGATCTGGCCTACTCAAATTGCTTAGTTGAACGGTTATACGTTAGGGTTTTCCTTTTATAAGTATTATACGTTGAGACTAACTGGATAGATGCCTAATTTTAAGCTCTACCTGGAGAATAATTTCATTTTCGGATATTCAAAAGAATACAAATTTAAAAATTTCGGTAAAAAGAAACATAAATACGTGGGCAATCTCGAGGGCTTTGACTTTGGTCTGGATTTAGACCCATGAAGTTCGAGGCACACATATAGTGTCTTCTCCACTTGCTCCGACCAAGACAAAGACATTTCATCTATTGGCTGTGGCATAACCACTTCACTTTTAAAACCCATCACACGTTCCATCATTGGCCTATCCACAAGTCCAAATACTGTAAATTCATAAACCCTTCCAAATATTCAAGGTCGATACAATTTATGATTAGATTTATCTACTGAATCTCATCAAATCTGTTTTTACCTATCGATCATAAAACGTGTTGATAAGAGAACCGGTGTTTGAGGCTCCATTTCATTTCACCTACCTCTTCATTCTCAGAGAACCTAAAATAATTAAATAATTACGCATATGCTTTATAGGTTTTTCTATAGTTTTTTTTTACTTGTTGAATATTCTGAAAAATCAAGACATTCATATTCAATCTGCTTCCTTATGGGTAATAATAACCCAAGATATTTCATTTCATGTACAGGAAAGTATTGTATTTGTTGTAAAGCCTTCTTTTCAATTTAATATACTTAGCCTTTAACCTTTAACAAGTTTTTTTTTGTTCTTTTGGTTTAATTAACAAAAAATGGACACCATGAGATTCCACTAACTCATGTGTATATAAGCATTAGCTAGTCCGTCAATTCACTTCAGCATCCACACACTTTGAATGCTCAATCATAGCTTCTCTTCATAGATAAACTTCCACACAACCGCAGAAATCAAGAAGATGAAAGAAAGAGATTCGGAGAGTTTTGAATCTCTCTCTCAAGTTCTCCCAAACACTTCAAACTCGGCACGCATGATCCAGATGTCAATAGCTAACTCAGGTTCATCTGCAGCCGCACCTCAAGACCAACTTGACCGATCAAAGTGGCTGCTTGACTGCCCTGAACCACCAAGCCCGTGGCATGAGCTCAAGACCCAAGTCAAAGAATCTTACCTAACCAAAGCCAAAAAGTTTAAATCACTTGGAAAACAGCCTCTCCCAAAACGAATCCTCTTTATCCTCCAAGCCATTTTCCCAATCTTTGGTTGGTGCAGAAACTATAAACTCACCATGTTTAAGAACGATCTCATGGCTGGTTTAACTCTCGCTAGTCTCTGCATTCCACAGGTATATATATACATATAACATAAACTAAAGAATAACCTTTTGTTCCTTTTCTAAAAAAAAAAAAGAAACCTTTTGATCCTCTTGAAGATCTTATAACTTATCTAATTCTTTTTTTTTTTTGTACAGAGCATTGGTTATGCAACTCTTGCAAAGCTTGATCCTCAATATGGCCTATGTAAGTTCATATTACATATGTTACAAAAAAAAAGTTCATATTACATATAACAAGAATAAAAAATATCCTGAACTATATTTTCTGTGTAAATTTTCTTGAACTATACTTATATATGGACCGTTACACTTTTATAGATACGAGCGTGGTGCCACCGTTGATATACGCATTAATGGGGACATCAAGAGAGATAGCAATCGGACCAGTGGCCGTAGTATCTCTCCTTATATCCTCCATGTTGCAGAAACTAATCGATCCAGAAACAGATCCCTTGGGCTACAAGAAACTCGTCCTGACCACAACTTTCTTCGCCGGAATCTTCCAAGCTTCGTTTGGAATATTCAGATTAGGGTTTCTGGTGGATTTTCTCTCGCACGCAGCTATAGTAGGGTTTATGGGTGGTGCAGCCATTGTTATAGGCCTCCAACAGCTTAAGGGTTTGCTTGGTATCACTAACTTCACCACAAACACTGACATTGTCTCAGTTCTTCGTGCTGTATGGCGATCTTGTCATCAGCAATGGAGTCCTCACACGTTCATCCTTGGATGTTCTTTCCTCAGTTTTATCCTTATCACTCGCTTCATCGTAAGTAAAATTTAAAGTTGCTTTATTTAGCACACTAAATCTTACTTTTGGATAATCTGAATCTACGTACGTACCATATTAAAGTTCATGGGTTTTGGTTTTAACCAATTAGCAATAACAATAAGTATTGTTGTAACAAGTATGATGACATATACAATTTTATGATATATAGACTATATTCAGATATTACCTTTCATGTTTTGGAAGTATAACATTTTCATTATTTTCTTACCAACCTCTTGTGTTTATTACTATTATTTAAAAATCTAGATTCATTTCAAAGAAACACACATGTTAATATAGACTTAAACTTGTGACAAAAAAAAAAAAATATAGACTTAAACATAAACAAACATGAAAAAATCGTAACCATATTAAAGGTTGGATACTTCTTTTTCTTTTTTTGATGTAGCTTTTTTTTTTAAACATTTTCGGCGATTTAGAATTGGGTAACGATTAAAAGTAAATTTAGCAATCAATTTTTATATCAGGGGAAGAGGAACAAAAAGCTGTTTTGGCTACCAGCAATAGCTCCATTGATTTCCGTCGTAGTGTCAACGTTAATGGTGTTTCTCACTAAAGCCGACGAGCATGGCGTGAAGACGGTGAAGCACATCAAAGGAGGTCTTAATCCCATCTCAATTAACGATATTGAGTTTAATACTCCTCATCTTGGACATATTGCTAAAATCGGATTAATCGTTGCCATCGTTGCTTTAACCGTAAGTCAGCTTTGAGTAGTAATTACTTATTTTGTAGAACAACTTTGATTAACTAATTAATTTTGTTTATATTTTTATCAGGAGGCCATTGCGGTGGGAAGGTCGTTCGCTGGAATTAAAGGGTATAGACTTGATGGAAACAAAGAAATGGTGGCCATTGGTTTTATGAATGTTATTGGTTCCTTCACATCTTGTTATGCTGCTACTGGTAATTAATTAACTACCTAATCTTTTTAAACATAGAAATATCAACATCCTACTATATATTATTGACTTATGGACCACTTTTTGGGTGGAATGTGAGGTACTACTCATAAAAGTTATTTTTGGTGGATGAATACAATTTGCATACGATTGGTTTGTAGACTTCCTAAATCTTAATTAACAAATAAGAAAGGTCATTTTAGAAGGTAACTGATCATCACACATGTAGCAATCCTTTTAATTAATGGCCTTGTCATTTTTTATTTAACCTTGTTCTAAAATAGCATTTTAAATCATACATAAAGTATAAATATATGTAAGGTGTTTATTTATGTAAATTATATGCTGTGAATTGACGTACTAAATTTGATAAAATTTTCATCTTAATTATTTACTATTCAAGTTGAACTTTTTCTCTTTAATAATTTTGTGTTTTGTAATTAGGTTCTTTCTCTCGGACGGCGGTGAACTTCGCTGCCGGATGTGAGACAGCAATGTCGAACGTTGTAATGGCAGTAACAGTTTTTGTAGCACTCGAGTGCTTAACAAGACTTCTTTACTATACTCCCATTGCGATCCTCGCGTCCATAATCCTTTCCGCACTTCCGGGATTAATTGACATTGATGAAGCTATTCACATTTGGAAAATCGATAAACTAGACTTTCTTGTTCTCATTGGAGCTTTCTTTGGCGTTTTATTCGGTTCTGTCGAGATAGGACTCCTCGTTGCGGTAATAATAATTTAAAGCAAACTATATAGAAATATGTTCATAAAGTTATAGTAGTTATTATATTTAAAGATTTTATTTGATTATGCAGGTGGTTATTTCGTTTGCCAAGATCATACTCATATCAATACGACCAGGGATTGAAACCCTCGGGAGAATGCCGGGGACCGACACTTATGCAGATACTGATCAATACCCTATGTCGGTTAAGACTCCCGGAGTGTTGATTTTCCGTGTCAAGTCTGCATTGTTGTGCTTTGCTAACGCCAGTTCCCTCGAGGAAAGGTAATTAATTAATTAATATATAGGTTTTAAACACAATTTTTAAATTACAAGTTAAAAACTTCTGTAGTACATATATCAACTCATGCTTTTGTGCTTGCGTATAGGATTATGGGGTGGATAAATGAGGAAGAAGAAGATGATGGAAACACGAAGAGCAACGCTAAGAAAAATATCCTCTTTGTAGTCCTTGATATGTCAAGTAAGTCGAGTTACATGCAATGATGTAAAGTTATATTATTTAACTTACCACTTATTTAAAACAACATTTTTTTCCTAATTATCAAAATGATTACAATAGGAAAATTTTGTATTTTTTTTTCTTACATTTCTCCTATTTATTAATTTATAGATTTAATAAACGTCGATACATCGGGGATTACTGCTTTGGTGGAGCTACATAACAATTTAATCCAAAATGGCGTTGAGGTAAAAAAATTTCTTACGAAGTAATAAAATTCCATGTTCTATAAAAAATAAAGACAAGAGTAAATATCATTTTGAATTTTTGTTTTTTTTTTTTGCAGCTGGTGATCGTTAACCCTAAATGGACAGTGATCCACAAGCTGAATCAAGCAAAGTTCATCAATAAAATCGGTGGCAAAGTCTATTTGACAATCGGAGAAGCTGTCGATGCTTGCTTTGGATTAAAAGTCTGAGAATCACAATATCGAAACAACATGCGTGTTTTACGGATTGTTGCATGTGAATTTTGTGTGAGTTTACTTTAGTAACTTAAATGCGATGTGGGCATGATGATGTATAATTATTAAGTATGTATGTGTAATGTAGAGAGCCTTGGTATGTAAGTGATTAAATAAAAGTCATGCAATCTGTAGCATGATGATCGATGCATGGGTGTGTAACAATGCATGCGATTTGGAAACAATGTATAAATACGTAAGTGTGACTTCGAGAAATATATATTGGTAGTTGTAATGTACTACTAATGTTATCGTGTTAAGATGTCTAATTTTGTTTTCTGCAAATGTGAATCGTGATCCGTGACTAAAGTTTTGGACGTAAATTCGTATTATTTCTAGAAACCGATATTGAAACAAAACACACACATGTCTAAGTTCAATGTATCTTAATCCGTTGAACAAAAAGTAATTAGTGGATGGACTTTGTAGGGTATAGGTATTGATTTCACTAGGAAAAGTCAAGAGAGATGTCTACATTGGGAGGGCTAATGATATTCCCCAATTTAAATAGTCTAATGCACTTTTTGAATTTTAATTATTGGAGTTAATGGGAGCTACTGTTTTAATCACGATCTTCTCGTGACCTCACGGCTTCAAATACCTGCGTCTAGGTTCAGTGAATCTGATTAAGACTTGCTAAGGTCCATGTTTCCTCGTTCCTGTCTAGTTAAAACTAGTAAAAAGTGTAACTAGTAGCAGTGGTATATGATCTGAATCCTAATTAACAATTATCAAAACCAACCACTAACTAACACTTCAAGTTATTGCGTTTGTGGTCCGATGCATATTTATTTTCCCGGTCAATATGTGTGTGTCTGTTTATCTTATATATTAAAACAGAAGTCACAACCTAGATTCATGTGTGATTTTTTTAAAAATGAACCATTCCTTAAGAAGATTATGAAGATTATCAAATGTTACATAATTTAATGATAATATCTTTAAATATCTTTATTTTTCTATTTGAAATACAAATGAAATAAATCCAACAAAATCTTTTTGACATCTTTTTAAATTGTATTTCCATAATATTATCCCATATATTTATCTTTTATTCGAAATAGAAATGTTTTTGTTTAAGATATTAAAATTTATCTAGATAGCATTATATATTCCTAAATCCTAAATAAAAAACTATATATTAGAGTTTAACCCACACAATTTTTTTCTTTTTATAAATATAACACTTTGATAGTACTATAAAAAAATTAAATATATGATTTACATTTGATGTTATATATTATATAAAAGTTTTTTTTCTTCATTATTAATATATAGTAATTTTTTTTATATATTTTTAATTTATACTAGATCTCGACCCGCACAACCGTGCGGGTATATTAATACAAAAATATTTGAAATTATATAATACCCACTTCGTTTTAAATAGATGATGTTTTAAAAGATTTATTTTATTTTAAAATATAAGATGTTTTGAGATTTTAAGGTATAATTTGAAGTTTTAAAGTTATCTTTAACTTTATTGGAAATTGTTCAACCGATAAAATTTTACTCTTTTTAATATTTGGTTGAATGATTATAAAATTATATCTTTAAAAATATTTTCGTAAAAGAATGTAAATTTCTTATTTTTTTGTGCAATGATCCAAAACATCATATATTAAGAAACAGAAGGAGTAAAATTTATCAATAAATAAATATAATTTGATTGTATATACTATCCAATTTTATAATAATATGTATGTGGCTTATAATATTATTAATTTAAAATTTATAAATTTTTATTTTTGTAACAACTTTTTAAAACATTATTATGTAACATTACTAATTTATATATTTTGTTTTATTTCTAAATTTTAAATATATATAAAAAGTAAATTAAATTGGACCTACATAATACATAAACAAATTTTTGGGATATTGTTAAAACTATATTACATAATTTTAATTTTTTTCTTAATAAATAAAAAATGAATTAAAATTTTAATTATATTCTATGATAATTAAATTTTTAATCAAATAATTTTTGAAACTATATCTTGAAAAGATTCTATAAGATTTTTAAAAGATTTTGTTAGAATTTTCTTAAAATTATTTATTTGTATTTCAAATAAAAATGAAAGATATTATAATGATGTTATGTAAAATTTCATAAAATTTTTAAAGAAAGTCCAAACAAAAAAAATCATACATGAAGTGAGTCATGACTTCTCTTTTGATATAATAGATTCTTATTGATTGTTGTTACTAAATAATATATTTTTGAGTTTGATACATAAATTATAATTTAAAATAATTAAATTATAATCTTCTTTAATATAGAGTTTTAATTTCTGGAATTTGCATACAATACATTATAAATTTTATTTAGATACACTATAGATAAATATTTGTTAGTGATAATTTATTTTTTTTTCTTGTGTTTAAAAATGATACTTTTACATCTATTATTTTAGTATTTTGCACGATTTTATAAGTATATATATTATTATTTATTGATAATTTTTTTATAAATTATAAATAAAAAGAAAACCCGCACGGTTGTGCGGGTCGAGATCTAGTATTAATTAATATGGATGTCATGGTTATAAGATTCAGTTATGACTATCTTTACATATGTAAAAATTAAGTAGAGGACCTAGAGGTCTTGTTTATAATTTACAGTTTAGAGGCATTATGAAAGTCTCCTTTTTTTGTTGCTTCTTAGATATAGTTTCATCACGTTTTTATTACTGGTATTGCAAATGGTTGACAAGAATCTTTAAAGATTAATGTTAGACCAATTTCGTCCAATGCTTCAGCTACTAAAGATAACAGTAGATTATTATGAAATGACGCTTATATACTCACATTTTCTTATAGAGACTTTCTTACATGTAGTTCATGATACATTACTACTGATATTGTTCCATAAAGATAGAGAAACTGAAGATTAAAACCCTGAAAGAAAGATATAGTAGAAGCTAATAGTTTTAGTAGTCCAATAAGTGTCAAGGGTTAGTTCAAAGTGTTATGGACTATTATAGCCCACATTATAGCGTTGGTTCATTTAGGGGACTAGACCGGTTAAATGGGCATCTAGTCCGAAGTTAGCCCATTTCTTTTGGTGTAATTCAACACTTACCATAACTTCTTTTTTTTTTTCATAACTATTATTTTTCTTGTAGAAAGAGTTGCCATATTGCCATTTTCAGTTAATGTAATACATTATTTTCCAGTTACAGTAAAACCTCTATAAATTAATTATGTTGAAAGTTTAAAATTTTATTTTATAGAAATATTAATTTAGAAAAAAAATTTATTTAGATTTTTTCTATTTTTTCCATAAAATAAAAAATATTTGATTTTATCATATGTACATTATTTAAATTTTAGAAATTTAATTTTTATATTATTTTATTTGGTTTATATTTTTATATTTCCTAGAATTTTTATTTGGTTTTCGATATAATTTAACTAAATATTATCAAAAATATATTAGTATTTTATTGTAAATATAAAACCAACAATATAATGTCAGTTGTACATATATAAATTTACATATAGGTAGATTATTAGTTATGATTTTAATGACATTACATATTTACATAACAATTTCTAAAAATATTATTATTTTATCATTTTATCGATTTGTGTTTTATGTTACATCTGTCCAAATTAGAACCGATAAAATTTATTAATTTATTGAATATTAATTTATAGAGGTTCTACTGTATTTAATTTCTAGTTATTTAACAATAATATTTGTTTTTTAACCATTAACTAGATCTCGACCCGCACAACCGTGCGGGTATTTGAATACTAAAATATTTAAATTATATAAGAAATTTATCAATAAATAAAATTTGATGTTATATAATATTTAAATGTATAATAATGTTTATGCAGCTTATAATATTATTAATATAAAACTTAATTATAAATTTTTTATTTTTGTAAGAATTTCTTAAAACATTATTATGTAACATCACAAATTTATATATTTAATTTTATTTCTAAATTTGAAATATATGTAAAAATAAATTAAGTTGGACCTACATAATACATAAACAATTTTTTGGGATAGTAATTAAAACTATTTTACATAATTTTAATTTATGTTTATAAATCAAAAATAATTAAAAAATTAATTGTATTTTATGATAATAATTTTCGAAAATATATCCTAAAAATATTCTAAAATATTTTGTTAGATTTTCCTAAAAATAATATTTATTTGTATTTCAAATAAAAATTAAAGATATGAAAAGATATAATAATGCTGTTATGTAAGATTTTATAAATTTTCTAAGATGGTTCAAACTACAAAATCACACATAAAATGAGTTATGACTTCTGTTTTAATATAATAGAAGTAAAAGCCAAAATATTAGATTTTATAAGTAATAGACATTTAAGTATTTTGCGTTAATATTTCTTTTAATTAGAAACTTGAACTAAGCAAAAGAGGTAAGAGTAAAGATTAATAACACAATAATATCCCGCAGCTAAAAAGTAACAGAATAATATCCAATAAGTATGCTGTTCAAAACAATTATATCCAATATGTATGTATATTCTATTCACATATGGATAAAAATATAAGAAGTAATTGATCATCATCAAATTCATTTACTAAATTCAAACAGATTCATTTACTAAATAAACATACATGATTTACACTTCAATTAGAGATAAACTAAAACAAATAAATAAATCATAAGTATTATTAATCCTTATAAAAGTAAATAAATGACACGTCGTAACTAGGATAAAAACAAGATAACAATCAAAAAGCACAATAATAAACAAAAAAAAGGAAACACATATATATTCTTACGATAAATACTTAAATAGATAGAAAGACAAAAATTAAGCAAGATCTATTAACAATATTGACAAAAAAATTAAATTAGGAAACATACGAGATTCCCCCTTAAGTCTTGGAAGACTTTGATCGTAAGACAAGATCAGTTTCATCCGACCACAAAAATATAGGGTCCCACGTTTTTATGAAATCTCATTCGTCCACGTGTCATAGACGCCCATCTGGACCGTACTCTGTTACGTCTCTTCTTCAATTTTTCTACTATTTACTTTCGGCAACCTTTCAACGCATCAGTTTATCTCTGCAAGTGGGAACAGTTGCTCGATCAGACCATCGATCTCAGTCCATTGAATATTCCACCGGATATTCTAATCCGGCGAAGATCACACCGGAAACTCTGATCCGGTGAAGATCCGGCCAAGAAATGAAACGGGAGACATTAACGTTAGTTCTGGTGTATCTCGCCGGAATCATGGAGAGAGCCGACGAGTCTCTTCTTCCAGGAGTATACAAGGAAGTAGGAGAGGCTCTACACGTTGACCCGACAGCTCTTGGAACGTTGACTCTGTTTCGTTCCATTGTTCAAACTTGTTGCTACCCTTTGGCTGCTTACTTATCTTCCAGACATAACCGAGCACACGTCATCGCTCTCGGTGCTTTCCTATGGGCTACCGCTACTTTCCTCGTCGCCATCTCCACCACTTTCTTTCAGGTCTTGACTTCGTAACCGATCATTCTCTGTTTTAGTTTGTAGTCAACTCAATTCAGATCTGAATAGATTAGAACAGAACATAAGTCTTGAGTTTTATGGAGTTTGATGTGGAACATGTTTCGATTAGGGGGAGTAGACAATGGTTTGATTGTCTGGACATGATAATATTTCTTTTTTTTTTTGTGTTATGACCAGTGTTCTAAAAATTGGTTTAGCAGTTAAATCGAATCTAAATGGAATTTTTTAAAGAATGATTAAAAATCGGTTTAGGCGTTGCAAAAATTGGTATAGATGTTTGCATAATCAATGGTCTGAATGTCTGGACATGATAATATCTTCTTGTGTTATGACCAGTGTTCTAAACGAAGCGATTTAAAAAAATTGGTCTTGACGTTCAAAAAAAATTGGTCTACGCCCGCATGATCAATGATTTACCTAGCGATTTTTTGAACATTGGTTATGACAGAGTTACTGAGATTATCAAAGGTCGTTACTGTAGTATTTGATGTTGAGATTGTATTTGAAACTAGGTGGCAGTATCAAGAGGCTTGAACGGGATAGGACTCGCAATTGTAACACCAGCAATACAGTCTCTAGTGGCTGACTCAACAGAAGATAGTAACCGTGGCATGGCATTTGGATGGTTAGGAGTCACTTCAAACATGGGTTCCATACTAGGCAATCTCTGCGCTATCCTCTTTGCATCCAAGTCTTTCAATGGCCTCGCTGGCTGGAGAGTCGCTTTCCTGTTAGTAGGATTCGTTAGTGTGATAGTCGGTATACTAGTCCGTCTCTTCGCGAGCGACCCTCATTACAGTAACAAGACCATCACAACAAAACATGAAAAAGCTAAACCGTTCTGGTCAGACATAAGAGATCTATTGAAAGAAGCCAAGATGGTTATAAAGATCCCTTCTTTTCAAATCTTTGTCGCTCAGGGAGTCTCAGGGTCTTTCCCTTGGTCAGCTTTAGCTTTTGCACCATTGTGGTTAGAGCTCATTGGTTTCTCTCACAAAACAACCGCGTTTCTAGTAACGCTATTCACTGTCTCTTGCTCTGTTGGACATTTATTTGGAGGTTACATGGGTGATAGACTTGCCAAAAAGTTCCCTAATGCGGGTAGGATCATACTCTCTCAGATAAGCTCTGGCTCAGCCATTCCTTTAGCTGCGATTTTGCTTCTTGGACTACCTGATGATCCCTCCACGGCTTTTAGCCACGGTCTGGCCCTTGTTACCATGGGATTATTCATCTCATGGAACGGTTCAGCTACAAACGGGTAAGTAAATATATAATGTATTTCAATCATATTTTTCTTTAGAGAAATATCTTATGATAGCATTAAAACACCTTATTATTTCAGAATTAGCACACTAGAAAAATACTTAAATAGCATTAATTAAAAGTTTTAAAGTACATTTTTATTTTATATTTGAGCTTAAATTTAGTGTTTAGAATTTACTTGGCCTTAGGGTAAGGATTTAGGGTTTGAAGAAATTTAATCATTTTATCTTTTAACAAGTGCTAATTAGTCATTTTCTCTGTGTGCTGATTTTGTCATAATGCTTTTTTTTGTGCTATGTAAGTCATTTGGCATTTTCTTTAATCCTTGAAGAATTTACTTGAAATGGTTTTATACAGTCCAATATTTGCAGAGATTGTTCCAGAGAGAGCTAGGACGAGCATCTACGCGTTAGACAGATCATTCGAGTCGATATTAGCTTCATTTGCTCCTCCTATAGTAGGAATGCTTGCTCAGAACGTGTATGGATATAAACCAATCCCTGAAGGATCTTCAAGTGTGATCAAGATTGAAACAGACAGAGAGAACGCAGCTTCGCTAGCTAAAGCACTATACTCAGCTATAGGGATCCCGATGGTGATATGTTGCACAATCTACTCGTTCCTATATTGCACCTATCCTAGGGATCGAGATAGAGCGAAAATGCAGGCTTTGATTGAGTCAGAGATGCAGCAACTCAATGAAGAAGAAGAAGTGGACAAGTTTGGGATTGAAGTCAAGTGTTTTGGAGATGAGGAACATGATGAGACTTATTTGCTAAAGCAGGAACAGAGTGAGAGTGTCAGATGATAATTTGGGTTATAATTATAGGAAGATTGAATCATAATTATAATCATTTTTTGTTTGTCTGTAAAAGAACACCACGTAAGTGCAATATAATAGTAGATATCTTCCAAATATGATTTGTAAGGCTTATTCTGAGCATACTGGTTAGCTGGTCAGCTAAACCAGATACTTATGGGTGGAATCCCACAGTTACATAAAGGTATACTGTCAAATCAGGTTACAACTTGGAAATATCACAATTGGAAGTGTGATTAGCATCTGAAGTTTTTGGTCCAGATACGTAACCCCTACAGGCATTTACATGGAATTCACAGTGTCCTCCAAGATTATGACACTTTGTTTTGCAAGCCATATCTGGGTTTTTATTTTTGAACAGTCACCAAAAACTCAAAGACCCGCGGGCGATTCACAATATAGTATTTGTGGAGCGGAAGAAGAGTCCATAAACCATGTTATGTTTGAATGCCCATTAGCAATACAAATATGAGCACTCTCGAAAATTCTATCTAACCCAGAGGTTTTTCTGAAAGTTTTAATTTCTATAAATATTGATTATTTGTTCTGGCGATTACATAAGAAGCCTGATTTTAAGATTTTTCCCTGAATAATGTGGTATATTTGAAAATAGGAACGACAAAAGTTTAAAAAATAAGAATGGGAGTCCACAGAAGATATTACGGATAGCGAACACTGAAGAAGCCTATCACCTTTACATATAATGTGAAGCTCTGATATGGACAGTGAAATGCATGAAGACCCTATTATAGGAGGTAGTGTTCGGGACTGTCTGTTCTCAATTGTTGAATATAGTGTATGCACCAAAGGATTGACCGGCTTTCACTACACATTTGAAAGAATTTCACCACTATAAGGAATTTTTCACATACTTCAGCATTCAACATATTCTGAGGGCAAAGGATATATTGGCTTATAAACTTGCACGAGGTATTCATACTTAATCTTCTGTTATGGTTTACATTGACGATTGCAACGAGTCGCTTTTGGTTTGTGGATCTTTGTAGTTTCGTATTACCAAAGTTGAAAAAATATTCCAAGTATGACTTTATTAAGATTTTGTAAACAATGTTATGACTTTATTAATTTCCAAATAAGAATCGAAAAGTCATAACGTCGACCAAGTATCATTGACCTGACTGTCATGCCATCATTCCCTATATCAAAAATGTTTTTGCTTGGAGATAAACCAGATTTTTACTTGGTCAACATAGAATAGCAGACGAGAAGAAACTATACCTTCTCGATCTTAGTCTGGGTGGATTTGTATAATATGTTTACAAACATCTTGATATGTAGTCTTTCTCAAGTAGATTCCAAGCTACGAGGCTGGAAATGTTTAATTTTTCCTAGAGCTTGATCTTTTTCAGTTTCTTTTTTCAAAGAGCTTTGTTCCTTTTTCACATTTTTTCTTAAAGATCGTCGTTGTTATTCAATTTTTCTTGAGTTTTGTTCTATTTCACTTTTTTTGCAGAAAGGTTTACTCTTCTGCTTCACTTCTTGAATCAGTTTCACATTTTATTGTAGACTGTACACTTCTTATTTTACAGTCATCATTTTCTTCCTCTACCATGTTGATAGATGTAGTGGGTTCAGATCTTCAAACTTTAATATTGCGTTATGTGGCAAGTATAAACTGATTTGGAAGAGAGAACTTCAACCAAATACTCATAGTAGAAAGATTTCATGATCATCTCATAATGAAATGAAACCAAGCAGCTAATGACATTGATATTAGAGACTTCACAAGCGGATAGAGAGAACTATCCCAATCAACATGAGAGTTTTCCAATCGATATCATCACTTGATTATCCAATACCATCTCATGCAAAAAGAATAATTAATAGCGATATCATTTATTTTTCTTATTTTTTTCTCAAAAACATATTATTTTTTCCTTATTTTTCTCATTATTATATTAATATCATGTTACAAAGAGGAAAGCGAATATATTTTAAGCTTTTGATATAATCAATGATTGAAAATTAGAAACTTCATAATTGTGATATTTTTATTGTAACCAGGTTTAATAAGTTTTTTTCTATTTTTATCTATGCTACGTTTGAAAATAGTTTTACATGATATTTGATCAATACTATGAAAATAAAGTAGCTTAGGGGTCCTGATTTGTGATTTTTTACTCGTTCAGCTTCACTTTTATTTTATTACAATTCTTATTAAATTTTATTATCATTTCTTTTGTTATGTTTCTAACATTCTGATTCTATTTTAAAATTTTATTACCCCCTCAATATTTACTTTATATTTATATTTTCTGTCTGGTTTTCTCAGTAAATAAATAATATTATTTTATTAGAGATTTTCTTGGTGTGTACACTGATTTTTTTGAATATTATTATATATCTAGAAATAAAATACTAACACAATTTTGAAAAAGATAATTGTGTTTTTTTCTCAACTGTTGAACTCCATTTACATGTTATATGGGGTGATTTAATGCATTGTAGTATAAATAATATTAATACACATAAATTCTACACTTAATATAGATTTTTCTTGTCAAACATTGAGTCATGAACTTAAACCATCTCACTGCCCACGAGCTGAACATATCTTTGCTGTCTTTTATGATATGGAAGCACATAATTGATAATCCACCTCCTGAAATTGTTCCAAGAGAATCAAATTGCAAAAGAGCTTAAGAAGTCCAAAACATCTAGTAAAATTCTATAAATTAATAATGTTGGAACTATGTAATTTTATTAATTTATACAATTATTAATTTATAAAAGTTTTCTCTTTTTAGTTTTTTATATTTTGATGTATGTTTTAATGTAAATATAAAAATACTTAATTTTATGGTATATGCATTGATTAATTTTTATAGATACATATTTGATATTATTCTTACTCTGGGGTATAGAAAGTAGTTACAAATGCATTTTTAGGTGTTTTAAAAATTGGTACAATGGGCATAAGCGGCAAATCAAATCTAACTGGAACCATTCTTTTTGAACAATTTTTTTTTAAAAAAATTGGTGTAACATTTACAAAATTGGTACAGTTTTTTTTTTAAATTTGGTGTAACATTTAGAACAATTTCCTCCGCTCGTTGAGCTGTTAGTGTTTTAGGGCATTTAGCTACTTATCAGACCACTTTCTCTGCCGTTGCAAATCACAGAGAGATCCTTGAGTTGGCTATAGAGTTGAGGATGAGTTCGTTGGAGATAGTTTATTCTCATTTTTATCAGGATTCGGGTACAAGGTTGAGTTACCATTGTGATTTACTGAAACGTGGCGATAGATTGTCTTCTCTGGTTGATTGAAGATCCGAATACGCCTCACAAAGTAATAGACAAAGCGGTTCCAACTGAAAAACCTAGAGTACATATAAAACCTCACAAATTCCAAACTGAATACTTTATTGAAGTTTCTTAAACAAATTACACACTAACTTGTTTAATCAGTTTTACTTGACTTCACAACTTGTGAATCAACAGTGAACAACTTCAAAAACACACGAGACTCAAAACACTTTTTGCTCTTGCCGTTCAAACACTAAATATCAGAAACCGTAGTTTTTCTAAACCACAGCCTCACCTATTATAGACCTAGGCGAGCTGATCTTTTATTCTAAGATAACATCAAATCTAATATTCTAATTCCTAGAATCTCTCAGATTTATGTTTATCTCATCAAAAGATAATTCTTTTTTGCCACGTCACCACATGCATTTGAATTACTTCCCGCCTAAACTCCAATTTGAGCAACCTTACAATTGTTGAACACTTCTCCAAGTTTCAGATCCCAACACCAACGCTTGTGGATTTAGCAGAGATCACAAACTTGGGAGACCACAAGAAGCTAGGAGATTCCATTGTGAGTGTTCTTCAAGAATGTAACCGTTCAAAGGGAGTTGATAGAAGAGAGACAAGGACTCAAGTGGGAGAAGAGTATGCCTAAAGAGGATCTTCATATCAAACAAGCAGCAGCTTTGGTTGTAAAAACTCGAAGGGAACTCTCTGTTTTCATCAGGAGACATTGCTGGTGCAGCTGAGAAGTACTCGGAAGCATTGTCTTTATGTCCAATGAGGTCAAAGAAGGACACAGTTGTGCTGTACAGCAAACCGAGCTCAGTGTCATCTTCTGCTTCAACAGCCATTAGTTGCTGTAAACGACGCTACACGCACGCGTTTTGCTTGCACAGCCCTGTGAACAGACATGCTAAGAGTCTTTGGAGGAGAGCAAAGGGTTATGATAAGTTGGGATTAGCTAAAGAGAGTTTGTTAGAAGCGATTCTGTTCATTAATGAGTGTTCTCAGATGAATGATCCGGATTTGTCTATGAGACAACAGAACAAGGTTCCTGATTATGCAGAGAGGTTGGTGAAGAAGCTGCTTTGTTGTTTAAAGAAGCTGCATTGAAGCATGGAGGTGTGGATAGGAAAGGTGAAGAGAGGGAAGTGAATGGGAAGGAAAGTTATGATTCAGAGTGGGAAACTGCGAGTGGGAGTGATATTGGAGATGATGGAAGGGATCATATGGGACTTGATGATGATGATGATGATGAAGGACATGGAGAGAAATGGAAGAAGAGGGTTAAGTCTAGTGATAAGAATGAGAAAACTTCTTTCTTTCTTTTTTTATGGTTAGTGATCAATTTTGTTTATAGTTATATATGGTGCTAATGTCTATGGATTTATTCAGGTATGAGGCAAGGATACAATACCAAACCTAGCAGAAGAGGACATGTGAAGAACAATGGATACAACAAGGTCCTCAAAGAAGTTGGAGAAGAAAAAATGTCACAAGCAACATAGAACTTACTACATGGGAGTAGTAAGTTCTCATTTCCTTAATTAGTTTGGAGTGTTGGTAGAATTTGTGGTAAAGTTTTATTCATTTTGAAGGAGCAAAGATTGAATGGAACATTTTTTTTGTTTTTCCAGTGATTTTTTTTTGTTTAGTTTTGGTGTGTATGTACCCAAGAATTATTCAAGAGAATGTGTTGCAATTTGTATGAATTACATCATCTTATATTAAGAGAAATGGCTTCAGTATTTTGTGGTGAGAGATCCTTTAATGTTTTATTATAGAAGCCGATGGCACTTTAAAAACAAAACAAAAAACAAAAAAAGTACGACTCTGCTGTGGATCGAACCCAGAATCTCTGGTTTCGTAGACCAGCGCCTTATCCATTGGGCCACAGAGTCACTTTGTTTGTTATATGATTAATATCTATATCATTCCAAATAAACTTTTCTAATGCAAATAACAACTTATGCAATTACATTAACATTATCTGATTATGTAAAAACTCCATTTGTCCTCTTTACCTTCTATATATGGTTTTTATTTTATGAAAGACTTATAGTATATTGAGTATTCTGTCTCCAAAAACCAATTTTCATTCTGATTGATATATGTATATTTTGGTTTATGCATGTAATTTATGGTGTTTGATACGTGCGTTTCAGTAAGTGTCCGACTTTATTAATTCACATGGATGCTACCGAGAATGAGAGGTATCAAGGTCTGACAAAAACGAGTCTTCTGTTGCTGTAATTGTCTATGATGTTGCATGTAAGACTTCTGTGAGAAACTTTCAGCTTTACCTTCACAAATTTCTTCACTGCTACAAGGTGATATGGTTGATGTCAACCTAAAGCCATCTACCAATTCATCCCAAGAGGAGCAGCAACATAGTAGGGAGATTTAGAAAAGAAAATATTCATTGAATAACTAAATAAACGTAACTCTGGATTTTTTTACTTAGAAACTCTAGTATTCTTTAAGATGTTTTGAGTTCAATATTTCGCTGTGTAATAATGTGACGCTTGAAAGTTCAACAAGAATCTTTTGCTCTGTTCTGATTTGCCAATTAAATAAAAGACTTTGTAGTCTCAGCTAAACTTCTTGTTTCTGTATGCCATGAAAGATATTAGTTACTGTTTATAGGCTTCTCCTTCTTCGTCTTATACTATACATAGAATCTGATTGGATATGAACCCATATGATTAAATAATCTCAAAAGACTATAAAAAAATGTTCTCTCATCCATTCCACTTTCTATACAAGATCTTAACTTGCAGATTTGGTTCATATTTACACTAACTGACATTCTGTCTGATGTTGCTAATCAATATATTCCTCTTCCAAGCCACTCTCTTGTGTGGTGAATGACAAGGTAGTGGAGTTGTTCTACCATCTCCTACTACTGTGGTCATTTCACTGATATTTTATTCTTGAGTTTCTTAATTCAAGGGACTTGTCAGCCATTTGGGACTTATATATGTCCAACACATATAACTATCCCACTTTCTGCACCATAAATGCATACATAATAACTGATATATAAGTCCACATTGGCAATGAGAGAAGTCTCTGTAACCATGTCTCAGTTTCAAGCCATATGGAGTATGCTATCAAGGAAAGATCGCTAAAGTTCAATACAGGTATCCTATCCTTTTGGGTGGTTAACAAAACTGCAGGATGCTGAGTTGTAATAGTTTAGGTGTTTTGTTGTTGAGGAGTTCCTGCTTGTTAGTGTTGATTCACAAGTTTTTCTGGTTCATGTAGAAGATTTCAAGTTGTTCTGTTGTTGAAAGAACTAGGTACTTAAAATAGCAATGATCTAGTCCATGATGATTCACCTAATACAGTTTATCTGAAAGTTAAGTCAAAGATATTGTGAAAGATCTATCTGCCACAATATGATATAGGGGAAATCGTCAAACATTTAGACTTTTGTGCACTATTTAATGATTGTTATTTCTTTTAACTATTATCTTAAGTTTTGGGGCTGGCATCTGTAATTTATGTGCTGTTCACATCCATCAGTCTACAGTTTATATTTTCTGTGTTATTATATAGCTCTTGTTTGTTTTGTGTTTCTCTGAAAAAGATAGGGAAATTTTTGAAGGTTTAAGGGATCTGTCAGTGTTTCCTTAATGCTAAGTGCTATCAATTTAGAATAAGAACAAAAGGCTTAGGACAAATAGCAGATCTAAAGGCTCATACTTGAGGTTTGTCTATGGATAGCTTTATGTTCTTTATTGGAACTCAATTTAAAGACCTGACTTACCAACCCCAACCATGTGTTTTAGAGTTATGCACAGCTTTTTAGGATGCTTTTGTCAAAATTATTCTATTATGTATCATATTCTTACGTATATATTCATGCAGAGATCTTCGTACTTTTTGGGTCAGGCCATGTGACTTACTTTTTCATGCAAAAAGCTTTAACAGTCTTTTGTCTTTAAACTCTTTAGCATGTTTGCTTTAGGTACTGCTTGATGCTTTCAAGTTTTCCTTTTGTCTTCTGCTTGATGCTTACTGGTGAGGCAAAATGATGAACTCGAAGAACATGGCGAGTGGCCTGGTGCCTCTCTTAGGTTCTGAGGTTTGTAAATGCTTCTTCCCATCTCTTCGTCTAATCACTAGTCGAATTCTCATTCAGTACAATCTTCAATGAAGCAAATATGATAACTCTCAAAATTTTATGGGTTTTTCGCAGGTTGTGAGCTATGTTGATTGGTGATAGTAAAGGGACTGTCTAGGGAATATCATATTCATTCACAAAAAAGATGACACAATTCTACCTTTCCACCTTTATCACATGAGTGGTAAAGTTATTTAACTTTTTCAGCTGTGTCACTTGTCCCCCATTTGTCAAGGTGAAAAGCTGGACTCTATATTCTTATTTTTAAAATTCTTTACTGGACAAATATCGTTTGTTTGGTAATACTTTGTAGTTGTACTGACTTCATCTCCTTTTCATAGTAAAGCTCAAATTTCCAAAAAGGTATTATATATGTTGTCTAGATGTTAGCAAAGATTTGTGAAATACTAAACATATACACTAATTCTTACCATAGTTTTAGGATATGCTGAAGGTGGACCTTTGAAAACCCCTATAATAGCTTTTAGTGAGAACTGAGAAGGCACTACTAACTTGGCAAACTCAAACCAGGAACCGAGTTGAGATAGATAGCCACTACAAATCCTTTTTGGTGCTAAACATTTTTTATTCTACCTATCTGCAATATAGCAAAGATGATGTGTATTTACTAATATAAGGAGTAGTTGGTTTATTATTAGTATATGGTATCTGCCTTGCTTTATGATGCCTGATTAACCTTGCTTATAACTAATCAATCTTATTTGTTGATAGCTAGAGGCCTCTGAGCTCATGGGCTATCTACATGGGGATTTCAGTTTGGGCTTTGCTATATTGGGTTTAACAAATCTGAGGTTGGACAACCCTAAACTTACAATCTTTCATAACATGCTTTTGTGTGGTGTAATTCTCTTCTAAGATTTGCAGTGAGCTCAAGATAAACTGTTTGAATCTATTTTCCATGGCAGGTACAATCACAGAAAGCAAATGATATGAATACCTTAAAGTAGGCCGAGACATAAGAAATATTGAACAGAAATGGAAAGAGAGAAGTAATCCGTCTTGAAATATCTGGTAAAGTAAAATACTGAATTTCATATATATGGTATATTGTTCCAAGACATATTATTCTTAATTAAAAAATAGAGTAAATTATGACATCCTGAAATCATAGTTGCTTTTCATTTTCGTTGATGTTCCTAATCTCATTACTTATGATGATTTCATTTCCTGCATTCCCTATTGCCTCTAGACTTTGGACAAAAACTTACTGCAGGTTATCCTTAACTAAGTAAAATTTAGATTTCATCTAGTCCTTGAGAGACTTGGTTTATAGGGATTAAATACACATTCGTCAATAGTTTTCTTCTTTTTGCATTTACAGAAACTATATACCTCGTTATAATTCCTCTTCACCTATTTTTTCTTTGTTGGTGAGTATATATCATGCTAAATGATAGATAACATTGTTGCATCCAAATCGATATATCTATAGAGCTCTTGGATGGCATATTCTTCCATTGTTAGCATCCATGTCTTTCACTGTCTCTAGCTGTAAAACGACGTCCACGACAAAAGAAGTTCAGCCACCTAAAATGACATTTAGTGGTTGATAGTTAACGAAAAACAACACGTAAGACCACACGTTTTAGTTCATATAGTATTTGACTGACTCTATAAAATTAATGGTAGACATTCTTCTTCTTCCTTTTTCATTTTGTCATGTTCTCGAGGTTTCTTGTGATGATGCTTTTTTCTACGTACCGGATGCTCCAGCAATGTTGGGCGTGACGGTTGAGAAAACTATATGCTAATTTTGTATTCTAAATGAATTGAGTAAGCAAGAAGATTTTGAATGGTGATTTCTAGTTTCACTTTCTGGATTTGAATAATAATTTGAGTTACAAAGACTAATGCCTTTTAAACCACTATCGTATACAACTAATCCCTTCTATACGTAACCACCGTTAATTTGATTACAGATTATAGAAAACTTACCAAATAGATTTCCTGTCCCCATCTTGTATTCCAATAAGGTTGCTAGTAGTGGTAGCATGTGAACTGTTGAAACGAGATGTTGGGGATTATACGTATATACATGTTCTTAATGTTACACGTGTGATGTTTGTTCTTCTTGGTTTTACAGTGACCACTTAGGTAACTTGCTGGAATTTCTTTCAAAAACCTCAATGATGCTGATCAAATCTGAAACACGAGCATTCTGGTTTCCTCTGTCTTGTGTAAGTACCTTATAAAGATAAACCCTACGCACCTTATTTGTGTGTTTTATTGAATTTTAGAATGGGTTGCAAAATGCTCAGGTAAATGCATAGGTTGCTTAGAGGTATATTCACATTTACATACAAAAGGAAAGGGTTAAACATGCTCATTAGTGGCATAGAAAGTCCGAGAATTTAGACGTGTTGGTTAGAAACTTAGGAGAAGAAGCAATTCAGTTGTTTAGCTGACATTTACAACCAAGTTGTTTTTTTAATAAGAAGAAGAGAACGGTTTAAGTGACATCACATATATCATAATTAATAGTTTTGTAAGAACCTAGTGCCTTCCTTAATTCTTTAGTATTTTCTGTACCTGCTTCCTCTATTCGAGACTGTGGTCCACTCTGCGAGGAACCCTAATTCAACAAGCAATTCAAATCCCTCTTTCCACAAATTTAATTAATACTTTTGTAAGAGTTCTCGTTTTTTAAACCCCATTTGAAAGTTAGTAGGCTTGTATATCTCCTAGGTATACATGATGATACTCACAAGCTTAAACCATTTTAACCTCTAGGATACATGGTCTTGGGATTATTTCATTTGGATACGATGAAATCATACTCTACACGTTAACATCTGGATGCTTCCCTGGGGTTTTTTTTTTGTATAATGAAATTGATAAAAGGGCTTCATTATAATAGGCTTCTGATATTCTCTACATGAAAATATAACAAATACTACTATAGTTACTTGCATGTTGGTCTATTATTGGAATTGTATGCTCAGGAAAGTTGTCTATTATTGAATATCTTCTTGAAACTGACAGATTTTGATGCCCTCATTTGGTAAAACATTTTCTTGTTTGATTTTTCTATGTTTCGTAATTAGATTTTATTTCTTGATATGATATCTTACAGTTTGAAACTCTGCACGAAACCTGTGATCTTCATTATAAAGAAGACACATAAGAAAAAGACAAACTCAAGATATGCAATTGGCTGATTTTTTTAGGCCGAGGGAGAAAGTCTTTTAGGTTTTAAAGATGGTGGAGATTTAGATGATTTTTTGCACCCACCTCTCCTCTAACCAGCTCCTCCCTAATGGTCAAAATCCATCACATCAAGCCTGTCACCATCACTGATAGTAAGTTATTCTTTTGATATTAACAAAACTTACCACTGTTACCTTGTCCTCCATATTTGTCTATCCATTACTATTGATCTCTTAATTCTCATCAATTGGATTCTCATTGAATGGAGTTAGAATATGATGCTTGGTTAGCAATGGCAACTCATTCTAGTGTTACTATTAATTTCTTGTTAACATTTTCATGGTTCTATTGTTATTTGCATCTTCTCATGTCACAGTTCTTCCTATTTATAGCAACAAAATGACACGAAACACATGCTGATAAGTTCTATGTAGCAGTTATATGCTCTCACTGTTGTAGGTTTCTTCATTTGGCAAATTTTCTTCCTAGAAAAGGCATTTTACGGGTTGGAAATATCTGTAGTATTACCTTTTTTTTTTTGTCAACTTATCTGTAGTATTACCTAAGTTTCGCTATACCAGGACTTTCTCATGATGTGTCAAACAAGAAATAACCCACTCTGCATCTTTTATTTTCTACGTTATAGCTTTGGACTTATTTTAGTTTTAATATTCTTGAAACATTCATATCATCAGAGACAATATAATAGCTATTAGCTCCTAGGGTTCATTCTTGATTTTTATTTAGTTTGTTGGTCGTAGCTTTAGTCGATTATGAAGAATATACAATAATAATACTCCCTCTGGATTTAAAAGTATGATGTTTAAGGTTTTGCACATATATTAAGAAACAATAAATTAACTCTTTTAGTTATTGTCTTTTGGTTTTATCAATAAAGTTCAACCAATCATAATTTTATCTATAGATTTATGTTTAATTTTAAAGATAAATACATTAATTATATTCTCAAACATCAATCTTTTATATACAAGAAAACTAACTCAGACATCATATATTCAAATACGGAGGGAGTATATAGCTAGGTATCCATAAATTATATTAGCCATGAAAGTGGATGATGCGTGGAAACGTATCTTGCGTGCAAGAGGAGATGTCTCTCTTTGGCCACCCTTTTGTTGCCATGTGTTGTTGGCGCTGACTTAATTATATTTCAAATCCTTTCTCTTTCGATTTGTCTGCATTGGTTAAAAAATATAGCTAACAGCTTCTCCTCCTGTCAATATCTTTTTGTTGCCCATCTCTCTATATATTATTACCTACTCGGAGAAGATCTTAATGATGAAACCCTCTAGCTTAAGTTGATTTGTGTTTTGTGTGTGTGTAAAATCTTATAGTAGCAGGAACTTCTAATAACATGTATGATATATAGCCTCATTTATGGAAAATAAAACTGTATATTGGGACTTGTCATGAAGAAACCAAGCAATAACTATGTGTTGTTATTCTTCTTGACAGATGCAGGGTTTGGTACTAGGGCATAGTGATGGCAACTGATGAACTGCTTCCCATTTAAAGACAAAAATAAGAGATCAATTGATATGTGTTTGACTCTTAATTTGTCTATTGAATGCGGCTATTCCCCAGATGATACTGATATTGCTTAAGACAAGAAGAAGAATTTACATTGAATGATTTATTCACACTGGTAAGGATGCGTATGTGAGAGAATAATGGAGGAGAATAATTAGAAAAATGGAATTGAAAGGTGAAAATGACATGGGTTGTTTTGGTAAGCGAATAGGAAAGAAGCACGTGACGAATGGAGACATGAAGAGAAAAAAAAGGGTGCTAGGTTTAATATAAATACAAGTAAGAAGCAGTTAGTGGTTGTGAAGAAAGGAGGCAAGCGACCAAACCTCAGAGAAAAATTATAACAGTATTAGAGGGAGGACCGTTGTTGATTAGATAAGAGGAGATCAGCGAACATGGGAAGATCTCCTTCAAGTGATGAATCTGGTCTCAAGAAAGGTCCTTGGACTCCTGAAGAAGATGAGAAACTTGTCAACTATGTCCAAAAACATGGCCATAGTAGCTGGAGAGCTCTTCCTAAACTTGCTGGTACCAATTGTTATATCTTATTGAGTTTTATTGAGTTTAAGTTTTATTGAGTTTAACCTTCTCATGTGACTGTGTATCTCTCTATAGGTCTTAACAGGTGTGGGAAGAGTTGTAGGCTAAGATGGACGAACTACTTGAGACCTGACATCAAGAGAGGGAGATTCTCTCCTGACGAGGAACAAACTATCTTGAACCTTCATGCAGTTCTTGGAAACAAGTAATTAATTTTCTGATTTTTATTTTATTTTATAGTCAACGGATTTGTTTTTTCTTGTACTACTTGCTTATGATGATGATGATGATGATGTTATAAGGTGGTCAACGATTGCAAACCACTTACCTGGGAGAACAGATAACGAGATCAAGAACTTCTGGAACACTCATTTGAAGAAAAAGCTGATCCAAATGGGAATTGACCCAATGACTCACCAGCCAAGAACTGATATCTTCTCCAGCTTATCTCAGCTCTTGTCTCTGTCTTCTAACCTAAGAGGCTTTGTTGATATTCATCAACAGTTCCCAAGTGGTCAAGACCAAACTATACTGAAACTCCAAACCGAGATGGCCAAGCTCCAGTTGTTTCAATACCTCCTTCAACCACCTACCATGAATAACAACATTAACAACCCTAATGACTTTGACATTCTCAGTCTCCTTAACTCTATTACCACCTTCAAAGACACAACCAGCAACAGTAATCTAGACCTTGGTTCCTATCTTCAGGACTTCAACAACTTACCATCCCTAAAAACCTTAAACTCCAACATGGGGCAATCATCTGTTTTCCCTCAAAACCCTGAGGACAATCACTTTAAGTTCTTCAATGAAAGAGAGAACCTACCTGTATCTCCAATCTGGCTCTCGGATCCTACCAACTCAAACCAGAACATGTTACCTTCTCTTGCTCCTTCCTCTGAGTTGAGTGATGATATGATTAGAAACCAATACGGTCTTGAACATGTCAATAGCAATCTCACCTCTTCAAGTCAAGAGTCAGGAGCTTCAGCTTCAGCTGCATGGCCTGATCATCTTTTGGATGATTCCATATTTTCCGACATTATTCCTTAGCCTTCTTATGTCCTTTCTGGTATGTTTTGGAGGAACTCGAAAGTTGAATTTACGCATTGGGACTGTGCTTATGTCTGTCACTTAAGGTGTTACAATTACTTGCATTATCTATATACCTTGTAGGCATGTAATATATATATGTGTGTTATGTTGTAGCATGTACAGTATAGTACAGGTTCCATAACTCGTATGTGTGTTTGTTAATTATCAATGCTCTTTTAGCATATGTTTTTACCTTATTGCCGAGCTTTTATACATAGAGATGACTTTTGTGAAGTGGAGTCACTTCTAGTTGTAATTAGGGTTTTCTTTTATTATTTGGATATTTTCTGTATACTATTCCTGTTTACAAACAATCGAATCATGTTTGGGTATAGATCTCTTTAATTATTTTTCTTACGAAGTAAAGATCAAACAGACTGAAATTAGTCTTAGAGCTGAGAAGCATATTATATAATGTCACATGTGAAGAACACGTATTCAAATGTCGAGAGAGACTATAACGACTATACAATTTAGAGTTTAGATGTTGATTTGTTGCAAAATCATTGATAGTTATGCTTATGATCATGCACTTATCTTTTTGTTTGGCCAAGAACAAATAATGGAAGAACTGAAAGAACCATGTGATCGTCTGTCTAGCGATAAATATAGAAAGGGCAAGTAGTTATTTAATAATAATAATAAAACAGATATGTGATGTCATATTAAAGGATCTCTCTCGTTAGGTTTAAAAAAATGTAATCACTCACTCATTGAGTATACAGTTTGACTTCTTTGTGCACAGATAAGTATATATATATATATATATTTTTTTCTTTTTCTTTTTGGTCAAAAGTATATTTTATTTTAATTACGTGAAAGAGAAGTCGCATTTGATTATACAAAAATTAGTTTGTATTTTATTGGCAAATCCCCAGTGACATTATTATGCACGACCCCAAATTCCAAAAGGGAGTCAACGAGAAAAGTCAAATAAAACTGTATGTTCAAAAGAGGTAACAATCAAAACATTAATGGCTCAATCTCTTACACAGTATTCAAGTCAAAAGATACCTCATGAAACAAAAACATGTACACACACTTGACATTACTGAATGTCTGAACCAAAAACTTTACAGTAAAAATCAAGATCCCTTTTGATGTTTGGTCATCTCCCACCTGATAACTCAATGGCGTCTTGGTTATTCATAGAATCTTCACCCCAATCAAACCTCCTCTGCATCCTCTCGAACTCATGACGTCTCGTGACCTCCACGTTCTGCCACTCTTCCCATCTCTCCGCAAGACCTTCTCCTTCCAGCATCCGTACAACTTCAGACATCACTGGTCTGTCTTCAGGGGAGCCTTGTGTACATAGCAAAGCCACTTGTATCATCATCTCCACTTCTTCTTTCACATAATCCCCATCCAAATTCTTATCTACAATCGCTCCCAATCTCTTCTCTCTTTCCAGCTTCTTCACCTGTCCCAAACAAAAAGATTATGTTAGTAAATAAAAGGTTAAGTTTAATTAATAAGGTGATATGATTATACATATACATACATGGTCAAGCAACAAGACATCATCTTCTTCCTCCAAACGTGAAAAGTCTATAGCTCTTTGTCCTGTAACAAGCTCAAGGAGCATGATACCATACCCGAAAACATCGGTCCTCTCTGATGACTTCCCTGTAGATAGATATTCAGGTGCAATGTGACCCATTGTTCCTCTAACCTGAGTTGTCACATTAGTCCTTCTAACATCTACCAACTTAGCCAAACCAAAATCACCAACCACTGCCTCAAAATCTTCATCTAATAACACATTTGCTGCTTTCACATCTCTATGTATGATCTTAGGATTACAATGCTCATGAAGATATTCAAAACCACGAGCAGCTCCCAAGGCAATACGTTTCCTAGTCTCCCAGTCAAGAACCGGGTCACCAGCTTTAATCTCTCTGAGACGATGTGCAAGGCTGAGATTCTGCATGAAGGGGTAAACAAGGAGGCGTTCTGTTTGAGTGGTGCAGAAACCTATAAGACGGAGTAGGTTTCTGTGAACAGCTACACTTATCATCTCCACTTCTCTTTGGAAAGCAGCATCTCCACCAGGAGATTCGAAGTCTGTTAGTCTTTTCACAGCGACTTTGGTGTTATCTGGAAGCACTCCTTTGTAGACTTTACCAAAGCCTCCTTGACCAAGGACATTCTTTTCGCTGAAGTTGTCTGTAGCTAGTTGGAGCTCTCTCCATGCAAATCTTTTTAACTGTCCAAATGCAATTCTCCTGTCCACTTCACCTGAGAGATAGATATATACAGTTTGGATATTTTAAAAAAATTGTTTCTGACTATGACCGATCTTTAGAACTATGCAATTTATCATCAAATGGGTTATATGACAAACCTGCAACATCAACAAACACGTCACGTTTGTATCCTTTATGTCTATCCCTGCAGAACAGAAACACCAAGATTCCAAAGAGGATCAATGTAACTCCGGCAACAACTCCTGCAATAATGCCAGTTTTTGGCTTGCTTGAATCACCTAGCACCACAAGACTAGACATCATGAGCAAAAACTTTAAATAAAAAAAATTGGTCAAGCAATGGCAAAAGTAATGTAGCTACCTGAACGAGCAACCTCAGATACACAAGGGTGAGATTGACCACCACCACAATTTAAGTTGTTTGCTGTGAAACTATAGTTCGATAAAACCATATCAGATTACTGCTTTAAAAAAAAAAAACAGATTCAACTTAAAGTAGTGGGAAAGTACTTGTATTTTGGAATCTGAAATAGAGTTTGAGGAATCTGGCCACTGAGATTATTGGAATCAAGTAGACTGTAACACGTAGTTTCAAACAATGTGATTAAGACAAGAATGCTTTTAAGACAGAGAGAGAGAAGAGTAAACTTACAGATTTATCAGGTTTGGAAGACCTGTGAGTGACACAGGGATAGTCCCGTTAAGCTTGTTCCTACTCAAGGTCCTGCTTGGCCAAATACACAGTGAATAAAGACACATGCTCGCTCTCTATGTAACATGTGCAGCATTGGGAGAAAAAAAGCTACTTACAAGAACTGAAGTTTCTTGAGGTTACCAAGAGTGGATGGTATAAAACCACTAAGCCGATTGTCCTCCAAATCCAAACTAGTCAAGCTAGTTAGATTCCCAAACTCTTCTGGTATTCCACCCGTTATTCCATTCCCCTTCAACGTACTAAAAATATAGAAAGAGAGACAACAAAATGCTTAGTAGGAACGCATCTAAAAGAGAGGTTCATGTTAGGGAACTTACAGAGTCTTGAGAGTTCCAAGGATTCCTATTCTTGGAGACAAGGTTCCTGAGAAGTTCATGTCTGACAAGGTACTGAAAAAAAATAAAAAAAATGCCAATAAATATAAATTATTTACTTGGAGAGTGACACAGGTTGAGTGTTATGGATCAAACTTACAGAGAAGTAACAAAGTTTTTGTCATCGCAAATGACTTGGGACCAAGTACAAGGATTAACTTGATTCTGGTTCCAGTCACCAAGCTGATTAGGCAATGCACGTAACGAGATCTTAAGTGCAAATAACGCATCCCCTGAAATGGGAAAACGCAAACGAGTTAAGGGAAAGTAAACATACTTCAACTAATCCAAGATTTCTTAATGTAAGTAAAAGAAAATGGGCAATCACCTTGAGCATCTGGTGACACAAATGACAATAAACAGGCAAAAACCAACACTGTCAAAGACATAGCCATCTTCTGCAAGCTGAACATGTTGTTATCTAATGAACTGGATTTGTGGTTCCATCTGCAAGAAACGTTTCTTACTTTAAATGGATCTGACAAATAAAAGCAATTCTCGTTAACTATGAATCAAAAGACTTTCTAAATTCAACCGTAAATAGCTAAAAAAAAGTTAAGAGCTTTGACTATTCAAACCAAGAGACTTCGCATAGAAAAAAGAGTCAAAAGGGAACTAAGAACTCGAACTTGCTCAGTTTCCCAGAATTATTTTAATGACCAAAATAGCTCAAATTAAGCCGAAGAACAAGTGAGATTTAGGCAATAGGAAAAAAGGGAAAGAACATGGATCCACAAACCTCGTACCGAAGAAGAAAAAAACAGAACTTGGCAGCTCGAAAGATTCACACAGGGGAACAGAACCAAAGAGAACAAACAAGAAAAAGCTAACCAAAAAAAAAAAAAGCTTTTGTCTTTTTAATTTTGTGTTCTGTATGACTTTTGTTTGGTAAATCGGCAATTATCACTCTCTCGCTAATGGCAGATGTCTGCGGAAAAGTCTGATGCTGGTCCACGCCTGCTACTAGTAATTATTATATTTAAAAAAAACAATTAGTTAACTTTGATAATGATGTTTGGAGTGTGATTAGTACTATGACGTTGTATAAACTATGTGCTATATATTCCCTCCCATAATTAATTTCTTGAAGAATTTCTTTGTTTTAAAAAAAGAAAAATTTCTATATTTTAAATATACTTTTGTCTATTTTAAAAGACCATTAGGTAGCATATTTAAATTAATTATCCTGTCAACCATATTTAAATTAATTTAATACTATTTATTAATATTTGTTAAAAATTATATAATAAATAAAGTTTAGTTAGAAATATTTCTATTTTTAATAAACGTAAATAATCTAAGAAACCTGTTTATAAATAGAAGGAGTATTAATTAAAGACATCTGTATTAGCTGTTTATTTCTGTTTTTGCGTCGTTAACCAGATGTTTACCATCGTAGCTAGGTATGTATGACACGTACTGACAAACAACACCACTTATGATGTATGGGTAACAAACTTACGTGTGTATGCAAAACATAACTCTAGTTTAATTTTATAACGTCAAGAAAGTAAAGCCAAAATAATATATGATAGTTTTTAATCATTTTAATTTAAATTGGTTGTTCGGGTTAACCGGAGCAGACTAGATCATATGACTTTGGTTAACTAAAAGTAAAGCCAGACTAGATCAAAATGCGCACGTTTTTGTTACGTTTTAGCTTTTGCACTCCATCAAATCGAGAATGTCAAATTATCTACATGTGTTTGTGTCCGTTATTAAATTGGACCGACATGAATTCACATTTTACCTCAAATGGTCTAAAGGTCTGTGTATACTGATTATTGAATGTATTTTTTTAAACAATTTTTACATTATGTTTAAAAAAAAAACAATATTACATTACTGAAACGTATTGTCTAGATCTGTTTTTACATTACTGATGGTTTTCTCATACAGCCTGCTAAACAATTGTCTAGATCTGTAACACTATATATTATTACGATTCTATCTCAAGTTCTCAACGGAGTCGACATATGTCTTACCATGAATGTTGTTTTTTTTTTTTAAAGAATGTTAAATTTATTCAAATAAAAAAAACTTTTGTACAAACTAATGCATCTTTAGTTTAAACTGTGATTAATGTTCGATTTCTATAAATGAAATAGAACTCCTTTAATCTCTTGACGAGAACCATGTTACCATTGCCGTATGAGAAACCATGTTCCATTTCTACAAACGTAAGGCATGTGTGAACTATATATCCAGTTATATAAATAATAATATCATAACCGCATATTTTCCCAACACGCAAGAACCAACGAAACAAACAAACAATAATCGTCGATTCAGAGACATATAGAGAGAAAACATCACTTTGTTGTAGTTCACAACGCTTAACCTGGAGTCTGGAGCTGGCGGTACAATTCTTTGAGTCTCTCTGCTATCGCCGCCGAGTACAAGTAATGTTTTAAAGGACTCCTAAACTAAACTTTTAGGTTTTGATGAAATAAAACATGTGGCTCTACACAGTTTCAATCGTACCATCCTTTCGATATTCTAGATTTTTTTGGTTCTTGTAACAAATTTATAAACATGAAGCTGTATGGTGATGCTGGCAAATACAATTTCACCCTGAAGAGAAAATAAATACATTTTTGGCTCCATAGTTATTTAATGAACATAGTTATGGTTTAATTGGTTACTTTTTGAAGCTAGAAAACAAAGAAACAAAAATTTAAAAGCGATGCCAATAATTGTACTGAGCCTTGCCTTGCGTTGCTCAGAAATGGGTCTACAGATTCACGAGTAGAGACTCAAACAGTGACGTGTAGGACATCGCGGCAGGTGAGACAAAATTGATTAATCAATTTTGACAGTGTGTTGTTCCATTCACATCAAATCCTCTTCATTCTTTTCCAAAATATTTAATTATAAGTTGTCCCACTCAAATCAAATCTTATTCATTCTTTCCAAATTTAAATAAATTTGGTTGAATTTGTATTTATATTTAAATACAAAACGGTAAATTGTTTGAATAATTGTCAGTATAAAAATTTAAAAGCTGAAAAAGCTGTTGAAAAAAATTATGAACATGCAAACGTTAAGGAAACAAGAAAGCAGTTTTATAGTTTAGTAATTGAATTGAAAATATCAAAACCAAAAAAAATGTTGAAAGAAATGAATGACGCAATGTAAGTAGTTACTGCAAATGCAATAATCGAGAATTTTTGATTATGTACAAAGAATCCAAAGGACACTTCTACTCTCAATAATTCAAAAAGCAATGTTAACTAAAAAATGATCAAACCAGAGGATGATGAAGATTTAAGGATTATAAAAATGGCCATGGCAGTGGCATTTCCAGTCCATGGGCTTGTAGTTAGAATACTGACCGAGAACGGTGGTTTGTGAGGAAGGAGGCCGTACAAATCCACCGGAGAACGGGCCAACTCGGGTGAATCGGGAGCGACTAGGGAGACTGGGAACTTGAGTGGGCATGCATGGATGGCAGCCATTGCATCTGTTATGGCAGCTCGGTGGTCTAGAACCTAGTCTTGCTTTGACTTCTACCAAAGCCACCTAAAATCAAGAAGAAAACCACTTACTTTAGATCAATCAAAGTGAAAAATGAGGACAAGTGATATGAGTGAAAGATAACGATGAGTTGATTACTTGAGGAGAACTCGGAGGCTGGACAGGTTGAAGAAGAGAGGATGAGACTTGTGGGGAGATGAAAACAAGGAGAAGAAAGGTAAGATTGTAGATAGTGATCATGTTGGTTTTTCTAATTCAGGAGTTTTCACCATACAGTAGAAACTTTCATGTGGGTCTAGTGAAAGTTGAAGATTTTGAAAACAGAACAGAGGTTGGGTCTAGGGAAATAATAACAAGACTATGATAAGAAACACAGAGACAAGTAGAAGAAGAAGCATTTATGGTTAGAGAAAGAGAGAGAGAGGGGGGTGACTAAGGGGTTATAATGGTAAATTGAGAGGAGTGTGAAAGGAACAAGACAGAGTGAGGAAGACAGAATAGGAGAATACATATCAGAGGAGAGGCTCAGAGACTAGCCTTTTCCTTCTATGTGTCACTTCAATCTTTCCTCTCATTTCTTTCATTTCATTTTATTTTTGTTCTTTTTATTATATAGTACTTGTTATCTCCTTTGAATTGTTCATTTTAGGCTTTTAGCTTTGACCAAAATTTTTACATCTTATAATGGAACAAAGCAACAAACACATGCACTGTTAGTTTGTTGATTGATTGACGATGCCTTCAGATTTTGGTTTGTGAACATATTCAGTACTAAACCGGGTTCAATAAGTTAAAATCCTTGTGGTAAAAATTTGGTCAACAGATGACCAATGTTTAGCCAAATAGAACAGTTGCATTAATCCGAATATAAATCTGATAGGATCTATTCTATTGCTTAAACGTATCACATTCATATATAAGTCGTATGCGTTGAATGTCGAATTGATATTCTTAATACCAAGATCTTTAGACTTCCTTAAATGTTTCATCCTTCAATTATCATTACTAATGCTAGCTTTTTCCCAATAACAATTACAGCTTATTTAAATGTTGAGTGAAACTTTCAACGGTTTAAAAAGAGTCTAATAACACAGCATTTCACGGGTAAGTATCTATTTACTGACACACATAGCAAGCCACTGGGTTTTCTATTTAACATCAGAAAATAGTAAGCGAACAGGAGAATCAGGGGTTTCTTCCTTTTATCAACAGAACTTTGAAAGCAAATAAGGGAAACTACTGAGTAGCAATAGTAGTAAAACCCACAGTTTGACTGAGTTTTGATTTTCAAACAAAAAGGGAAAAGAGGTAAAAGTTTCCAAAACCAATAAGAAGAAGAATGCCAGATTTTTATCATTTTGACTGCTTTCATTTAATACTTTCAATAATGTTATGTTTTTAAATGTGGGCATGAGCATATGTACCCTACAATAGTATTATACAATCTACTAGTTGTTTTGCCCGCACATGCGGGCTTAATTTTCTTACGAATATTTATTATTTTTGTTTTATTCATTCTAAAATAATATTATAAGTTATTTTTTATAGTTTTAAAAAACCTAAATCAAACATTAAAATATTTTTATATGAATATATATTTAGATTATGGATAATTCTTATCATTATTATTAATTTAAATAATTTATCTCATCAAATAAGTTTAATTATTTTTAAATCAATTTAAAAAACATAAAAATAAATGATTATTTGCATCCAAAAAATTCGACCTAAAACATTAAAAAAATTTACATGATAAAGTTATTTAAAAACTAATTTTCATTTGAAACTTTGAAAAAATTAAAGTCTATTTCATTTCTTCTTAATTGATAAAAAATTTTGAAAAATTGAATCGATAAATTTACATTTAAAAATTGATCTTACATAAAGAATAACATTTGTTTAGATAATAATACAATATATTTGAATTTATTTGTCAAACACGTATTTTCTTAAGGTTTAACTATATAAAAAATAAATATAAATTCAATTTAACGTGTGAGTTCAGAGGCGAAAAATAACTTCACAGATATATATATCATTATATTATATTATTATATTCTTTTAATTTGAAAATAATTACATATTATAAATTTTCAATTTTATTTTTTAAATTATATACAATTAAAAATTTTAATTTATGAATATTTATTTATGTTTTTCAGTTTTTGATTTTTTTTAATTAAAATATATTTTCCGGATAACAACACAATATCTATATAGGAATTATCTTTTTATTTTTAAATATATATTTAGATTATGGATAATTCTTATCATTATTATTAATTGAAATCATTTATCTAATCAAATAAGTATTAAATTCGTTTTTATTTTTGGCAGATTATATATTTTATTCATTAAGGGTATAAACGATATTAACCATTCTAACTTTTAACGTGAGAGCTGTATTGCGAAAAATCACTTTGCAAATAATAGTATAGATGAGTGTCTCTTTCTACTTGGTTTGATGGTCTACTGTTTTGTGTCGGTTTAGTAATTTTCCTGGTTTGAGGCTGGTTTTCAATTAAAGTCTATGATTGAATTGTTTAAAGAAAACTATGTAGTATCTTTTTTTTTCTTTTTCTAAACTTTATTTTAAGAGCCTTTTGACAAACAAAAAGAGTCATTAGTATCTATGACAATAAAAATAGTATTCTAGTCTTGTTTAATTATTTCCACATGTTATTTAACACATATGTATTGATTAACGTTATAAAAAAACTGATATTTTGTGTATTCTTTTTTGCTTTTCTATTTATTTTAAAAAGGTTAAAATGAATATTTTATACTCTTTGATAATAGTTTTAAAAAGGAATTCTTTATTTTTATTTTTGAAATGATTTTTGTAAATGAATTCCCCTAAAATGATAGAACATATAATCAACATGCATCATAAAATTTTAATCATTATGCTATCTACGAATTATAGTATTATAGAATCACACAAGCTTTACTACTATAGAAATATTTATAAAACAAATTAGAAGATAAATCTATTACTCTAGATTCTCTATATACAAGAAATTAAAATTTACTTAACGTTAGTAATACTCATAACATTTAATTTAATTTTTATATTATCTAACAAAAATATTCAATTTTAATTAAGACTCGAAATATTTATCGTGATTAAAAGTTAAATCTAACTATTAAACTATCACACACACACATATATATATATACACATATAAGAATCACCCATGAACTTTAAAAAATTATGATTACAAAGAAAAATTAAATATTATATTATTTAAGTAAAATAAAATTAAAATATATGATAAAAATATTTATAAAAGTGTATTCACATTTTACATGCATTGAGCATTCTATACAATAATTTAAAATAAAAATCATAGTTTTAAATATATATATATATAGTTTAAAATAAAACCATAGTTTTAAATATATATATACATATAAGCATTAAGCACTATATAAAACAGTTTAATATAAAAAAATAGTTTTAAATATATATATATATATATATATTTTATAAACATAATTAATACATTCTAACTACAGAAATAAGTATCAAATAATGAATTATAATATACAATCGTCTATAAAAAGCAATCTCATTTTCAAAATCTGCTAATACGTAGTGGCTCAATCCCATGGAACAAACCAAACCAGTTGAGAGATGGATTACGTAATTAACAGAAGAAAACACAGACACCAAACATGGATAGACCTGGTTTTGGATTTGAATAGCTTACACTTAGATTTGTTTGAACCAAGCTAAAAAAGAAAAAATCTAAAGTTGTTGGATAGAATAGAGGCTAAGTTTGACGAATTGTTCGAAAGAAGAGAGCCGGCAGCCTGGCACTGTATGTGGGGTGACTCGAGACACTGTATAAACTCCATCTCCCATTGAAAAAAATTCATACTTCATTTCATTTTGCTTGTGCGTTATGCTATCTTCTCTCCTTCTGATTATATATAAGTTTTTTTAAAGCGGTGGATTTCTCTGCTCGTCTCACCTATATCATGTGGACTAACCAAAACAATGCTGATTAATCGATTATTAGACTTTAATCCGCACAGATATTTTCATTTTATAATTATTTATATTTATTTTTTTATGAAAAATTGATATATCTTCTCTATTAAAAGAGAAGTACCATTTATATCTACTACAAAAAGTTATATTGGACTATCTCATTAATATGACATATTTAAGTATTTATATTAATCAATCAAATATATATAATTGGAGCAATATTTTAATAATAATAAGATATTAGTAATAAATTTGTTGAGAAAATATCTAACAAGATCTTACTAAGAAGTTTAAATATTTTATAAAATATGCATTATTTAATTTCCTGATTAATATATATATAAGTATCAATATTAATTTTAATTAAAAGTAAAAATTGCTATATTTCATAATTTTGTTATATTCTACATTATATTAAAATAAAATGCTATGTGAAATGAATATAAAATATATTAAATTGGTAAAGAAAAATATTTTATTTTAAAAATTTTCTTTTATTCAAATAAATAAATAAATATCACTCACTTTTAAAACATATTAAAGTTTTTAAATCATATAATATTTTTATACAAAAAAGTTAACATATATTTTTGTAACTCACAACAAATACATTATATAAAAACTTATATGTGAATATTTTTTTATTATAAAACTTACAACAATATATTATATAAAAATAATTAAAATTATAAGATTATAAAATTATACAATATATAACAATAGAATGTACGTAAATCATATATATTTGAAAGGTTTTGTTATATTTATATAAAATGAAAAAAATACCCGCACGGATGTGCGGGTTCAAAATCTAGTTAGACTTTAATCCGCACAGATATTTTCATTTTATAATTATTTATATTTAATTTTTTATGACAAATTGATAAAACATAGCATTACAGCTTGGTGTGTTATGTTATGTAATGTTTTGTTTAATAGTGATGTTTATTTAACAGACGCAGCTTTCTACGGTTGTGTTTGAGACTGCGTATGCGGCTGCATTATGTTCATAAGATGTTGTTTGTTTTACAGATGCACCCGCAATTTTAAACATAGCCAGAAAATTTTACGACGTCAAATATAGGATTTGACTTCAGATGCGATAGTTGAAAGAAAAAACGAATAAGAATTTTGAAAAAAAGACGTCGCAGACGTATGTACATGTTTTTTTTGCGACGCAGACGCAGGTACATGCGGTAACCAAATGAACATCACTCTTATTAATATAATTATTTATAATTTTATTCATATCTTTATTTTTTTATGAAACAACATTATTAATGTATATATTATTCATTTTTATTTTTATATTCTAACTTTATACATTAAACTAATACATATATATATATATATATTAATTTCTGTTTTGATTTAATTTTTAAATAGATTTATTTATAATATAATAATTATGAATTTAATAAATTATTGGAAATAATATTCAAATATTTTATAAGATTTTATTAAAATAAAATACGTAATATTCAAAAATAAATATTCTTATAGTAGAATATTTTATGTGTGATAGTTTATTTTATTCAAATGATATAATATATGATATAATTTTTAATATAAGAAAAGTTATTAATGAAATGGTTTAATGAAATTGTATCAATAGATAAAAATATAATATATTTTAATAGATTAGATGTCCTATCTATGAAAAAAAAAATGACTGAAACAAGATTCAAAGTCATGTTAAAATTAAAATTTTTTTAAAAAAATATAAATACATTTCTAAACATAATTAAATATGTATAAATAAATAAATAAAACGAAAAAGTAACTATTTAAATGGTATACTTTTATAAACAAATATAAATAGTACAAAACAAACCATTATTTAGAAGAAATATTTGTAAAAAACAAAATTTCGACCAAAATATTTAAAATTATATTTCTATCTTTTAAAATATTTTAAGAAACTAAACTAAATTATTAATGCAAACTCGCAATACTATAAATACTAGTAGCCTAGTACATATTAATGGATTACAAAATATACTTATAGCTCTTCCTTCGTTTAAAATATACTTTGAAATAATTAAGCTAAAGAGTATTTATCAATGTTTGATACAATTAAGCTAAAGAGTACATTACTTATTAATGATCTACCAAATATACTTATAGTTATTCCTTTGTTTAAAATATACGTAAGAAACGATGAGCAACTTCAGATGGTGGTGGCGCCTGGGTAAGCGGCTAAAGAGCACAAAAATTCGGAAAATTAACAAATTCCAAAAAAGTTAATAAAATATGAAAATTCCAACATATTTTAACTTACAAAGTATTTAAATCAACAAGTTTAGAAATGAAGGTGGAATATCGCACATTACACTGAAACAAAAGTTCCATAAAGAAACGTTCAAAATGGGGTTTTCATGTCACTGGAGCAACTTAAATACGAACAAAAACAAACTTGAGAGAAAGAAATATCTCAATCTTAAAAAAAGTGGTTTAAGCAGCAACGGGCTTAGCGGCAGCAGAAGAGAGTCTAGACCTCTTCTTAGCCAAACTTTCACTACGACGATCACGCTGCTCCTTAAGCCTGGAGGCAAGAAGCTTCTGGTACTCGGCAGCATCAGAGTTAGCCTTGGCGATTCTCTTCTTCTTGTCAGCAATTCTAGCTCTCTTCCTCTGAAGTGTCAAAGGAGTCACAAGCCTCTGGATCTTGGGGGCTTTGCTCACTTCCTTACCTGTTACAACCACCAAAGAAATAAGTCAATAAGAGGACCATTCTATTCATTAAACCTCAAGATCGTGGTTTTTGATTCTCTTTCTACCTTTCTTGTTAGTGAACTTGCGGCGGTAAGTGTTGACATACTTCCTGACATCATCATCCTTAGTGAGGTTAAACAGTTTACGGATCTTAGAAGCTCTCTTAGGTCCCCTCATTCTTGGCTTCTCGGTATCGGTAAGCCCGGGAAGATCCTTCTCACCCTTTTTGACAATGACAAGGTTAAGAACAGAGAGGTCCTGGCTCACAATGCAACCACGAACAGACTTTCTTCTCCTCTCTCCGGTCCTCCTTCCATGTCCTCTGAAACAAGGAGTACCTCGGTGAAGCAAAAGGCGGACACGACCAGGGGTAAGAACTCCCTGTTTCATCGGGAAACCTTGCTTGTCACATCCTCCCATGATCTTGAACACGTACCCCTTGAACTCCTACATATACAGTTCAAAACAAAAGCATAAACACAAATTGAATTAAACATTTCAAAAACTCATAAGACAACTAAAGTATGACATTTTTTCACCTCGCCCAAAGCATCTCCGCTAACTTCCTGAGAGAGCCTCTTGTCGTAAAAAGCACGTCTGCAATGTACAACCACAATCATTTATCGGTTCATGTTGTTTATTGTCGGTTCATAACTAGCTTGTGAATAATATAAATCAGACAATACTACAGCAGGTGATGTTCCACTCAATTAACTTAAACAACACTAAAGCTAATCCAATCAACAAATCTATTACAATGTAACTGAACTCAAAGATCTTACAGCTTTTGGTCGTCATCGATCTCGAGCTTCTTCTGGCATCCGGTAGTCGGATTCGCGACGTTGAACTGCGATACAAACAAAACCAAATGACCACACACAGTTACAACAAGCAGAACATTTTGGAGGGTATGTTAATGAGCTAACCTTCATCGCCTCCGATTGATACTGGCACTACAGCTGCCTCCGCGAGAAAGATTAAAGTTAATAAATATTATCTCGCGGCGCAAAGTCGACTATGGAGAATTAGGGTTTTATGTTTTGACAATAGGCCCAAAATTATATAATGGGCTTTTAAGGCCCATATAGTTCTCTCATAATGTTTCTCCTAGCTCTAGTATCATCCCCTTATTAATAGGCTTTCTGGACAAAGCAACTTAGTAACGAGAGATCCGAGTTCCAAGATTCATTTAGTCCACGTAACTTTTGATTCATCATATCTCAAAACCAGAAATGTACAGTATTTCCCTTTGGTGCTCTCTTAAACCAAACGCCTTCAATGTCTGGTTAGACCGGTTAAATGGTAAAACTATGCTTCAGTAATGTTGTGTCTAGCGTGTAACTGTGTTGTGCTAATAACTTATACTGTATGAAATAAATGTACTATTTAAATTTCTGTCAGAGTATGATTTTAAAATGGACAAAGAGAAATGGTTGAACGATTTAACACACAAGGACATAGAAATATAACATACCACGAGAATTGGGCAAATATTTTTATATAAAACAAGAGAGATTCTCATTGGGACATTTCGACGAACACCTTCAGGACTATGCTAAACCTAAACAAACGCATAACTAAAAAACCGAGCAAAGCTCTACAGCAAAGAAACACACGAACAAGACCGCCCATCATCGAACTAAACAGAGGTAGATTATCACAAGTGTCTTCAAGCTCTTTCACCACGGATCCTCCTAGCCAATTGAATGTCCTTGGGCATGATCGTGACCCTCTTGGCGTGAATCGCACAAAGATTCGTGTCTTCGAACAATCCAACAAGGTAAGCCTCAGCCGCCTCTTGCAAAGCCGCGACAGCGCTGCTCTGGAACCTCAGATCGGTCTTGAAATCCTGAGCGATCTCACGGACAAGACGCTGGAAAGGAAGCTTGCGGATGAGAAGCTCAGTGCTCTTCTGGTACTTCCTGATCTCACGAAGGGCGACGGTTCCGGGACGGAATCTGTGTGGCTTCTTCACTCCTCCGGTGGCCGGAGCCGACTTCCTCGCCGCCTTAGTTGCGAGCTGCTTCCTTGGGGCTTTTCCTCCGGTGGATTTCCTAGCGGTTTGCTTGGTACGAGCCATTTGATGTTTTGTCGAAAGAACGAAAAGGTTGTTACTCTTTTGTTGTGTTTGTGATTTTGCTTTGTGAGAGGATGTGATTTGATGTGGAGAGTGGAGGGTGTGATGTGTTTTTATATCGGAGGGGAGAAATTAAGTATTTGTTTTCATCCGTTAGATCTGTTGGCTTATCGACGGTTAATATTGCTTATATGTTTGCGATCCGCGTCGTTTCTTTTCTTAGCCAATCAGGATGACTTTTATCCTTCGCTATCCGCGTCATTTGTCAACCAGCCAATCAGAATGACTTATTGTTTTCTCCGACTTTTTTTCCCGCGAATTAGGCGTCTTTTTCTTCTCTTTTTCAATTACTAGGCGCGTTTTGAAACTAAACAATGTAGAGGAGGGCTTCTCTTCTAATTACGTCAAATATTGTATCTTGTTTTATTTTGAACTTTTAAAAATTCTGTTTGTTAGAGCATCATTATTAGTGGACAATCTCTCAAAAATAACTTCTTATGTTTATTTTACTGATTTCATAAACGTTTTACTTATATAATTAAATTTAATTGTAACAAATATAACTATGGACATGCGACTAATTCTTATAGATGTATGGAAGTTTGACTTGACTTCTTTGGTTTAACCATCTTTTATGGATTGAAAATAAATCTCAATTCGATGTCCAAAATACTTGAAGAGAATTCTTTTTTTTTTGGTTTATATGATTGAACCAGATGTGGGTATATTCCATGTTTAATTGGTTTTTTTAATAAAATAATGGTGTGACTTATAATACGTTAACAACAGTTTCATTAAATAAAAATGGATATTATAAGAAAATAGAAAAATGAATGAAACTTTGATTTATATAAGAATCAAAAACTCACATAATTAACCAGATAAATCAAATTCTTATGTTCTGTTGATGAGATAATGTCTAAACTAAACTTATCACGGGGAAAATCAAAGACAAGTTTCAATACCCAAAGCCAAATTGTTTCATAGTTTCAGTTTGACTGTGGTCAAGTACATTCATTTAGCCCTTCTGAAATTAAAAAAAAAATCTCACACTTCTCATAACTCGACACCAACTACATCTCAGACGTTATATCATGGTCAGGCTCGCTGCAGTTATATGGAGATTACAAGTTACAAGGAATTCTTTCGTGGCCACAAAATCTCCCATTGTATTTCACAGACTAATAAGAACATATAGAGACAAGTCTGAAGGATTCAATCACGGTAGAAACAATCTAAAACTGAATGATTTCTTAGACAAATAATTGTCTAATCGCACGATACAATTATCACAATGGGTTAAATGGTAATTTAGTTGTGTGTTTTATTTGTTTTTAACCTTATTAAGATCTCTATCTAATAATCTAGACAGGTTCATAATCATACTTACTAGCAGCGATAAATAATATTAACTAGGTGGTGTGCCCGCATATGCGGGCATAATTACGAATATTTATTATTTATTATTTTATTAATTTTAAAATAATATTATAAGTTATTTTTTATAGTTTTAAAAAACCTAAATCAAACATTAAAATATTTTTGTATGAATTTTCATCAAAATCCATAATCTTATTATAGTGTTGAAAAACATCCACATAATAAAATATTTTGAAAATATATTTATATTTTTTCTTAATATTTAATTCTAAATTGTTTTATAACTAAATTTTTATTTTTCATAATAAAAAATATTATTTCCAGATAACTGTAAAATATTCTCTAAGATATCTTATGTTTTAAATATGCATGAATGTGGATAATTATCCTATTAATTTATAATAAATTAACTAATATAATAACATATAAATTTCTATCACTAACATAAAATTCGCTTTTAACTAATTTATATATAAATATATAAATTTCATTAAAGGTATCATTAACTTGAACCGTTCCAATTATTAATATCTAATATTTAATTATATAATTAAAAGTATCTTTATACAAATGTTTTTGTTTGCTTAATATTTAATTAAAATCGAATTTTAAATTTTATTTTTTAAATTTTAATTTTTAAATTTTAAATTTTATAATAGAATGATATTATTTTCAAAAGATAAAATAAATTCTATAAGAATTAAGATATATAAGAATTATCATGTTGTTACAATATTATATTCAAATGATAATAACATATATAAGAATTATCTTATTTTTGATTTTCTTATAAACCTATTATTAATTATTCTAAGTTATCTAAGATAATAACATACTAATCTAATTTTATTTTTTAAATTTCATTTTTAATTATGAAATTAGTTATATATAAAAGTTTCATTAAGGGTATAATCGATATTAACCACTCCAACTTTTAACGTGAGAGCTCTGTTGCGAAAAATCATATTTAATTAAAATCGACTTTTAAATTTTAATTTTTAAATTTTATAATAGACTGATATTATTTTCAAAAGCCAAAATCAATTATATATAAAATTAAGATATATAAGCATTATCATGTTGTTACAATATTATATTCAAATGATAATAACATATATAAGAATTATCTTATTTTTGATTTTCTTATAAACCTATTATTAATTATTCTAAGTTATCTAAGATAATAACATACTAATCTAATTTTATTTTTTAAATTTCGTTTTTAATTATAAAATTAGTTATATATAAAAGTTTCATTAAGGGTAATATCGATATTAACCACTCCAACTCTTAACGTGAGAGCTCCGTTGCGAAAAATCACTTCGGAAATAATAGTATAGACAAGTATTGTTTTTTTATGTGTTTTTTCATAGTTCAAGTATGGACTATATTTGGATCATCTTTCATGGATTTCGAATGTGTTGGGAATTTGAGATCTTTCCCAGATCTTACGGAGATTTCTGAAGAGAATCTATAGAGAAATAATGTGTTTCGTCTTACCAAACATGGTACATAATGAGACAAACTTATTATCTAGTGATTTTTTTGAGATATATGCACTAGACCGGAGACTCCATGTAAGTTCGTAAATAAGATTGTGAATGAGATCAGAGAGCTCGTAATTCAAGACTACTTCACGATTGTAGGATTGGTTATGGTATGGCTTCAAGTGTTGAGTGACATATTGATTAAACTGGGTACTGATCCCTGTTGGTAATTCCAGTTCGAACGGTTTGAGATTGGTTTTGACAAGGCTTGAAGAATGCAAGGAGAGTTTGAGTGTTATTTTTTTTGTGTTGCAGACGTTTGGCAGAAGATTTTTGGTGTTTGGTTGAAATACCGAAGGCAGAGAAGGTGTCTATCTCTTGGAATTGACATCTCTCATTTGTTTCTTATACACCTAGGCTTAATATCCGTTTCTGTGATGACAAAAAAACTTCTAAAGAAACTTGTGAAGTAAATGTGTGATCTCTTTATTTATTCTACTATTCAACATTCATAAAGAAAACAAATTAATCTCTCGTTGCTACAATTCCGTGTAATATTTTTTCGGATCTATTCAGGTTTTGGGGTCAAAATTTTCAGCCCCATTCAAATATTTCTAATTTTTGTTCGGATTCGGATTCTAATATTTCTAATTTTCATTTTATACTTCAAATTTCTGAAAATTTATAAACAAAATAATATATTACATATAAATTTGAATAATATATATCAAAATACCTAAACTTAACATATAAATTGATTTGGTTTCAACATTAGATAGAAAATCAATACACCTTTTAAGTGTTTTTGGTGTTTTGAGTATACTTTAGCTATTTTAAACATTTACTTTTAACTATTTGTATATATTTTCAAGTATTTAGACAACTTAAAATTTTTAATATATTTTGGATGTTTTAACATATATCAAATCTAAAATAATCAATATATTTAGGTATATAAATATATTCTGGATACATTCCGATATCCAAAATACTTTGATTCAGGTCGGATTCGGTTCTTTAGATATCAAAATTTTGAATCTATTCAAATATTTAATCGATTTCGGTTCGGATTAGATACTACCTTTTTGGATTTATTTGGATCGGTTTTTCAGATTCAGTTTTTTTCTATATTACACCGGTCCAGTTAGTTGGTCATATTTGTCATTTATAAATGTGATTGAAATGATTATTTCAACGCTGCATTTCATTCAATAAAACGAATGATGGGTGTTGCCTCAAAGAAATCTTCATGTATGAGACGATGCATATGTAAAACCTAAAAACAGAGAAATGCAAGTGCCGCTTACTGATTCCCCCTACGTAATGTCTAGTCACTCTATCTGGGGGCCTCTTTACTCTTTTTGGTTGCTTCCGAGTCAGACCAATTTTGAACGCGCATACTTGCTGTTTGTGCCTACAAATTTGAGAGAATTGATGAGACATTGTATTGAGTTAGCATACATGAAGATGAAAGAAACCATATAAGCGAACCAAAAGCAACAAACTATGAAACATTTTGAGTTACCTCTTTCTCCCAGTCACATCTCATAACAATAAAAATCAAAATCAATGTTTGAATGGCGGTGCCTCCGAATATCATACCAGCCCAAATGCCCTATAGCATAATAGCAATAGAATTATATATATAACGATATTAACGTTGCACTGTTGATATCATGTAAAGAAAGGAAATTAATTGTTGTTCAAAAAAAAAAAAGGAAATTAATTAGGTTACCTTGACACCAGACTTGAAAATCCAGCCCATGACAAATCCGAGTGGAAGTCCAATGAAATAATAGCATCCTAGGTTTATATATGCCACAAATGATTGCCAACCCGAACCTACCGCAACACCTAATCAAAAATCACATCACCAGCCCGGTTATTTTGGGATAGCAAAAAGTATTAGAATTTGTTTTTTTTTTTTTTTTTCGTAGCGTACCAGAAAGAACCGGTTGGATACTGTTGAGAAGAATGGTAAAGGCTAAAAGAATAGAGAGATCATTGACTGCTTTTATGACAGTTTCGCTTGAAGAGAAAATCCAGCCTATTTGATTATGAAAAAATACTACAAGAACTGAAAGTATTATTCCCATGATTAATGATTGTGTCACGGATGTGATCATTGCAAATCTTGCTCTTTTCCCGCTGCCTGCTCCTAGTTCATTAGCCACTCGTACGCTAAAAAAGCAAATGATTTATTCAACGAACTAGCCTAACCAGAGATCTAAACGAAAAGTAAAGTATCTATATATCAATCGATTACCCGGTCCCGGCAAAGAAAGCAAGTGGAATCATCATTTCCAACCCATTTACCGACATGCTGCCAGTGGAAATAAAAATTATAAAATATGTTCAGAGAAAATTATATTTAAATACATATATCTGACGTACCATATAGACAAAGAGTCGACAGCAATTTTTGTATCCTCTAGATTCCCAGTCATTACGATTAAAATCCTGTAATACCAATACTCCAAGCTGTATCTTGATAAAAAAATCTACCGTAAGAAGTGTTTCTCATGCCCAAACAAAATGTGACACAAGAAGTGGCGTTTAAACGAATTATTACCAAAGCATGACTCCGGAGGATGTGGATAGCTTAGCAAATTCCCATAGTCTAGTGAAAGCTTCGATGGAGAAACCGGTCCAAGTGAGTGGACAACCGCCGCACGTGGCGTAAGTAAATAACATGAAGACAGTGAGCCACCATGACACGTTAATAGTAGCCATGGTCCCTTTGACTCCAAGTTTAAGACCGTACACGAAAAGCCAGCACACAAATATGTGAACTATGAGTGCCACTCCAGACACAACTGCAACCACCTGGAATTGTAAGAGATATATCAACCAACACACATATAAAACCATCAAGGGACTAATCCGCCTACCTTTTAATTCTTATTTTTTTTTTACCGTATATCATGTTAAACAACTCTTTTTAAGAGCTTAAACCCTTTTCAACGGGAATATAACCCAAACCTTTTAATTCTTGATTTAGTTACATACCCTATTCTTGAGCTGGCATTGGAAGAAGCGGCTGAGAGGGAAATAGAAGGCAAACGCGAAATGTGTAGGAATGGCCCAAACGGCGATGACACCAGAGAGCTCGGCAATGTCATCAGGCTGGCCAAAGAACTTAAGAATCGGAGACGCAAATAAGTACATAGGAAGGAGAAAGATGGAGAATAGGAAGAGAACAATCCAAGATCGCTGCAGATAAACTCCCAACATGTCATACTTCTTAGCTCCAAACGCTTGACCGCACAACGTTTCCAACGCACTCGCCATTCCAAGCTGCATATATTCATACACATAGTTTCTTTTAAAAAAAACTAAACATTAGTATAATTATATAAGGTTGAAAATGTTTTTATATATGTTGCTTGTGAATACGAGGAGTCCTAGGTTAAAGCCGATGATGACGTTGTTGACGATGGAGATGGCGGCAAGTTCAAGCTCGCCAAGGTGGCCCGCAAAGGCCTGAGTGATGACCAAGATCGAGTAGGTCGAGACTCTGGAGAATATGGCCGGTCCAACTATACGCCATAGCTTCTTGGTCTCCAACCATATCTCTCTCTTTATTTCTATGTCTTCCTCCTTCGCCGCATATTGATCCCTCAACAGAGGAATCCTCGCTTTCTCTATACCTTTTGCTGTGTCGTCTCTTTCTACCATCTTCTTGGAAGTAAAGATCGTGGAAGAGAGTGAAGAGTAGATATGGGAGTGAAGAGTATATATGAGGGTAAAGCGTTTTGAGTGGACACTCCACCATACCTACGCGCGGTCTGCCTTTTCTGGGATTTTTATTAATTTTCTGTCCCGATTCAACCAATAATAGCCGGCATGTTTGTTTTCAAATAAGACGGTAAAAGTAGTAGTAACTTAAATTATTGCATATGTAGAACAATTTTTTTTATTCCATAATCCCCTAGATTCGGGACTTGGTTGACACTGATACTATGGAGATAAGGTTCATGGTGTAAAGTATTCCTCCATGATGGATCAAACTCAGGAACCCAACAATACCAATATTTACGTTTAAACCACCTGAAATACTATATCCGTGGTGAATTTTTATATCTTCAAATATCTTAACAATATAGCTACTTAATAGACTTATAGTTGATATCACATGCCGTTCGTCCTTTGGTTTTATATTAGGAGGTGTTATTCAATGAGTGTTTTTAAATCAATTATTAATGTTTTGTAATCCATCAAAATTTAAAATTTTAAGAAAGTTAGTTGGTAAATTCTAAAATCTCTGCAGTATGCCTTGGATTTTAAATTCATTCATTTGTTCATGGGAATCCATAGGAAATGATTTGAAATCAATTCAAAATACAACGAATTTTAAAATCTTTAAAAGTTGAATAACACTAGATTTTAAAAACTAAATTTAAATCATTCATTGAATAACGCTAGATTTTAAAACAGAATTTAGAATCATCATTTGAATAACAATGGATTGTATTTAGATTTAAATTCTATTAAAATACATGATTGAATAACACCACCTTAATTGATTATCTAGCTTTTCTTAAAACAGATTTGAAAAAATCTTAAAAGGTATTTATGCGACTAATGTTATAGATCAGTGTTTATTTACTCGTCTCATCCCTCTTAATATGAACTAGATTTCAACCCGCGCAACCGCGCGGGTATTTGTTTTCATTTATTTTATATAAACTTTTTGTCAAAAATATATAAATAATTAATTTATACTATTACAACAGTAAATTATATGAATTTAATTTATGTATTTCATTATATTATCTATAAATCCAATAGATCCTCTAATTATTATTAGCCCAATAAATTTTTTTGGCAAGCCCAATAAATGTTATTAATGAACCTAATAAATATTATTAATAATTGAATAATATAATGTTACAAATTCTAGTAGATAGTCTATTTTAAAATATCACACATTAAAAGAGTCATGACTTCTCTTTTAATATATTAGATTTCTTTTTGTGATTCAAAGTTCATATAATTTATTTCTATACTTATTTTTTTAAAGAAACTGAATAATTTTTTTTTTTTTAAGAAAGGCTTAAAAATTGTAGTATAAATTTTGGGCTTTCTAACCATAATTCTCAGCCTCCGTTGATAATATGGCATTTAACGTATAAACTTGATCTTGATTCGCACAACCGTGCGGTTAATTATTTTCATTTTCTACAAATATTAGATCTACGTGATTAGTAGTATATAATTTTAATATTTATCATATTGTTAATAGTTTAATATAATATTTTCAAACACAATCATTTCCTAGTTTGCATGCAGTTATTTAATTTATTGTTTCAAATTATTAGTGATACATTTCTTATTAACACATGAACACTAACTAAAACTTTACATTATGTGATATTTACAACAACATTAATTGAAAAATATTTGTTAAATTATCACAAATTCAATACAAAATAATGCATGAATTTAATATAATTACATAATTAATTAGATACTAAAAGGTTTATTTTAGTAATATGAAATATATATTTATATTTCAAATAATTACGAAATTCATTAAATATTTAAAAGGTTTGTTTAAGTGAAAATGAAATATTCGTTTATATTTTTAAAAATAAGAAACTAATTACATATTTTTAAAATGTTTGATTTAATGAAATTGATATATATATATATATATATTTATATTGTATATAAAAAGATATGAAAAGATTTTGTTTAGATGTAATTCAAAGAAAATATAGGAATATCTATTTGATTTTTCTTAGAATAGTTAAAATATTTCAAATATGTATACAAAAATTCATTCAAGTAAGTTTCTAAGGATTTGTCTGACTAGAAAAATACACATGAAATAAGTTATGACTTCTCTTTTAATAGTATTGATTGTGGGCTTATGTTTGTAATAGCCATAAAAAAAAATTAGATTTTAAAAGAGGGAAAAGAGAGAGATAAGAAGAGAATGAAAGAGAGAAAAAAGGAATTTGGTTAGTTAGCTAATTTTTTCTTTTAACTAGATTAACTCTAATGAGACACCAAAATGTGTAATTTAATCTCTAATGAGACACTAAAAATTACACAGTTCCACCAAATTTGGTGTAGAGTGAATAGTGTTACACCAAATTTGGTGTACCACTATTTATCACACCAGATATTTAATATACATATTTTATTATGTTTCATTCAATAATATAGTTTAATTCTTATTATTAATTAGTTTAAATTTATAACTACGTATAAATATACAATATTATTTGTATTAATTATTTTTACATAAATATAATATTTTATTTTATTTTCAAGTACAAATCACTAAATGATTCTTATCAATGATTTTATATTATAATATATTTTTATTTTAAAATATCAATTATAATTTTTGTTTAATTTTTGTTTAATCAGTAATTAATAATTCATAATACTACATTGTAAAGTTAGATTTAATAGTAAATAGTTAAACTTTATGTAATATTATCAAATTGATCAAACATTAAAATAATTTTTTTGGTTTTATTTTATAATATAAAAAAAAATTGTATTCCTAGCTAACACAAATTTTATTAAATAAATATACTTTTCTGTTTTGTTTTTTCTTTTTCATAATTAATAATTTGTAATTTTTATTTAATATTATATATTAAATAAATATAGAAAAATATAATATTTCTAAACAGAAAATATATATGTATAAATTCTATTAACTTAAAATTATAAAAATTCAACAATTATAACATCTAAGTGTGATAAAACAATTATTTATCAATTAAAAATAATAAATTTATAACAATATTAAGACTAAAAATATCAAATAATATATAATATTATTTTTGGTGTAGTGTTTGGTATCATGGTTAAAGATGATTCAAAACAATTACACCAAAACACCAAATTTGATGTAGTTTCAACACTATATTTGGTGTCATGGTTGGAGATGCAATTTTTTTCCGAAAATTATCATTTCCAATAAAACTGAAATAGTGCATTAGACTACTATGCGATTTGTTTATTATAGACATAGTCAACATTCTATTTTGATTCTGTTTGTTCCATATCAATTGTTTTTTTAGATTTTGTTCTACACTAATCACACATTCTATATGATCTCTTTAGTATTCTCTAATCTGCTGCTGGTATAATCTGGACCATAAAGTAATAAATATATATATATTATAAACAGTTAATTTTGCGTATCTTTTCATAATTCATATATTACATCTTTGTGTCTGATGACCAACTTAAATTCCCACGTTTTATATGCAACTTACGTACACATTGTTTGATGTCATAGATCCAATAACTCTCTTTTCTACCTTTATATTACTATATATCCTGCCTAAAAGTTCACTTTTCTATATAAGAGCACTAGGGTCGATCCGCGCTACGCGCGGATATTATATAGATTTTGATTTAGTTATAGTATCTTTTATAATCACTTTTTGGTTGTTAGTTAAGTTTCTTGGATGTTCTGATTGTGTGAATGTTCTCAGCAGTTGAAAATGTGGTTTGTGATAAAGTGATTGTAATTGGACAACTGGGAGAGTAATATATAATGGTGTGAGTGAGTTTGACAGATGGTGAAGTTAATTAAGTTTACAAAAAACTGGTGATCAAAATTTGTTAACATTCAGTGTATTCGTTTATGTTTAAGAAATGTAGCGTTCAATTTGAGAAGCATAAGGGCTAACATATTATTAAGAATGGATGGTGATAATATTTTATTAATAATTAAGGGGTTGTTCATACCATGGATTATTAAAATGATGTGATATACATGTAGATGATATATATTATCGATTTTTCTGGAAAAAAAAATCTTAATATAATTAAACAATTATATAACACGCTTTCTAAAATGTTTAAGATTTTTTATGATTATAATTGTTATTTGATTTTATAAATATTATAAAAATATTTTAGCTATTAGATTTATTAGTACCAAATTATTAAAATTATTATTTATTGTGGAATTATTTATTTATTTATTTAAAAGGTTACATCTGGATTAAAATGGTCACTGATGATTAAATTTGTTTTGAACTATTAAGTGTTTGTATTAAAATATATGGTTTAAATAGTTAATGAATAAGTAATATGTTGAATTTCATAAATTTCAAAATTAAAGATGATGTATTTTATTTGTAGTGCTTTTGGTTTAATAAAAATAGAGAAAACCCAATAACTATTAATAATTAAAAAAGTTGTGGATGTTGCCAATTCAATGTACTGCATCAGATTAATGTATTGTTTTTTTGTATTTAATATCTTTTTGCTCTTAATTCCATTTATTATAACAATAAACACACAAAATTGTCAAAAGAGAAAACAAAAATCAGCAGAAATTTAATAATGAGTTTTTTTTTCTTCTAAATTTGATGTATTAAACTTATAAAGTAGCCAAAGTTTACAATTGCTAGATACGAATAGTTTACAATTGCTAGATAAGATTTTTCTATGAGAAATCACACCTTTCTAACAAATATATGAGAAATATGTAAAAATATATATGAGCTTCCTCGGCCACCACGACTTCTATTTTCCTCCCTCTACTAATGGTCCATTATATTTCTTGGAAGTTTTGAGTTGGATTTACTGCTTTTCTTCTTTTGAGTCCTTTGAGAAGGATCACCCGAGTCTATGACAGCAAAACTACTACCGAAAATATTCCTTTTAACTTTATTAACCAATGAACCTGATAGAGAAGTAGAATCAAACACTTGAGTTGTGTTTGCCTTTTGAATAAATAATGACGTACAAACACACGAATCCAAGCTAAACCTTTTAATCTTCACTAATGCGTTTGTAATGTCACGATGGTCACAATGCAGCTTCTTGGATCACTGATGAAACACAGAACCATCAAATCAGAAAGAAAGAAAAAAATTGTTGTGGTTATCAACGTTGATACCTCTTGGACTCTTCATTGTAATACGGAGCTTGCTAAAACTTGAGTCGAAGTGGACATGACATTTGTATAATCTTCGACGATAAACTAATGACTTCTCTCACTGCGCATAGTTTTAACAAATACAATTACAAAAAGCTGGAGTTTTAGCTGAAGTGGTTGAAGTATGAAGTTTACCGTCCTTCATATTCAGATAACCAAACCAAATATGCTCTATATCGTAGCTCCCTTCGTTCAGGTAACAACCACAATTGTTTTCATGTTTTATCAGACATACATGTAATTTAACCAGGTTTCCGAGTACCCTTCATAAACCGCATGCTCACAGTATCATGAACAGCACAAAAAATAGGCTGCATCAGTGAAATGAAATCATCTTTCAGAATTAGTATATGAATAAACCCAAGGTGAGGGAGACTAACAGATATGCACACTTACAACTCTAGTTCCTTTTGTGCTGAATTACTTTGAAACAATGATTCCTTTTGTCCATACTAAACCCAGTGACATAGCATCGGCTATTCCATATTAAAACCAAAAGAAAACAAACGGACTTAGACTATCCTTGGAAGAGGAAAATAATGATATAGGAAGCTAAATTTTAATGACTATGAATCTTTAAGCCACTGTTTGTTTAAAAACAAAGATGAGCATGGCTTTCAAGAATGGAATCACCACTGTGCCTGAGATTCCCGACCTCCCAGAATTGCAACAACCTAACTTAACAATGGAAGAACATCTATTGGACTTCAAATCAGAGATAAAACGTTGGAGTTAGCCATTTCTCGGGAATAAGTTCTAGAAGGTGATTGTTCAGAAGAGGGAAGACAACCTATTTATACTCAAAGATAAACCGCCTTGCAAGACATACACTCACATTGATGGCTAGATCGTGCTGATGGTGTTAAGAGGAGGTTGAATGTGATGAATCTGTAAACGGAAGCGTTTCGATTGGAGAAGAAGAACAAACGACGCAAGCGAAACCGTAACAAAGGATTCATCAGCTTGCTTTCAGCAACACAGTTGCTCGAACGGCAGGTAACAAATCTTGCGAAGAACCCTAACCTTCGATGAGGCACAGGTCGAGGGAATTCGGGTCGCTCGTTTTGGGCTGGGTTATTAGAACAAAGCATCAAGTCCAAACACACAAAAGCCCATCAGTGTCGATAATTATAAATGAAACGCAGAGTTTGTACGAAGAGAGACACGTGTCACGCTAAGAAAAACGTAATTGATGACGTGGAGGGCTCTAGAGGGAGTAAACCCTCCTTTATATAATTAGATGTCCAACGCTGAAAAAATGGAATTCTTAAGCATTAATCTTTAGTGCTTTAAGATTAAAAAAATATTAACTCACTTCACTTTGGCAAGGATTGATCCCTAACTTAGAATAATAAGGATCAAATCCTACTGACGTGGCACGTGTGTATACCGTTTTAAAAAAAAAAAAAAATTATTTTCATCTCAAATTAAAAAAAAAAAAGAAAAAGTTCAGGCGATTCTGGTGATTCTAAAGGAGATTTCGAAGACATAGTATCATGGTAAATCCTTCCTTTCTGTTGTTGATTTATGGATGTAATCGATTAGGGTTTCAATTTGAGGGTCTTGCATGATGTTTCCTCGTGATTTAGGGTTCAGTTTTGTTGTTTTGGAATCAATTTGGAGATGTTTTCGATTGGGGGTTTTCATGGAGATGGCTAGTGAGGAAGACGAGATTTTCGAGATCTTTCTTGGGGATGTTTTCGATTGGGGTTTGATACATGAAGAAGTAGAATGCCATTGGAACATGGAGACTCTTGATATTGTGCAAGAGGAAGGCATCGCCAGTGCTTATGGTAAAATCTTTTTTCAGCACTGATTATTTGGCATTCATCTCTTTTAATATATCTCGTAATTGTGGTGTAATGTTGTAGAGCAACATTGTGGAAAGTTTCAACATTGAGCTTCCACCTCATCGGTTTCTGAAGCCAGAGACGATCAGAAAATCAAAGTTGATCTCATTGTCCTTGGCTCTATTGCTGCTAATCCGCAAACCAGTGCCCGATTAGGGAAGGGAAAGGTAACTGTGACAACTCTCAAAATTATAGGAATGTTTAGTTAATCAGCTATATGATATGTGTTCAGGGTTTTGCGGAGCTTGAGTATGGAATGTTGCATTACACGAGAGCTATTGATGATTCCACACCCCTTGTTACAACCAGTATATATAGAAACATCTATGTAAAACTTTTTCTTGTGTTTTTGTTTTAATTTTTAAGATTCAATTCAATTTTTTTTTTAAAATTTCATAACGGATAACACCATTGGACATACATTTATGATAAGAGTCCTTAACTATTAAAAAAAAAGACAATATTTTAGTATTAAGGATTCCAATGGTGGGTAACACGTGCTCTAAGACTGTGCCATATTATAATTCTTATAAACTAATGAAATAATTATTCACTTTATCACCCTTTTAAAAGTATGTAGTGGATCTACTACTTTCACAAAGTGGTTCTAGAAATTAGCACATTGTCGTTCATGTCCGTTCAAACTTCTCTAGAATACTTTTTTGTTGGAAGAGCTTTCTCTAGAACTAGGATAAGACTTGCGCCTTGTGCAGGGTGAATATATGTGATTAAAATATAAAATTTTAGTATTGATAAATTTAAAATTTACATATAATTGTTTTTATATGTATTTGAAATTTTCTAATTTTGAAATTTTTAAATAATTATCTATACGTAGGATCATAAACAATTGTAATTAGAGCTGTAGATCAAATCTTAGAATTTAATGGACCCAATTTCATATATATTCACTTTTTAGTGTTCGAGTGATGGAAAATAAACAGAGTGTCATTGGGCTTGATTGGTAGAGTATTAGCAAATTTCCTAATGTTTTTTTTAAGAAGCAGTTGATAAAATAATTGCATTTAAAATATATAAAGTTTCAAAACTAATTTAATATAATTTATTTATTTGTATAATAATATTAGAAAATTATTTTTTTTACAAATTATTATTTCTAAATAATTTTATAAAAAATTAAGTTAAATTTTAAATTATTTTTAAAAACAATATTTTAATTTTTTCAAATACAAATAAAGAATTTAAAACGAATTATGGTCATGATTTAACATAACCATAATGATTTAAAAAAATAAAAAATAAAATTAACAAATTAAAAATTAACTCAGTTTTATATCATGATTTAACTATTTAAAAATTAATTATGGTTATGAGAAGTTTACGTTCACGTGTTAATCCTATTTATCTTCAATTTTTCTCTTATTGTGTTTTTACTATATTTTGGTTATTACTCGATATAAATATTGATTTTGAAGTCTATTCTCATTTCGTTTATTTGTTTTGACCTGAGATTTAGAAAATACTTAAGATTTAAAATAATTAAAAAGATACATACTTAGGTTAAGATCTGCACTTTATGCACAATAAGTATTTTATATTTATAATTTATTTTATAATATTCTGCATATCATAAAATAATAAATATATATATATATATATATATTACATAACTAAGAAATCAGTCACTATTATGTAATAAATTGACGTATGCATATAAATTTAACTATCACTTTTGTTTATTCGCAATTAGCGTAAATAAATCAAAATAATCAATCTTATATATTGTATATGATATATAATTAAATTTAAATGATATAAACATAGTAATATGGCACACTGTTAATATTGATATTTATTAAATGAGGTTTCTACTCATATGATTTTATGATTATTTGCTATTTGTATAACAAAACTTTACACCAACGATTTTTTTAATGTGAGATGTTTAGTAGTTTCAATAATTTATAATTATTTTTAAAAAAACAATGACATATTTCAAAATTAAAATTTTAACTTTTCAATATATGTTGAAGACAAATATCAAAATATAAGTATGTATTTTCATACGATTTATAGTTTAATTAAAAGGATATGAAATATATATATATAAACTAAAATTATTTCTTCATATGGTCTTATAATCATTATATTTTAATATAGAAAAAAATTAAAACCTTAATCGTAAAAGTTTATGTGAGACTTTTAACAGTTTTAGTAATTTATACTCATTTTGAAAAATTCAAAATACAACATACACAAACAAAAAATCTAGATTTTTATTATATGATTAATGTAATTGTGTAATTTATTTTAATAATAAATAAATAAACAAAATGAGAAAAAGTATACAGATTGTTATCAAATCTTTATTGTTTAAAATCATTAATTGTCAAATATATTTTAATCACATTAGGTAATTCCGTAGGTTTTATTTAAGAAAAGCATGCGAAACAATAAATATTTGATATATGCGACCAACTATAGTCTACGAAATATTATATTGCTAAAGAATATAATTTTTAGACAATACATTATATCACATGCTCTAGAATCCTTGAGATTTGAAATAGAAGCCAAAGAACTATGCCACATAGGATTGAGGTTATTTTCAATTCTTACAAACTTAAGGTTACAACTTTTTAAATGATTCTCAAATAATATAGAGTTAATTGTCTAAAGTACCCTATATGCCACCTATAATTAGTGAATTAACCTTGATTTGACTGTTGCTTTTCGTGTGACGATTTTTCCCTTCTCTACACTCTCTCCTCTCTTTGACATTTCTCCCTTTTTTTTTTCTCTTCAATCTCTAATTATTTTACAAATCTTTATCATTCTATATACAATTAAATTTTAAATTTCATTATTTTTTCATAAGTGGCTTTGAATCCTCAATTTTTGACCTTTTTTTTCTCTCTAATCCCTAATTATTTTACAAATCTCTATCATTCTATATACAATTAAATTTTAAATTTCATTTTTTTTTTAAAAGTGGCTTTGAATCCTCAATTTTTTGATGATATCAATTTTCTGGGTTTTAGATTCGACGTCGTGTTATCGGTTAACAAATATTGTAGACGTTAACAGAAGTGTTAGTTGTTAACAATTATTTTTACGCTTCGCGTTAATAAATGTGTTCGCTGTTAACAAATATTGTAGACGTTAACAAAAGTGTTAACTGTTAACAATTATTTTTACGCTTTGCGATAATAAATGTGTTGGCTGTTAACAAATATTGTAGATGTTAACAGAAGTGTTATATGTTAACAAATGTTTTTACGCTTCGTGTTAATGAGAGGAAAGAAAAAGGGCATTCTTGGCATTTCCTTGCCAAATGGTTGTGTCAGTGTCCTCCTTCATGTCCAATCAATGGTATTTTGCTAATTTGAGCTTCAAATATGGGTAGTTCACTAAATCACTCAATAATATATAGGGGATATATATGTTTTGCTTTATCAAAATTTTACCATAAAAACCTAACACCTCGAAATTGGTACGTACATATTGGTCTGTTGCATGTGGTACACAAAACTACCTTGTACCCATCTTTCTTAGACTTCAAGATTAAATTTCCCCTTGTGGTTATGCTCTCAATACCTTGTATCATCAAACCTAATCCGAAACAGGAGTGATACCAACTAAGAAAAAAATTGCGGTTACTTTCATATTCGAAAAGAAACACAAATCAGTCATTGCTCCAGTTGCGGCAGGGGCGGATCTAGGAGAGGCCTTAATCGAGGGCACCGATATTAATTTTTGAGAGGGTACTTTCATAAAAAATGAGCTTAGTTTTAAAACAATTGCTTTGAGAAAAATCACATTTTAGTTGGGGGCACGTGACCCTGTTGGTCGTAACGTACGTCCGCCACTGAGTTGCGGTTGACAAAACCAAACCATATATATATAGTTATATACTACTCCGATCTACCAGTTGCCAGTTACAATCGATTAATCATGTGAGACTGTAATGATAACGCATGTGTTACTCTACGATGGCTTTGCTTTATGGAATGCATGCTCAAAGTATATTTTATTTGACAACTGTATACAATTTACTTTCTTCAAAAAAAAAGCTGTGTACAATTTACTTTAGTTTCTTGCTTCTGAGTCTGAGATAGACCATTTGTTAATACGCACACTTGCTTTTCGTGCCTATACATAAACATAGGAAATAATTGCATTAAAGACATGCATGAAATTAACCATAATACCTGAACCAGATAGCAATAAACAATTTTTTTTGAGTACCTCTTTTTCCCAGTCACATCTCATAACAATAAAAATCAATATCAGTGTTTGAATCGCGGTTCCTCCGAATATCATACCGGCCCAAATGCCCTATAACATATTACAACAGACATACTTATATAGATTAAGAAATTAAACCTTTAAATATTGAATTTTTTATTATATAAAAGATTAGCGTTTACCTTAACACCAAAGTGGTAAATCCCGCCCATGACAAATCCGAGTGGAAGTCCAATGAAATAATAGCATCCTAAGTTTATATATGCCACAAATGATTGCCAGCCCGAACCAACGGCAACACCTAATCAGGAAAATATATAAGTCACCTCACCACCGTTGACCCCGTTTTTTTTTGGAATTTTGGAATAACACACAAACATATTTTGTCTTTGCATGTGACATACCATAAAGAACCGGCTGAACACTGTTGAGAAGAATCGTAAAAGCTAAAAGAATAGAGAGATTCTTGACTGCGTTAATGACAGTTTCACTTGAAGAGAAAATCCAACCAATTTGATCATGAAAAAATACAACAAGCACCGAAAATATTATTCCGATGATTAACGATTGTGTCACTGATATGATCATTACAAATCTTGCTCCTCTTCCATTGCCTGCTCCTAACTCATTGGCCACTCGTACACTACAAAAACAGGCTTATCGTACTAAGTAATGGCTTCTAAGTTAATTCGTCACCCACCAGTTAAACCGTCATATATAGAAAGTTCATTCAGTAACGAATGATATGAAGTATAAAATCAAAACGCGAGATTGGTTATATATACCCGGTCCCGGTGAGGAAAGCAATTGGAATCATATGCTCCAGTCCATTTAGCGACATGCTGCCGATGAACATCGTAATTATTTTTAAAAAAGCTAAGAAATATGATATTACTTATAAATTTTCATATTTAGTATATATATTAATCTCCAAAATATAAATATTTGACGTACCATATAGATAGGGAGTCGATAGCAATTTTTGCATCCTCCAGATTTCCAGTCATTAGAATTAGAATCTTATAATACCAACTCTCCAAGCTGTCTCGATAAAAGTCTACCATAAGAATTTGTGTTCCTATCGTAAACTAAATGGAGAAAAAAATGCAACAAGAGTGGTAATACCAAAGCATGATTCCAGAGGAGGCAGAGAGATGAGCGAACTCCCAAAGCCCGGTGAAAGCTTCCATGGAGAAACCGGTCCAAGTGAACGGACAACCGCCGCAAGTGGTGTAAGTAAATAAAATGATGGCATTGAGCCACCATGCCACGTTAATAGTAGCAATGGTCCCTATGACTCCAAGTTTAAGAACGTACACAAAAAGCCAGCACACAAATATGTGAACCACAAGTGCTACTCCAGATGATATTGCAATCACCTGGTGGTAATTAATGTAACAGAATCATCAACCAAACACCATTTAGCAATAATAATATCTACAACATACGCATTCATTAGATTTAGGCTAAATAATGTGATATATATACCCTATTCTTGAGCTGGCATTGGAGGAATCGGTTGAGAGGGAAAACGACTACAAATGCAAAATGGATAGGAATGACCCAAACGGCGATAGTACCAGAGAGCTCGGCGATGTCGTCAGGCTGGCCAAAGTACTTAAGAATGGGAGTTGCAAAGAAGTACACCGGGAGGAGCAAGATGGAGAATAAGAAGAGAACAATCCAAGATCGTTGCAAATACACTCCTAACATGTCATATTTTTTCGCTCCAAACGCTTGACCGCACAACGTTTCCAACGCACTCGCCATTCCAAGCTACATATAAAAAATAATATTATACTTTTTTTCATATACATGTGTTAAACATTATAAGATAAGCCAAATATGCGTATGTGTGTATACGAGTAGGCCGACGTTGAAGCCGATGATGACGTTGGTGACAATGGAGATGGATGCGAGTTCTAGCTCGCCGAGGTGGCCGGCAAAGGCGTGAATGATGAAGAGGATCAAGTAGGTTGAGATTTTGGTAAATATGGCTGGTCCAACGATGCGCCATAGCTTCTTAGTCTCAACCAATATATCTCCGTCGTCCTTAGCTTCATGTTGTTTCCTTAACAAAGGAAGCCTCACCTTCTCTACCCCTTCTGATTTCTTTCCCATCGTCGAGCTTTCGGGAAAATTATAAAGTGATCAATGAGAGCAGATACGTGTTGACACACACAATATATACAAAAATAAATGATAACCGGGAGACATCAACGGTTTCCATGAGTCAGTTATTTAATCATTTTCTTCCTCTTACCGTCCTCTTTCAAATTAACTCCATGATATACCAAATCTTTGACTTCATCTATACGCCCTCTCAGTGGCGAAGCCAGCCAAAAAAATCACCAGGGGCAATATGAAGTTTGAACTTAAAATCATGTGGCGCATTAAAAGAATTTAAACACTTAATCATAAAATATTATTCAATGAAAACGTTTCTTTTTCCCATAATTCATATGGGGAAGCTGCCCCATTCCGACCTCTCTACCTCCACCACTGCGCTCTACGTCCACAGTACTGGCTGTTGTCATAGATGTAACTTTCACTTGGTTTTATTCATTTTACAATCAAGAATTTATTCATCTATATAGTGCCGATCGAGCCCCTTCACGCTCATAAACTAGTGGTTGCAAAACAGAGAAGAAACATGGTAGGAGACGTGAGCATGCTTATTAAGCATATTTCTCACCAACCAGGCCATTGCTTAGGTTTCGGTTTACAAAACAGGATTACTTACTATATACACCGATTAGCTGGGTTTCTTGATTTTAATTGATTAATATTAGAGATTTAAAATCTGCGGGTGGATACACATTCTTCAGTTTCGTGCATCCCACCGTTTTTAGCCGCATAATTGCACACTACGTGCCTGCATGCAATGATTTAACAGACCACAAATTGTTATGTTAAATGACATATATGTTATATAAACCATCCAGGTCAGGTGTACAAAGGTAACAAACAAATACCAGGCAAGTATTATTTTTTGAAAAGATATTAGTATTAGAAATTTGATCCACGAGGAGGTATTAAATTTTTAACTGTAACTTTTTAAAGTCAAATTTGAAATAATTTTAATATCTACTTTTCTATTTAAAAAGCTTAAACGTCTAATATAAATTCTATATTATCATCGAACGGAGAGAGATAGTAAAATGACAAAGGAAAGCAGACCTTGGACCGCGCTGCTGAGTTGGAATCTCCGTTTTCGTTTTCTGGAGAAAAAGGGAACGAGGAATTCTCAACGAAAACAGTGCAGGATAGTTTACTTCTCGTTAAGGTGTCCACAAGGATATTATTTTTATTTTTTAAAAGAATAATTTTGCAAAAAATACAATTGATAAAGTTGTCCAAATGTCTTTTCTTTTGCGGCTTTATGTTTATGGTGCGTTCCGGTGACTAGGGGTGGGCACAAGCCGAGTACTCGGTGTTTTTTGTATACTTAGTACTCGGTTTGGTTTGAACGAGTAGCAAATATTTTGACTTGCACTTGGTTTGTTAAAAACGAGTACTTGCAGTTTCAAGTACTTGCAAAAAATTGACCGACTTGTAAGTTATTGACTTATTTTATTATTTGTTACTTGTAAATTATTTAAAATTTTATTCATAATTATTGATAAATTATTTGATAATTTATTAGAATTGAAAATTAACTAATTTTATTATATATATATAAATACTATGTCATTGTTTTCTTATATTTAAGTCATTCAGAAAATGGACTATATAAGAAAGAAAAAATTTCAAAATGCTTATATAAATATAGCACTTATGTTTGATGTACTTATGAATATGGAAATATAAATGAATTATTTTACTATAATTTAGGAAAATATATCTTTGTTTATTAACAAATACAAATAACAAACAACAAATCATTAATTTTATTTAATATTTGATTTTTTATATTTACAAATAGTTTAAATAGTTACTTGATACTTAATTTGGTACTTAACTTGGTCAGAGCAAATAATATTTTTAAAGATTCTATACTTATCAAATAGCGAATAAGAGGTAAACAACAAGTAATTATGACCACCAATAAAAGTTAATACTTAAATGTCAAAAAACTAATAAAATAGTAAATGTATTTAATAAACTAAGTAATATATAATAAATAGTGGAACAAGTAAATGATAACAAGTAACAAACCAAGTAACAAACCAAGTAGTTAAAAATAAAAATGGACTTGATACTTGACTTGTACTTACGAGTATTAAAATATGTTTACTTATTACTCGACTTGATTATAGCAAGTACTTGTTTTTTCAAACCGAGCCGAGTCAAGTAGCGAGTACAAACCAAGTATCAAGTATTTGTGCCCAGCCCTACCGGTGACCGTCTGGAAGTTACTCCGACGATGACTTTCTTCCTATGAAGGTGACCGTCTGGAAGTTATTCCGACGATCACTTTCTTCCTATGAAGACAGTGGTCGTTTTATGTGACACATAAATTTCCTTTACTGAATAGTGTCCATGTGTTTTTCCATTCTTTGCTAATCTACAGGTGGTGAACAAGTGGAAGGCGTCTTCTTTTAAGGTATTTTCTTGTTCGAATCTAGTTGAGCCGAGTTTTTTTTCACCCATCGTTGACCTTTCGTCGTACTGTTTATATTTCTAACCTGTTTATTACCTTTCTGATGATGCTTAATATTATAAGACACATAAAAACAAAAAAATAACTTTGCTTCGAGGAGAGCAACCTATAATCAAAGTAAACTAGTCATTATTGAAGAAATTAGATTGATACTGAAGTAATGTAGTAGTTGATAATATACTTACAAGTTTACCATCGATGACGTATCTAATGACGTGTCTGAGCAATATAACTTTCTCAGAAACGTTTCAGTCAGAGAAGTTAAGGAAAACCAAAGTCACGAGCACCAGTGGCTCGATCCTTCATGATCACAACCTCTAAAACCTAACTGAAGCTTTGAAAATACTCATGAAGAAACTGAATTAATTACAGATTTATCTTGATTATTTCTTACATTATCTATTTTTTGAAATTAATTTTATTTATTTCTAACAAATTTAAAGCTTCTCTATTGTAGGTTCCAATACCAACTTATCAACCGAAGATCAATGACAACACATAAAGAAAACACAAATGTGGTAAGCCTTGTGCAATAAACCCCATACGGGTAGTCGTAAATCTCTCATCAAACGCATTTTAGAACAATTATCGTCTCTCAATCTCACAAACAAAAACACTAAATATCGACATGAATCAAATGACATCGTTACAAGAATCTTCTCCAATCAGATTCAGAGAAAAAAATCAGATTGAAGTCCACTAAATTTAAAGCCCATATTTTTTAAATCCATTTTTATTTTTAATAGATCAAAAATAACTAACAATTTCTATTTTTGTTCTTTTTAGTTTTTTAGATTATTTAGGTCTACCGTTACAAAAACAAATTCTCACACTCAAACAATTAAACAAAATCCAGTAAGAAATCTAATATATATATATATATATTATAAATTTATAGACTTACTAATTTATACAAAATACATTTTAAAACAATTTGTTATTTTTTAAATAAATTTCAGGTTGAATAAAAAAAGTAACTTCATTTACTGTTTATATAATGAAATTACTAGCATTTCATTATATCCTTGTATGTTTCCGTAGGAAGAACGATTAGAGTGACCTGCGTCAGCAAATTTTTAAGAGTTTGATTAAACGGAAGATAATGAAATTATTTTATTAAGACTTATTCTTGGGTTCACCAACCAATAGGCTGGTGTTATTTTATATTTGATATCTTTTAAAAAAAAAAAACAAAATCTTGTCAAGTTATATTATGTTTTTAAAATAAAAATAAAAAAATAAATAAAAATACTACTATTTACAAAAAAAGAAAATAAAGATATTTACAAAAATATTTTAACATTATATTGTTTTAGAATAAAAGATAAAAATAAAATAAAATAAAATAAAAATAGTAATAATTGCAAAAAAAATTTAAACAAAAAATATTTTAATATATTAAAATAAAAACATGTGGTCAAAATAAAAAAATAAAAAAAGTATATTTGGTTAGTATTAATTTACCCAAGAGTTAAGATTTTTCTAAAGGATTTATAATATATCCAAGGGTTTAGGGTTTAGGATTAGGGTTTAGGGTTTAGGATTAGAGTTTAGGGTTAAATATTTTTTAGAAAAAGCTTTTTTCCTTTTTTAATATTATTATTTTATTTTTATGTTTTATATTTTTATTTTAAAAACATAATATAACTTAACAAGATTTTATTTCCTTTTTAAAAAGATATCAAATATAAAATAACACCATCCTATTGGTTGGTGAATCTAGAGGTTCACCCCCTAAAGTGAACTTAAGAATAAGTCTTTTATTAATCTACGATTTGGATTTGCATATTGTAAATTACACGTGCAAACGTTCCATTAGTTCTCACTATGAATCATTTACCGCGATCCGACGACGATACGCGTTTAGTATGATGAAAAAATAATTTAAATGATCAAATAGGGAAATACAAAATAAATGAAATTTTCACATAACACCAAAGATTATAAATAACTGAGGAAGAAATAAAGAAAATTTTGAAACAGATGTAGAAGATAAAAAAGATATCAATTAAGCTAAAACGGCAGTGTACAAAACAGCAGCGAAGACGGTTCCAACGCTGAAAGCCTTGTTGGAGAAAGCGGCACTAGGAGCAGGCGCATCATCTGAAGGTCCTGGAGCAGGTCCGTTTGGGCTCAAGGCGGGACCTTCTGATGCTGGTGGAGAGGCGCTAGGAACATCAGATGGAGAAGGAGCAGCTGATGGTGGAGTAGTGGCGGGGGCTGGAGTCGCGGCAGGTGGTGGAGTGGTGGTTGGAGCTGGAGTTGCGGCAGGTGGTGGGGTGGCCACTGGAGGAGGAGTAGCTACGGGAGGAGAAGTGGCTGTGGGAGTAGGAGCTGGGGCTTGAGCAAGTGCAGCTGTGGCAAAAAGAGCCATTATCAAGAAAACTTGGACAGTTTTGGAACCCATTTCTCTTTAGAAAATGTTATTGTTTTGGCTAAAAGTGAAAGAGTGAGAGATTATGAGACTATAGAGAGAGAGAGAGTTCTGAAGTTCTGAAGTTCTGAAGTTGAGAAAAATGGAAGAGGACGTATAAAAAGAGAGAAAATGAAAAATCGTAACGATTTATTAAACAATACAGTATTTCTAATATTTTGATATATTAGAGTAAAATATGCAGACTAACATGCAATCGCATAATCAAAGTTTCAAAAAAACAAAAAAAAATATGCAAACGCATAACTGGAACATGGGGTTGTCTATCTGTACTCTCCGCGGCCGAGGCATTAATAACATTTTGCAAAAAAAAAAACTCAATATAATTGATTATAATGATTTTGTTGTGTATTGACAATTACGATTTGACATATTTTGATAAGGTAGATCGATCTACACATAATCACATATGGAACATTTATATCATAATACATTAGTCGGGTGAAGACTTCACATCTTCCATCTTTGTTATGTTGACTCTGCTTAATTTACCATCCACAAACCATGATTTAACGGTAAATTAGGAGAAAATAATTTTGACTAGGTAAATTAAATATACTTCTGACTTGACGAGCTGTGATTGGATATATGGTGAATATATTGGATAGAGAATCCGATATTTTATTATAATATGATTTCAAAGATCATTACTGTTATATATCATATGATGACATGATGTGGCAAATGATTTCAAGAATCAAGAGTTGCAACTTCGCATGTCTTTCTGTCTACTTGATCCACTCGTTATTTTAATTTTATACTAGTATACAACGACCCTTTTATATAATTTTGGCATAGTATAAGTTATCTTTTTATATGGTAAAACAATATTGACAAAAAAAATATAGTAAAACAATATTATAAGCCGTAGGAATCATTAGTCCCATGTGTCTGACCTGATAATTGGATTAGTTTGTGAACATTATTGGCGTTGTTAGCGATAGCCGATAGCTAATAGACCGTTGGAAATAGTTGTCAGTGGCTTTTTTTTTGTAACAAAATAGTTGTCAGTGGCTATAAATAACTTTAATAAACATAAGGCATCAACAGAAAAAAAATAAACGTATAAAAATACGTCGTCTGGTAATAGCCTGTAAGGCTATCTCGACAGTGATTTAGAAGGTAAGATGATTATTAGTGAATCATTCATAATTGGCAACACATTGCCAGTTGTGATGTGATAAACGAACCTAACATTTAGAGCCTACTAACATTCGTTCTTTACTTGACACATCCATTACGAAGAGTTTCAACTGATCAACGTCATATGGAAGATCAAAGCTGAGTAATAATTAGTATGGGCTCAACTGTATGCCCATTACAATGATACTTTTTTTTTTTTGTCAACTTTTCCATTTATAGGAAAGCCCAAATGGGCAAAGATTACAAGCAAAGATAATGGCCCATAATTCACCTTTTACAAACTCGACATTAAAATAACATCCTAGTGATTAGGCCCAATATATTGACCGTATCACCGCTTCGGCTGCCACGCAACAACCCACGCGTCTTCATACTAACATCCACTGGTACACGCGTCTCTTCACGCTCGTCTACGCGCTCCAGAGAACGCAACTCTACGCGCCGCTGCATGAGGTGAAACTGACGACATCACCGGAAATCCCCAAAGCTTCGCCGCTGGACACAAACATCTTCACTTGCAACAACTCCTTTCTCCGGTCGCCGATGATATTAGAAGAGATCTCTCCCACTTACCAGATGTGAAACTTGCCAATGGCTTCAAAGATTCAAAGAACAAATCTTTGTCAAAACACTAACCTTTATGGTCAGCTTTGACTAATCTAAATCTGCCTCAAATCAGAAGCTTAATCAGAAAAGCTTGATCTTTTACTCTTTAAGGAAACTTCGCTCATATACACACAACGAAGATTGACACCAATCCGAGTTAGGATCAAGGATAACCAGCTAGAGGCAAAGACTCCACATATATCAACGGTATTTGAAATAAAATTAAGAAAGAAGGAAGATCATAAGACCGAACTTTATTAGTATTCAAGTCAATACTGGAAACTGAAACAAAGAGCTTGAAGAACGATTCCAAAGTTGACTTGAAAGCACAACAAAAATCGCCTATGCGAAAGATTAAGATCCGCTAACCGGAATAAAACATCGATCCAAAGATCGAAAATATATTACAACAAAAGATAATCTCGAATCCCTCTGAAAGATAAGTGTATGGTAAGAGGGACATCCGAGAGAGAAAAGTCTCTCCATTACAATGATACGAGTCACTTTTTTTTCCAAAATGGGCTTAATTATCGTTTTAAGCATGACAAAGTGGTCCAACTACAATTTCGATGTTTTGCATCTCTTTGTGCAACGAGATTCGACTTCTTTGATTCTTTCCTTCGAACGTGTTCCACACAAAAAGAATTGAAGTAATTTTGTTTCCCCGCATAAAACAACCCCAAGATTTTTGGGATTCAACAACTTAACAGAGAAGAATCAAAGATTGGAGTGTAAGGAGAAAGAGGTCTTTAAGGCTTAAAGCAAAGTCAAAGAGATGACAAATTCTTAAGAGAACTTAGTTTAAGACATATTAATAGAGTAGCTCAATCATCACAAGCTGTGCACATAAATCTTCATAAACACTTCAATAACTTTTTTTGGAGTAAAGGTTATGGGGATGTTGAGATCGAAAACGGTGGCGGAAACATGACGCATAACACTCTCTCCCCCCTCCTCAAGATCCTCACGCCTCGTCCATCTGCTCCTGAACAAAAGAACATTAACAACTCAGTACACACACAGTTTCTCGTCTGTTTCAGATTCCAAAAAGTTATTCAATCTATCTATGTGATGCATCTGAAGCATCGTTGACCAAAATGCCTATTCACACTAAGATGCGAAGAAGAAGAAGACTAACCTGCATATCGGAGGTCCAGAGGGTAAGATTGTCCCTGAGCAACTGCATGATGAGAGTACTGTCTTTGTAAGACTCTTCTCCCAAAGTGTCAAGCTCAGCAATGGCTTCTTCAAAAGCCTACAGAGAATGAATCCATAATAAAATAACACACTCAATCCCCTAAATTCAAACACATCTATCACAAAAAAAACAGGAGAAAACTCTTCTACAAACCAATCTCAGGACAGTTACTTATGTCTGTTTCTATTACAAAACCTATTACAGAGAATGAAACCCATCACAAAATAAGATACCAAGACAAACTTTATAACGAAACAGGAGAAAAACTCTTCCAAAGACAAACTTTATTACAAAACAGTGACTTAAAAAAGAACCTGTTTGGCCATGTCACAAGCTTTGTCCGAAGAATTAAGGATCTCATAATAAAACACCGAGAAATTCAACGCAAGACCAAGCCTAATCGGATGAGTAGGCGCCATATCAGCAGCTGCAATATCCTTCACAAAACAAAAACAAAAAACATTCACATTCACAATCAAAACACAAAAAAACAAAAACATTAGTCTTGTAATAAACCTCTACCTTAAAAAAAAAAAAAAAACTTAGTTTAGTTTTTAACAAACCTGAGCAGCTTTATAAGCAACCATTGTATCTTCAGCAGCTCCTTTCCTCTCCTCACCAGACTTAAACTCCGCCATATACCTATGATAATCCCCCTTCATCTTCAAATAAAACACTTTAGACTCACTCCCCACCGCAGACGGGATCAGATGCGAGTCGAGAAGCTTGAGGATCCCTTCGCAGACGGAGGAAAGCTCCGTCTCCACTTTAGATCTGTAGTCTTTGACGAGCGTCACGTGCTCCTCGTTCTTGCGGCTCTCTTCCTTCTGCTCGATGGAGGACACGATCCTCCACGCGGCGCGTAGAGATCCGATCACGTTCTTGTAGGCCACTGAGAGGAGGTTACGCTCTTCGACGGTGAGTTCTGAGGATGGTGTGGCGGATGTGACGAGCTGCTCCATGAAGTTGACCATCTCTTCGTAACGCTCGGCTTGCTCGGCGAGTTTCGCCATGTAGACGTATTGGTCTCTGCCTAAGGTCGCCGCCATTGGAGAGAGAAAGAGGGGAGAGAGAGAGAGAGAGAGATTTGTTTTTTTTTTTTGGGTTTAGGAAATGAAGAGAAAAAAATAAGGGAGGAGAGGGGAATAAAGGAGAAAAGAGTCAAGTGGGCTTATTGTTAAAAAGATATTTTTTTTTTCAAGCGCGCGTGAGGTTTAGTTTCGAGAGTACGACGTCGTTTTGATTAGAAACTTTCGTGAGGTTATGCGCGTGAAGAGTGTTGGAGCGTGAAATGTGGGGGAGGGTTTTGGTAATGTGATAAGAGCGAGTGAGTGGAGGATAATGATGGTTTTTAGTGAGTCAGCTTTGTTGTTACTTAGTTTGGATATTTGGGCCGTTATTAGGCCTCATAGGGGCCTTCTGAAGTTAAAAACTGCTAAGGCTAGCATGCACTGAGTAATCTTAGAGTACCAATGCCAGGAACATGATAAACATTTGAGTATCAAAAGGGAAGTTTTTTATCATAAAAACAAAATGTCGTCGCCTGAGAGATTCGAACTCTCGCGGGGAAACCCCATGTACTTAGCAGGCACACGCCTTAACCACTCGGCCAAAGCGACGTTTTGAAAGCTAGCATCTTAAATAAAACGTGAACAATATCTTGAATGAAAAAGAACAATGCGTGAAGATATATTACTCGCATATGCTGCGCGTAGGTATTTACATTGTTGCTTGTGGTAAAGACGACAACACTTTTGGGTTAGTTCGATTGGTTCTGGTTCTAAGAAAGGTGTTCTTCTTCTCGTCGACTATCTTCTGGGGGATTGCAGGAAGAAAAAATGCTCTCTTCCCCAAATCTTTGTCAGCCAATGAATGGACTCAAAGACATCGTCGAGACACGAGATTTTAAGGTCTTACCTCATCTGTCTCATTTTCTTTATTTTTGTAAAGTGTTAACTCTGACTTGAGATTAGCGAGCTCATTAGTGTTAGTCTAATGGTCCGATCGTCAAAAAAGAATCAGTCATCCTTTTCTTTAGTTGTATTAATGGGAAAAGCATACCAGTTTTATGTGAATTGGATTCAACAAGAACGCATTATAAAAAGATTTATCGGTGATCCTGATTACTTGTGTACGCATATTGAAATAATAATTGGGCACCTTTTTTTAACAATAGTTCAGCAGAGCTCATATGTTTTACGCAATTAGCACTAAGGTTGGTGGGGTTTCTGATACTAAACTTGATAAAAAGTGTGTTACATTACAGGCATGGTTATTAGATCAGTATGGAGTCCTTCATGATGGCAAAAAACCTTACCCTGGCGCAATCTCAACTTGTACGTTATCATTTACCTTTAGCTTGTAGCTATAGCCTGATTCCATTAGGATGTAACGTTTTGTAGTTGGTATAGAAAAGAGTTTTTTTCACTATGCAATATTTAGATTGGACTTGGCTTCAGTGTTGACTAGTCAAGGGATGATTTGTTTTTGTTCATATGACTTGCCGGAAGTGAAATATCAATTTACTATTATATTTTCAATTTCTTGATAATTTTCTTTGAGATTTCTTCAGTCTATGTGTAGTTCTCTTCATCATGCTTGATTGTTTTTTTTCCGGGGAAGCAGTACAGAATCTTGCAACAGTGGGTGCCAAGATAGTGATCATAAGTAACTCCTCTAGACGTGCTTCTACTACAATGGAAAAGTTGAAAGGTCTTGGCTTTGATCCTTCTTTCTTCTCTGGAGCTATAACCAGTGGTGAACTTACCCATCAATCTTTACAGAGGTTATCTATCACCACCAATTTCTTCTCTTCTTTTTTCCCCGATATAGATGCTATAACTTACTGATAAATGTCTGTTACAGGAGAGATGATCCTTGGTTCGCTGCACTAGGAAGACGTTGTATTCACATTACCTGGAAAGATCGAGGAGCAATCTCTTTGGAGGTTACTTACTTATCACCTTGTTTACTTTTACTTGTGATTTATCGATGAAGGTTATTTGATGTAGTTTCTGTTTCAGGGTCTAGACCTAAACGTTGTGGAGAATGTGGAAGAAGCAGAATTTGTTTTAGCTCACGGCACTGAAGCCATAGGACTTCCTTCAGGAGGTGTATCTCCTATGCCTCTCGATGAGCTTGAGAAGATTTTGGAGAAAGCTGCAGCTAGAGGACTCCCCATGATCGTTGCCAATCCAGATTACGTTACTGTTGAAGCAAACGTGTTTCACATCATGCCAGGTACACTGGCTGCCAAGTATGAAGAGCTTGGAGGAGAAGTGAAATGGATGGGAAAGCCTCACAAGGTTTTGAACTATCAAATAAACTTTGTGCCTCTTTTGTGTATGTTAACACACTGAACATTGAATGTGTAATGTATTTGGACAGATGATCTATGAGTCAGCTATGGCAATTGCAGGAGTTAATAATCCAGGGGAGGCTATAGCAGTAGGAGACTCGCTTCACCATGATATAAAGGGAGCAAATGTTTCAGGGATTGAATCAGTTTTCATCACTGGAGGGATCCATGGTAGTGAGCTTGGTCTCACTTCTTTTGATGAAACTGCAAGTCTAGACGAGGTCAAGTCCCTTACTGCTAAACACAATGCATTCCCGTCATATGTTTTGTCTGCGTTTAAATGGTAGTGTTCATTGTATACAAATCATGTTATATTTGCTTCTTCAACTAGATTTTGCCTTCATTTAAGACTTGAGAAAGCAATTCAATAAGTTCACTGTCTGTAAAAGTAAACATTTATTGCTGTGTGAATGAGAGTAAAGTCAGTTGATGAGCTTTGGTCTATTTTCAATAGAGCCTTTATTCCCTCTTGGTAAGAGATATTATCTCTAATGAACCTCTAAACACTCACTGGTAAAGAAGAGTGCAACAAGACTAACCAAAGCAGCGGATGATTACATTTTCCAGGTTTTTTCTTTTCCCCTCAAGATTTAATATATTAAAAAGACCAAAGCCCAACAAATTACACAGTCCGAAAGAATCCGGGATCAATATATCCATCCAAATGGGTTTCAAGCCCAAATTAGAAAAACCTTAGCACCTAAAGGAAAAAGACGACGGCCGCCACGCAGATCGGAAGAAGAAAGGACGGACATGTGCATCCTCGACACCAAGTGACACGCGTTGTGAGGGCCATCGCGTCACCACTGCTTCTCGTTATCATCAGAGAGCCAAAACTTCGGTTTACCGGACCACACCAAAGCTCCATAACTCCGCAAATCTTCACCACATACACCTTCAAGCTCATGAGGATCAAGATCGGAGAAAATCAAACGCCGTTCCGCGGTCTCATCCGCCATCTTTCAACGCAAACCACTTACGAGAAGGCTTCGCACACTACATCACCAATACCTCGTCTTCCGACGAGATATCATCCAACAAACCCAACCGAAACCACAGAAACGAAACAAGAACGATAAACTACATCCTAAAGTAAATCTAGGAAACAAAAGCAGGTGACGCAAGGCAAGGGACAACTTCACCCCAGAATCAAGGCCGGCGACGATGGAGCTGTGAGAGCCTCCACCTCCCGAAATCTAAGCCGGCGACGCGGAGCTAAGGGAGCCTCCACCCCCATAAACTTTATCGGCGACGGCAGAGCTATCAGAGCCTCCCCCTCCCTGAGTCTAAGCCGACGATGCGGAGCTAAGGGAGCCTCCACCCACCCATAAACTTTATCGGTGATGGCAGAGCTATCGAAGCCTCCGTCTCCTGGAACAAAAACACTTGAACTCGATGACTAAGCTGAACCAAGAAGAAGGGAGGCCACCACCGCCGGCACGCGCACATACGCACAGTCGGACGTAGGGGCCTCCTTTACCGGCGATTCTCTCTCTTTTCTCTCTCTTTTGTGGATATGAGTATGAGCCGTCGAAAAAGCTGAAAAATCGGATATTATTTTCATTTTTCATGTTATGAAGTTAATTTTATACCAGGTATATTGTGTCAATACTCTCTTAAATTTATAGCTTCAAACTTCTACAATAAAAAGGAGAATTTTCTTTTTCCAAAACCAAAGTATAACAAAATATCACCCGCAAAATAAGGAAATATCTATACTGTTAAATTATGATCATATTTTATTTCTTTTGGATTCTGTCTTTGGATTTTCATCAAATTGGTAAGATAATAGCACTCTTTATTTTTAGAATTTTAATTAACTAAACAACTAAATATTTTCTATATTTATGGTAACTAATAATTTTCCTTATTTTGCAATTAATAATAATTTTCTTTTTATGAAGATTGTACTTTCTATTTAATTTTAATATCCTATTTTCGTGCATAATATTATTTAGCAATAAAAAAGTACAAATTATTATTTACTATGTCGTTTTATCCATAATATTGATATGTCAATTCAATTTGTTTATAAATAATTTTTAGATATAAAACAAGTAAAAATACAAACTTATCGTAGATAATTAATAACGAAAAGAAAATAATATTGTTATGAGAATATATTTTTTTCTATTACCATTGTTTCATTTTTTTCAAGTGACATGAAAATTTTCATTAAAGAAATTACAAAAAAACAGTTTTCTTTAATATTAAAAATATGAGTTATTTAACTAATTAAAAAATATATTTTCAGTTTTATGGGGTTTTAAACGGATCAATGAATATCATATTACATATTAATAGCGAGTTTTAGGATATTTACCGGGTTTTATCAAAATTTTAATTAATAAAAATTTATTATGGGATAAATCGGTTCAACTATGAATCTGGGTTAGATATGAAAATACTATGGTTGCAACTTGATTACATATTTCTGGAATGGAATGCTTTGGAATGACCAATTCCTTTAATTCCAAAAATAAATTTACCAGTTAATCTGAATGGAATAGAATGGAATGTTCATTCCATCAATTCCACAAAAAAAACAAACATAATACAAAGCAAATCGTTCCAAAGCAATTTGTTTATGAATAATTGGAATTGATTCATTCCATTTTTTTAGTGCATTCCATTCATCTTATTCCATTCCTCTCTATTACATCTATTCATTTTTTGATTTACCAATTACAACCTATGTGAATATCAATATTATTTTTAATATTAATAGAACAATTTTTTTAAAAAAATTGACTTTAAATAATTAATTCATATAAATTTTATCAAAAGGGTAAAAATATATCCGTGTTTTTAAAGCACCGATCAAAATCTAACTATAGTTAATCACAAAAGTGTCACGTTTTTCACATCTATAACATTATTTGAGAAGTAAATTTGCTTAGTTGTCATGTTCTCCTTAATTTTAGGAAATTTTATTTATTTATTATATTTTTAATATTTCTATAGAATTTATTTATAAATAAACGAATTTATATGAATATACCATATTTTAAAAAAATAAGATAATTCTTGTGAATTTTGTTGTTATCTTGAAATATATTTTATATATAAAACTTAAAATTAAGATATAAAAATTATATTATTTAATTACATATAAATCATCAAAACAATTATTTGAAAAGTGAATTTGTTGAGTTATCTCCATGATCCTATGTAAATTTTAATCATTTATCATAATTTGGCTAATTTTTTATTATTGATTATATAATTAAAATAATTTATATTAATAATCTAATATTTTATAAAATAAGTTAATTCTTATGTATTATGTTGTTAACTTGAAAATATATTTTTATATTATAAAATTTAACATGTAAAAAATCTATACTATTATTTAAGAAATGAATTTGATGTTTGCTAATTTGTCATATTTTTCATGATTTTAGGTAATTTTGATAATTTATCATAATTTCTATAATTTTATATATAATTTATTATATATTTAAAAAAAAATTTATATTAATAATATCAGATTCTTAGAAAATAAGATACTTCTTATATATTAAGTTGACGTCTTAAAAATATATTTTTCTATTAGAAATTTAAAATTAAGATATAAGAAGTTGTAGTTATTCTATAACTGAAATAAAATTACGCTAACAATATTATACTTTTATAAAATAAAGTAATTCTTATGTATTATGTAGTTATCTTAAAAATATATTTTATATTATATAATTTTAAACTAAAATAGAAAAATCATCTATTATTAATTAGATATAAATCATCACTCAAGAAAAAATATTTAAGAAGTGAATTTGATGATTCGTTAAGTTCTCCATGATTTTAGATAATTTTAATTATATGTCATAATTTCTATAATAAATATATAATTAAAAAATCTATAATATTATATTTTTAGAAAATAAATAACTTATGCATTATATTCTATCTTAAATATATGTTTTTCGAAATTAAAATATAAAATTATAATTAAATATAAATTAAGTAAAAATATTTGTATAAATATTATAATTTAATAAAAATTAAGTAACAATATTTGTATAAATATTATAATTAAATATAAATCAAGAAAAATAATTATAGAAATATATTATTTTAATATTTTTGATGTTTGAGTTTTGTCATTGATAATTATTTGATGTTTGATTTGTACTTTTTGAAAACATAAATAATAACTTATTATGCTGGTTTTAAAATTAATGAAACATCAACTAATAAATATTATGCCCGCTAGTGCGGGCAAAACACCTAGTGAGAAACTATTTCGGCTAATAGTATGAATGAAAGATATATATATCTTCTAAAATGGGCCTCTGTTATGGGTCTTTTTCTTTTGTCATATATACTTTAATTTTGGGATCACATCGGGCTTTCTGGTCCAATACTGCTTCCCTTTTAAATAGCAGCTTACCACTATGATAAATCCTACTTTGTATCTGATATTTTATGCATTGTTTGTTAATAAAAATTATTAAACGTCTATAGTTATAAGTTATAACATTGTTGGTTAAGCTTCTGAATCTAACTTTATAGTTCTACTTTTATGATGTGTAATAAACGTGGAAATAGCTTTTACTTTCACTATTACAAGTTTTAAAGAAATATGAACACTTTGATTATCAATCTACAGCTAGCAAAATCGTGTTAGTCTAAGCTTTCATGGCTGTTTTGTTTGACTAATTGAACGATTCATACATCCTCGTCGTGATCTTTGCTGTAAAAGAAAGTAACTAATCAAATAACTTTAACAGGTTTTGTCACTATTAACTAATCTATTAAACTACTCATGTTCTTTAACATCTATCTATTAGTATATTAATACTTTAATTAGCGATTGTACCAAAATACTCGTTATTCTAGGGTACACATAATAAGAAATTTTAAGAGGTGTGCAAAGTGCAAGCATCATTACACCCAAGTGGGTAAATTGCCCTTCAAACATGGAGTTACTGTCAGACACATATAATGTTTATTTTTTCATAATGAAAAAGATTACTGTATATCTTCAGAGTGAATATAGAGTTTGTACTAAAATCCTCCCGTTATAAGAAAATAATCACTTTGTTTACAATCATATGGTTCATGAAAGATCTTTTCATTTTGTTTATCCTATGTTTGTTTCATGTACATATTGATCAATAAAATACAATGAGTGGATAGATACAAAAAAATCTCACTTCAAAAAGAAAGAAAAGATACAAAAAATCGCAATTTTATGTATTAAAGTTGAACAAATCAAACAATCCACCATTTAATATAATGTTTCACTGCTAATTTGGGTCTTTGCCCCTACATGTTTGCCTAATACAGCCAAAACATCCTAATGTTTAAAAAAATAAAGCGACAAGACTAAAGTAAATGATTTAGGAAGTAATATTTTTGGGGGGAACAAAAAGAATTATAGAGAAGGTTTAATTAAAATGAGATTAAGACAAAAGATGAGAGATTAAGATAATTGAAAGGAGGACAGAGACGCACGTGCAACACCGAAATCTTCGACCAAAAACGTTATGAATTAAAAGATGCTGCGCACGTGCCTCCTCGGTCAAAGGTCAAAAGCAACTGATACACTTAGCACTAGTCATTGGACCTCCCAAACTATTAAAACAACATTAATTCAGATGAATCATAATTGTTGCATTATTCTAAGAAATTTTGCTGGGTATCCAAGATAAGGATGATGATTAGGAGAGTCTGTGTTGTCAAAAACTCTTTCAGAGCTAATTAAGAATTTCAAAAGTAAATTATATTTAAGGTTTGTACATATTATTGACATCCTCCTTAATCTAGTTTACGCATAATCTGAACTCTGAAATACTTATTATGGACTATAGCTTAATTACTGGCTATACATATTAAATATATCAAATAAGAAATAACTTGCATACTGTAGACATCAACTGATAATAGAAGATCGTACTATTGAAAGAGCTTCTGTAACAGTTACTTGGGATTTTTTTTGCTTAATTTTCAAAAGTAAATCGGAATAACAGTTACTTAACATGATAAAGTATTTGGGAGTTTATAAAGTCATAATGGAATCCGTTTGATAATATCACTTATCTACAATAAAGGGAATATATTTGGTCATTTTCAACGAACACTGAATATACTATTAAGGAGAGAAAACTGTGATATGATCAAATATGATACAGAATTTTATATCAGATTATATTGTTATGAATCACTCAAAAGGGAAAGAGGAAGGTAATGTAGAAGCATGTATCCTCTCAAGTTGCTAGATTCAGCCACGTGATGACGTGGAACTAATATATATTTATATGATTTGCAGAAAATTATAACTAAAATTATATGTGTTCGGTGTTCCAATAAGATTAATATACATGTGTGACACTGAGTATATACGAGCTTCGAGCTTTTATCGTCGATGGGTTAACATTGGATACAAAAGGGGCAGGTGTATAACCATCCCCACGTGTAATCTCACATGCAATTACGAGATTTTAAAGCTAAATCTCGAGAAAGACGACAAACAATTAGAGAACATAACTTTTTAAATAATCAACCCCGTTGAGGTGAGTGTAAGGACAACAATAAGTGAGGATAAATGTTTAGGTATGTATTTTTAAAAGTATGTAACCGAATGTATCACAAGACGTTTTAATGGGCTATCATGCCACGTCACTCTGGCAAGAACCCTAACGAGAGGCCACGCACCTATTGCATTTTTATACAAAAACACCCATATGACCATGGGGATATCGCACATTTTTAACGTATTCTCTCTTTCTTTTTCTTTGTGAAACTGGCTTCCACAGTTCCACGTTTGAGTATGAACGACAATCTCTGATTACGGTTTATGTTATTTATAATATACACAATACATTTTGTAAATTCGTGATTGACCATCAACCTTTTGTCAAAGGATATATGAGAAACGTTGTTTTATCATGTTTTAATAGATTAGATTGTTTATATATATGGGGGCTATATATATGCAAATGTAAGCTGTTGAATATTTGTTCACATTTATCATCATTTCATATTCATAATTACAGTAGGGGTTTTGACAGAATCCTACGACGAATAATTGTTCACATGTCATTTCATTGTTATGATTAGAGTTGGGGTTTAGACAGAATCCTGAGACGAATAACCAATAAAATGGAAGTGATATTTTTTTTTTTTTATGTGGAAGTGATATGGTTCACGATAATTACCAGATATGCCCATGTAACGTACGTTCTAGACTTCTAGTGTTTAAAAAACTACGTTCTGAATAATTACAGGTCAAATTGTCCATCAGCACATTTGTGAGCAGACCAAATCTATCAGAGCGACCCTTTGGTCACCGGACACGATACTCCCCCACTCTCGTCTCGTGTCCACTGGTCACATTCAAGAACAAAGAGACTCGACCAAACTTGTGTGTTAGCATATCGATGGACCGACTCACACACGTCCATATATTAGAAATATACAGACCTGATTAATTTTATTCCTTTTTTTTCTGTGCACAGATTGACTTTATTCCCTTATTAGATTGGTTACTGGTAAGTGGTAACCAAGCATATCAACGTCTGATCTCTTTTTTTTTTGTGATCTCATTTTGACCTATCAAGAAAAATATGTTCTTGAACACTTCGTTGATATGTTCTTCATTTTCAGTCTACAAAAAAAGGAACACTTATTCTATATAGCGTAATTTGGTAGTGACGGTGATGCGAACCCTTCAAAATCTGTAAATTATTTTTTTCTTTACAAAAGAAAAGAAAAATATGTTCTTATCTTCTCTATCTCGACGTACTGCGTTCAATTTAATTGCCAAAAAATGTTGAGCTTGTCTTGTGTTGACTCGAACAGGTGAGTGAAACTATTGACTACCTAGCGAGCTCCGGTTGTTATTATGCAGGTAACTACGTTGTATATCGATAAGTAGAGTACTAGAGATTGTTACCCAAGAAAAAGAGTACTAGAGTAATTATGATTTCGTTTCTTTTTCTTTTGCAAATGGTTCAAACGAATGAAAATTTTACAAGAATGTGCCAAAGTCTGATGTATAAAATAGAAAATGACCAAGTTAGGAAAAAAAAAACAGTAAACATGGTAAAATGACACTATAGATCTACGTATACTTGTTAAAAAAATTAAAGGGGGGGGGGGGGTAGATATTTGTTTGGATGTTATGATTTAAGGTTTTTGTGGCGATACGACTAATGTATCAAGCATTGAATGATGAAGATATTTGAGGTTCAATAAAGTAGAAGTATAGCATACGAAATGCTATAGATTATTAAATAATACGACATCAAATCCCTAATCACGTGCCTTAATTGCTGGGCCTCCTTTTATTTCATTAAATAATTATTTACATGCTTCGTTTTTTACAGAGGAAACCCGCCTCCTCATCTGGCGGGTTGTTCCCCACAAGCCTTTTTCTTTATGTTTCTTGATCTCTCAACTTCTTCAGAAGTAATATGTTAAACTAATCCTATTTAATTTTTGATTACTTTTTTAGAGTTTTGGCTGGGTTAAGAAAAGAATAATAAATTAATAACTATGCAAATTCAAAAATGCCAAGAACATGTAGTTAAACCAGCTCAATAAAGTTGACGAAAACAAACAGCTCACTAAAAAGTACCTGGGACTTGACCGTTTTCTCTTTTGGCCTAAAAGGTGTAGCTAGTATTTTTTCTCTTTAGAATTCTCACTTGGCATCCTAATCTAGGTCTGGGCGTTTTTAACTCAACCCGAAATACCGACTTTAACCCGAATCAGAAAAACCGAAACCGAATCCGAACTGTTTTACAAAAATATCCGAACGGGACTTGTGAGCTTAGTACTTTGGACTATGGTTATAATCCGAACCGAACCGAAATCCGAATTAGGATCCGAAGATATCCGAAATTAGTTAAATATGTTAATGTTTTTATATATATTAAGGTGATTTAGATATTTTAGTGTATTCAAAATATTTTTGTAGTTTGTTTTATTTGTTATTTTGAATACTTTTTAGTTAATTTAGATAGCTTAACTAAATTTTAATTAGATTTGTAATTAATTTACATATTTTGAAACTTTTTTTTGTCAATTTTCAAGGTTTAAAAAAAAAATATTTTTGGACGATTTTAAACATTGGTTAGATCCGATCCGAATCGAATCTGGAAGGAACCGAACCGAATCCGAACCGATAATTAGTAAAAACCGAATGGTACTTATGAACATTAGACCGAAAGTCCGAAAATCCAAATAACCCATACCGAAACCGAATGGGCCACCGAACGCCCAGGCCTATCCTAATCTACTAATTACCCTCTCAAACTTTAATATTACCTTATAATTTCTGTTTCATAATTTAAGGTGCGACTGTGAGGTTCTCGTATATAACAAAATTACTTTTTATAATGTTTTAGATAGCATATAAGGAAGTTCACAATGTAACCTAACTTTTTCGTTGACACTATCACCGTATCACGCTAGAAAGTCCAAACCATAGTTAGTGTCACTAAACATTTTACACATCTTACCTGAACTATTGTTTAATTATAAGCTAGCGGAAATTTTTTATAATAAAAAAATTATATAATTGGATTTTGTCTTAATTTAAAGAATGTTTTTGTATAAAATTAGTTCACCAAAATTTGTGGTAATGATTGTTTTTCTTTAGTTTTTAGTTTTTAGTTTTAGTTTTTATTTTTAGATTTTGGTTTTTGGTTTTTAGTTTTTAAGTTTCTATTTTTGATTTTCATAGTTTGAGTTTTTAATTTTTAGACCCGCTGAATTAGTTTGAACTGATATTACCAACAAACAAATCCCAAATAATTGAATATTTAAATTAAAACTGAAACGATGACAAAAAAATTTAAAATTTGCAATAGTTTATGTTGTAAATAAACAAAAACAAAAAATATAACCAGTATTTTCAGCTTTTGGTTTTGGATTTTAGTTTTTAGATTTGGTTTTGCTTTACATTTTTTTTTTTAAATCAGTAAATTATTTAAGCAAAATAAAACAATAAATTATTTAAAAGTTACCCTTGAAATTTATCAAAACAAAGTGATTGTTATTTAAAATAAAAAATACATTAACATGTCTTAAATTACATGATTTAAATAAATGATTAATAATAGACAATTTTGTTTGTTAAAAATATTAAATATTTTTTGGGTCTGAAAATAATAATTAATTTTTTGATCCATTAAGATGAAAAGTTTATTCAATGTTTTTTGGAGTTTTTCCTTAATATTAAGCCCAAAAACCAAATCTTATAATTTGTTTTAAAAACAAAAGTAAGCCTGAGACTATATCCCTAAATAACCACTGGTGTAATTCAAGTAATGCAGTTCAATTAACTATATAGCTAGAATTACTAATTTGTGTAAAAGCAAACCAAAGATAACTAATCAATACTCTGTCCGTTTTAATATAAACTAGATTTGGATCCACTCAACCGCGTGGTTTTGTTTTCATATATATATATATATATTTGTTCTATATTATTAATAACATTAGTCATATGTTTAAATGTTTATATAACTACTGCAAACACAATAGTTTTATAGTTTGTATGTTAATATCAATTGTTTTTTATTATATATTTATCTAATTGGCTATATATTTAATTATTAATTTAATATATGCATGAAAAATTATATTTGAAAATTATTTATATATAATTTATACTAAATTATTATTTGAGTTTCAAAGTTAGATTACTGTTTATTAAACTTTTTATGTTTATAAAGATAATATGATATTATAAAGTTTAAGATATGTTAATTTTATACATGTATTTATAGTTACTAATGTTAATCTGTTCTGCCAATATATTATATATTTTTTAACATTAATATTTTCTATTTATGAAAATCAAATTGATTAACTTATCAATTTAATATAAATTTATAACATTCACTTTATTATAATAATTTCATTTAATTTGATAGTTTATGATTATTAAATAGATAAAAATAATAAAATCTGTTTTCATATATATATATATATATTAATGTATAATTATTTTCAATACTAATTCAAAATTTTATTCAAGTTATTAATCAGTGAAATATTTTTATAATGTTTTTAAAGTTAAGATCTTTCTAAAATCTTTTCAACAGATTTTTTAAAAAGAATTAATACATATTTATATAAAAATAAAAAGATATCAAAGATATTATGATTGAAATGGTTACAAAGAAATAAAATATATTTAATAAAAATTTTTTTTGCTAATAGTCCAAATAAAAAAATCACACATGAAATGAGTTATGACTTCTCTTTTAATCTAATAGATGTTATTGACATTTTGTACTAGATTAAAAACATTGTATAATAAACTAATATATACTTAATTAAATAAAAATAATTTAAATAAAGGTCTATCAGTTATTCAAAAAAAAAAGAAAAGATAAATCTAATATACCAAATTCATTGTAACTGTAAAATTACACTTTTTAAAAATAATAAATAAACATAAAATGACACTTAATATAAAACAGAGAAAATATATAATAAAACAGAAATATAATTTTGTGACCAAATGTCAATAGTTCACCCGCAGAAAATCATGGTCATTGGATCAGAGAATTCACTTTGAATTACTGTTTAGACTAAATTAATATTATATGTTATATTTTCAAATTTAAGAAGATTATGGATTTCAGCCTTGAACTTCAAATTTTTTAAATAGAACTTTGTGTACAACGCGTAAATTTGTTCACCATTATATTTTATTCTCTCTATACATGTACAATATAGAACTAAAAGAAAATTATTTTTTAACATCGATATTCATCCATACAAATAGTAAAATCTGGCTATTTGTTCTATGTGATCAACATCATTTTTACCAATTAAAAAGAATTTATCACGAAAATGACTTCTAAAAATATAGAGTGTTCCATAGTTTAAATGAGAGCTTTACATTCAACATTTAAATGTGACAAATTTCGTAGGATGTTCATTGTTCCCATCGTATTATCTGTTAAGTCTACGGTACAAGTTAGTCTTTGTCTTGTAAGGGATCTTGTTCTTTTTAAACTTTATAAATATAGCACGAAATATCGTTTAATGGCTGGCTCAAGTAAATAGATTTAGACTATCTCTTATGAAATTCTATAATCTATTCTATATTTTGCTCTAAAATAGTATAATTGTATTATATAATTGAATTTGCTAAAATTATTTACTCTAACAGAATTACTCTATGGTAGAGTGAAATATAAAAAAATGTTATTTCGTATTTTTATAAAGTAAAATGATAATATTTTCTATGTTGTACTATTATATAGTAAATTATTGGAGCAAATTTAATTTTTTTAATATAACTATACTATTTTAGAATGAAATATATAAAAAAAACAAATTATAGAATGCTATTAGAGATGTTTTTATAGCATTTTCAAAAATAACTCTATATTTTGAAGTTTCTAAAACTCTATATTGGAAGTTTCAAAAAGTTGTTCTCCAAAGCAAAACTTCAAATTTAATTTTAAAATTATTTGTATTTTACATTATGATCCTTTTATTTTTCATAGTTAATGTAAATTCATAAAAATATAAATAACAAACACACACACACATATATATATACATTATACAACAATATTAATTAGTAAAATCTTACACTAAAATATAAAATTATAAATACAAATACATGATTAAATATTAGCTACAAGTAGAATACCATATTTTTGTTGCCGATTTTTATTTTTAAATTTTTTAAACATATTTAACTACAAGCAAATATTTAAATTTTATTATAAATTTTTATTTAGTTTTATGTCTAAAACTTAAATTTATAAAAGAATAAAATTTAATTTGAAATGGTTATGAGATATAAAAAAATTTAAGGATTAAAAAAATAAACAAGAAAATATTTGTTATTGCAAGGACCAAAATGTAATTAAAATATTAAACTTCAAATTTAAAATTCTGAGTATTGAAATTTCAAATATAGAGATTTATTTTTAAAACATCAAATTTTAAGTTTTAAATTTTCTTTTTAGAGAGTATATTACAGAAAAAAGATCCTCTTACTCTGGTCATCTCTTTCATTTAGGTTAGACTTTAAAAAAATCGTAGGCCGGTAAAAAAGTTAAGAAAACCTAACCCGAAAGAGTAAAATCCGGTTGGGTGGGTTGAAAAAGGAATGGGGGGGAATGAGAGAAGAAAGGGTCACAATGCATGTACAACAAGTGGAAACAGCTAGTGGTTCAGTTTGGTTTAGAGTCAAGGGGTAATTTGGTAATTAAATTAGCACCTCCCGGGTCTTTTGCGAACCTTGTTCTAGACAAAATTCCCCCCCCCCCGCAGTGCTATATAATAAAAGCCACCTCTAAAACAAAACGTTTTTATTGTTTGTTTAGCTTCATTTTGGGTACTCTATTTAATAATTTTGTTCATGCGTAATATTTGTTAATACTCAAGGCCTATAAATTTAAAAAATAATTTCTCGCATCGAACAAAATATTATTAGTATTTGGTTTTATTTACCTTAACAATTTGGATATCACATAAAGCAAATACACATTTTGTTTCCAATAGATAACAAAACAAATGTAACAAACTCAAACTAAGTTAACTCACATTTAAACAAAATCAATAATATTGTACGTAGTTTAAAAAAAATGATAAAGTGTTAGTCTTCTTCATTCTTAAAAAGCAACCCTATTATTTTCCCCAAAATAAAAATGACATTTGCTAAAAATGGATCTCATTTTTTTCCTGCCGACCAAAGAAAAAGTTCTCATGGTTATATATGTTTACCGTGTGAAATGTATTAGCGTTCAGTGAAAGCATAGTGTCTCTACGCATAAACGACAGTCAAAGTTTGAAGACTTGTAAAAATGAATTGATGTCCAAACAAAATTTATGTAACTGGTTATAACAAAAAACGAATTAAGTACGTCTTATATGATATTAGTCATATCATAAGAGAAGAGAGTTATTTTCACCGTTTTGAATAATGAGACAAAAAATATTCAAAACGAACAAAAAGTTAAAGCTAAAATTGATAGGTAGTATCTCACTCAAAAATCCCCTCCGGTATTACGCCGGGCGACACAGAAGAAACCGCTCTACCCTTTTGTTTTTTGACTCTTCTCTCTCTCTAGCTACATGCACATTCTCTCTCTCTCTCTCTACTGCAAATGTATTATTATTATTTTGATTAAAGAAAAGCGATTTTCTTTCTCTTCCTTTCTTTATAAGTATACGTCTGAAACGTTCCTTAAAGAGCTTCTGCTTCCCATCTTCTTTTCTTCTCTTCATTTATAACCTCAGACAAGTGTTTACATGCATATTTGCTCTCTTTATTGATCTCTTTAATTATTTCTTCAAAAAGACATGCAATAGATTAGATAGATCTCCTGATACTAAATCACAACCTCGTGATTATCGTTTCTACTAGTCTTCCTCCCCCTCATCAAAGTTCTTTGAAAGCTTTAGTGTAACGCTTCATCTCAAGTTAGTACTATTTTAAAGAAGAAAAAAAAAACTCTACTTCTTCTTTGTCCTTTTCTGCAGAATCACAATAGAAATTTGTAGGCGTGTTCCATTCTCTCTCTCTCTCTCTTTCTTTTGGTTATAAAAAAAAAAAAAAAAAAGAAAGCAAAAGTTGATGGCTCCGATGACGAACTGGTTAACGTTTTCACTCTCACCAATGGACATGTTGAGGTCATCTGATCAGTCTCAGTTCGTGTCCTATGACCCTTCTTCCGCCGCCTCCTCTTCTCCTTATCTCCTCGATAATTTCTATGGTATATAACCAAAAATAAAATAAAATTTACTCTAAGCAACATGTATATGCTCTAATGATCTTTGTTACTAATATGTGTTGATTTTTTTTTTTTTTATTATAGGTTGGACAAATCAAAAGCCTCAAGAGTTTTTCAAAGATGAAGCTCAGATAGCAGCAGCTTCAATGGCTGATTCAACGATCCTAGCAACGTTCGTAGACCCACAAACTCATTCTCACAATCACATCCCTAAGCTTGAAGATTTTCTCGGTGACAATAGTCAAACCGAAACACAAGACTCTTCTTCCCTCACTCACATCTACGATCCACGTCACCACCAAAACCAAACCCACCACCAAACCGGGTTTTACTCTGATCATAACCACGAGTTTAAAACCATGGCCGGTTTTCAAACCGCCTTCTCAACTAACTCCGGTTCCGAAGTAGAAGACTCGGCCTCCATAGGGAGGACTCATCTAACTGGAGAGTATTTAGGACACGTGGTGGAGTCTTCCGGTCCGGAGCTTGGTGGTTTTCACGGTGGAGTTAACACAGGAGGAGCTTTGTCACTTGGTGTTAACGTTAATAACACAACGAACAGGACTAGTAGTGATCATAATCAGATCGCTGAGCATCGTTACAATGGTGAAAGAACCAACAACAATAGGGAAGACAAGACGGTTTCTGAGAAGGAGAAGGCTGTTGTGGCTGTGGAGACAGCAGATTGTTCTAACAAGAAGATCCCTGATACGTTTGGACAAAGGACTTCTATCTACAGAGGAGTTACAAGGTATGTTCTAATTAAGTCACTTGAGTTGTGATTAGGACATTGTTTTCTGATTAGTCAAAAGATATGTATTAAAGTTCTAATATTTATGCACTTATTATTAAATGAAGTATTAATAACATTTTTGATTTGATGCAGACATAGATGGACGGGAAGATATGAAGCACATCTATGGGATAATAGCTGTAGAAGAGAAGGTCAGGCCAGGAAAGGACGTCAAGGTATATATTTTCTTCTTATTTGATTTCATCACTATTTACAATGTTTATTTGTTTTAAATTGTTATTCAGTGTGGTCTAAGTGGGATTTAAAAGGATTTTAAGAAGAGTGAACTATAGGATAATAGGACAAAGAGTTTTGTCAATGAAATTGAATGCAAGATTCAAAAGAAGCTTTACCTTTTCCTTTATTTTATTGATCTGTCTATATCTTTATATGATGATTGAATGTTATAACTTTAGGTTGTGTAGGGGAGCCAAGGTTTTTTTTTTAGCTTGGCAATACTTTTGAGTCAGTACTAAAGGGAAAAAAAGAAGTGACAAATATAATATATAGCTGTTGTTAATTTTTGCATATATTTAGCAGAAGTGTGCCGCCATTTTGTTCCTTTGTCTTTTTTTACATTTCGAAATTCTTTCATTTCACACTTACTAAACGTACTAAAGCCTAAAGGTACATAAGATGGGTCCTCATGGCATTTGCCTATATGATGCAACCTCTGTTTCTTTAATTGACATGTTTATGGACCCACTTTGACCCTCTCTATTCCCACATTTCTCTTCACCTATATAGACAGTGTTAAAGCATACATGACTTGATGTTATGTAGGCATGTGATGTGAGACCATTGGTCTGTTTCTTCAGTTTTAGCTTCATAGGGCTGGAAGTGAAGAGTACTTGACTTTAATTAGAGGTTGATTTGATTTATATCTAGAATGATGTTGCTTACAGTGAAGAAAGATAAAAAATTTCAAAATATATTGAAATTTCACGAGTGCATGAGTGTAGGGTTTCTGGTGTCCATAAGGGTGTCAGATTGATTTATGTGTAGTGTTCACATCAACAAAGCAAAGTCTGAATATTCTCAGTGGCTTTTGCTTTATTTTTTATTTTTGCTATGGGCTACCAGTACCACCACCAAGGAGTGGGGATCTAGAGTTTAACAACATCCAAAAAATTTCACTCTTTTTTCTTTTCTTTTCAAATTCTCACTTTTGCTTTCTGAGTATCAGACTGGTATCTATCAGTAACCCTAATAAAGTCTTGAACATGCTTGGTTAATAATTAATTTACTGTTATCTTCTTGCATAACAGAATAAGTATTTGTATGAGATAGAATGTGTTTGGTTATATTTGTTACATCTCTTTTTCATCTTTCTGATCATTTCTTTTGCTAAGTTTGTTAATTTTTTTGTCACTTTTTGCATGTACCTCTGGATATTGGCTTCTACTTAAATCAACAGTGTACTTGGGTAAGAACAAAATCTCAAACCAGTTGGTTCTTACAGCAACAGTAAACAATAATATACAAGCCTTTAATATGATTTTTTGTGAATGATTCAGGTGGATATGACAAAGAAGATAAAGCAGCTCGAGCTTACGATCTAGCAGCTCTTAAATACTGGAATGCTGCTGCTACCACCAACTTCCCTGTAAGTACCTTCTTTATCTTCTTTTGGTTTCACCAGTTTGTGTAGTGTTTATATGTCTTGGTCACTTTTCACTAATCAGTTTCCAATGGTTTTTTAGATTACAAATTACTCAAAAGAACTGGAGGAAATGAAACACATGACCAAACAAGAGTTCATTGCTTCCCTTAGGAGGTAACTTCCATAAACAAAGAATCAAATGGTTTATTATATCTATATATGTTTTTCCAGAAATTAAACCGATATAAATTACAGGAAGAGTAGCGGATTCTCTAGAGGAGCTTCGATATACAGAGGTGTTACAAGGCATCATCAACAAGGACGTTGGCAAGCAAGAATCGGCCGTGTTGCAGGCAACAAAGATCTTTACCTAGGAACCTTTGGTAAGTCCATCACTAAACTTTTGTCTGAAAGATTAAAGTTAATAATAATCAAAGCTGTATTTAGTTATGTTTTTATTGGTGGTTGTAGCAACGGAAGAGGAAGCAGCTGAGGCATACGACATAGCAGCAATCAAATTCAGGGGAATAAACGCTGTAACCAACTTTGAGATGAACCGTTACGATGTTGAAGCCATCATGAAGAGTGCACTTCCCATTGGTGGTGCAGCAAAACGTCTTAAACTCTCTTTAGAAGCTGCTTCAGCTGAGCAGAAACCAATCCTCAGTCATCAGCATCAACTCCACCATTTCCAACAACAACAGCTTCAGTCATCTACCAACCATAGTAGCATTAACTTCGCTCTTTGTCCTAACTCAACCGTTCAATCTCAGATGATTCCATGTGGTATCCCTTTTGAAGCAGCTGCTCTATACCATCATCAACAGCAACAACAACAACAGCTACAGCAACAGAACTTCTTCCAGCATTTTCCGGCGAATGTTCAAGCTTCTGACTCAACAGGCTCTAATAATAACAACTCCAACAACGTTCAAGGTTCAATGGGACTTATGGCGCCAAATCAGGCTGAGTTCTTCCTCTGGCCTAACCAGACTTACTAAGATCAATCATGTGATGTGATTTGATGGAGTCTGTTTTGTTCTTTTTAGTTTTTTTAATCAGTCTTTTAAGGGATACACAACTGTGCTAATGTTCAACTTCTTGATTCTAGCTAACCCCATAAGCTGACTAGAAGGATATGGAATGTCTCACTTGCGTCTGTCTTCTTGTTTCCATTTTATGAAATATGTTTCTGTTTCTGTAGCCATTGTTTCTTTCAGAGTTGAGACTAAACAAAGTTCAGTAGAACAACATTGATAGAGACAAATGTTGATGATAATATTCACAGTTTTTGGTTGGGGACATAAAAGAAGCAACCAATGGAGAATATAAAATGCAAAACTCCAGTGAGGGGACATTAAAACATTTATTATGAGGGATTAAGTTGCTTCTACTTACTCCATAAGGAGCTGCCTATGGCGGGTTAGTTCGTTAAGGTATGAGGAGGATGTGTGATCCTGTAGATCACACGCGTCCACACTGACCTCGACCATTTCACCTGGCTTCTGCTGCAGCTCAGCTGGTCTGTCTTCTCCACGCAACAGCTGCACCAACTGCACAAGAACTAGGATCAACACTGATACACAAGCTCTATGTAGTTGAACCAAAGATAAGGTTGGTTTAGATAGCTAGCATACTTGGGTCATGTCAGGTCTCATTATAGCTATATGATGTATACACATTGAAGCTGTTAGCATCACTCGTTTCATCTCTACTGGATCAAACTCATTTCCTAGACGAGGATCCACAATGTCCTCAACACTATTCTTCTCTAGAAAAGGCTTTGCCTGTATCACCAAAAAGAAAAGTTAAAACAAAGAATACTTGACTTAGAGACTATCAAAAGCGTTATTATTAGTACCCATGCAACGATGCTCTGTCTGTTGGCGGTATCAACAGCTCTACGACCGGTTATGATCTCTAGAAGAAGTACACCAAAGGCAAACACATCGATCTTCTCATCAACAATGCCGTGTATGAAGTATTCTGGAGCCATGTACCTGAAGAGAGAAAACGACAGTGAGTTCTTGGTCATTAAATTTGTTCATTGGAACTTTTAGAACCTTTTGTCTTTTTTTTTTACCCGAATGTTCCTTCAATGGGGGATACAACATGTTGAGTCCAGTTCTCTGGGAGCCATTTTGCAAGTCCGAAGTCTGAAATCTGAAACAAGAGATGTGCATGGTATTAAGTTAGATGGGTCTCTAAGACGAGATAATGGCTCTTTCAGAGTCAATATCGAAATGTTTGGACAAGTATCGATGGACCAACTTTGAACCGGATTAATGTAGATCGGGATCTGATACCATATACTTAGTTAAATAAATTTTCAATCTAAAACAAATGTGATAAGTGGATTGTCCTATCTCGTATATATTACTCAAGATCCATCCAACTTTAGATGTGTGAGATTTTGTCTCTAATACATAGTTCTCGAATCCAACCAAAGTCTTACAGAAATGTCAATGTAAGAATCATATTTACCTGAGCATCGTAGTCTTGGCTGAGCAATATGTTAGAAGCTTTGATATCACGGTGAATGATCCGTCTAGGGCAATCATTGTGAAGATAACTCAGACCATCAGCTATACCTAAAGCCACTTTATACCTTATTTTCCACTCCAGACACTCCTCTGTTCCTACAAAGAGACAAGATCTCAAACAAATGACTGAAAATGAAGTAGAAACAAGATTTTTTTAGAAACTTTGAAGTTACCAAAGAGCATAGTAGCGAGGCTGCCATGTGGAGAGTACTCAAGCACAAAATGCAAACCGCGATCAATACTAAAACCTCGAAGTCTAGCTGCGTTTGAGTGGTTTACATGTGCAATTATACCTAGCTCTGAGAGGAAATCACTCACTCTTTCTTCTTCTTCCTTGCCGTGACTCATCACCTTCTTGATGGCTACGGTCTCGCCGTCAGGTAAAACTCCTTTGTATACTTCTGCATGTCCTCCTTTACCAATCATGTTCTCTAACAAAGACAAAACAAAACAGAGTTTTCACATCAGAAATGGAAGAATGGTTTTGTTTTTGTTTATTTTTGTGGCTTTACCAGGATTGAAATCCTCTGTAGCTGCAGCGAGTTCTTCGTAGGTGAAGTTTCTCCAAGAGGGTTTAGCCATGAAGAAGCAATTCTCAGAGGGAGAGAACTTTGGTTGCTTGCGAGGCAAGTTTTTACTGGTGAGATGGTGACTTGCGAGGAAAGGCATCACTTTGAATCGTCGAATGGACTTTTTCTTGATGGATTCAAGCATTTTGTTCCATTTAAGACCATGCGAGGAAGATGAAAAGTTTTTATTAGGAGTGTTTGACACTGGAGATGATGATGATGATTTATCGTCAGAGGAGAAAGAGCTGCAACTGCTGTAATTACTGCTGTTATTGTTTCCAAGTACACCTCTTGGCGATGATGAAGATGATGATGCATCTTCGAGACCTAAGTCGTTCCTGTGAAGCTCTATCTCTTTGCTTTCTTTGTTGTTGTTGTTGTTGTTCTTCTCTGTCTCTGATACATGTTTACCTTCAACAGCCATTGATATAACTGTTTTTTCTTCTTATTTGATTCTCTCTCAATATAAGAGAAGATTCTTTAAGTCAAACTCAAACTACCATTAGAAAAAAAAAAATCCCCAGAAGATAAGAAATAACACAACACAACAGAGAAACTTGTTAATTATTGGTTTTGTTATTTTTCAGAGAAAGAAAGAATAGTTATTCTTGGAAAAATGAGAAAGATAGAAGGAGAAGAGTCAGCTTTGGTGAGTATAGTGGAGAAGGATAGGAATCTATCTACTATATTTATACAACTCCACCCATGCAAATTCAACTTTTTTTTTGTAATTTACTACTTTATCTTCTTATTGCAACTGCAAGTCAAGTTTTGTTTTCTTTAAAAATCTTTCTCGTGCCGAAATTACTGATTTTAACAAATTTCTTGGGAGATTTTAGAGATTGATGCCGTAACCAACGCCTTTTAACATCAACGGTCTCGAGGGTTGAAATATCTGTGGAGCTGGTTGTGGCCATTTTAGTCAATAAAATAATAAAAAGACACATCACCTTTGCTTGTAATCATTTCAGATTGCATTTGACTCCAACTATATTCTCTGCCAAATTTGCTAATTTGTGCTAGAGAAATAAATACCCCATGTGACATCTTTTAGGCTTTTTTTTTTGTCTTTGTATATTGTTTTTGTATAAGAGTTGGACGAGATCGAAAGTGTCGGTAACGTTTCGGTTAAATGGTTTAGGATTTGTGTGACGGCTTGACATTTTTGTTGTGGTTGGACCTTTTTTTGTCAAACAATTGTGGTGTGGACCTTATGTTTTAAAATCACGGGAAATAGAGGTTGGGAATTAACATACAGTAGAACCTCTATAAATTAATACTCGATAAATTAATAATCTCTCTAAATTAATAAATTTTGCCGGTTCCAATTTGGGCCGGTTCAAAATTTGACACAAATCGATAAAATAATAAGATAATATTTTTTTAGAAAGTTCTATGTAAATTTATGGTCCCATTAAAATCATAAATTAATAATTTATATTTATACATATTTTATATAAGTAATAACCTATTATTATATTGTTTGTTTTATATTTACAAGGGAATTCTCTTTATATTTTCTTGACACTTAATAAATTGTTGATGAGATTTAGTAATATTATATCTAAAACCATATTTAAATTCTATGAAATATATATTATATNTCATAAATTAATAATTTATATTTATACATATTTTATATAAGTAATAACCTATTATTATATTGTTTGTTTTATATTTACAAGGGAATTCTCTTTATATTTTCTTGACACTTAATAAATTGTTGATGAGATTTAGTAATATTATATCTAAAACCATATTTAAATTCTATGAAATATATATTATATACGCCAAGTAATATAATAAATTTAATACAAATGTCAAATTTCAAAAAATGATAATAAATATCTATACACTAAAATAAAATATTGTTCTTATTTTAGAATAAATATATCTTAAAATAAAAAATCTAAATAAGGAAACTTTAGTAAATTAATATCTCTATAAATTAATAAAATTTCAAAATCCCAACATTATTAATTTATAGAGGTTTTACTGTATAAAGACAAAGAAGATAAAGAGTGTATGCACTTATAGGTGTTAACAAAACTTAAATTTAAAATGACAAATGGCGACTGTGCTGTCGGATCTTTTTTTTATATTTTTGATTCAATTTTCAATGGCGCCATAAGAAAGAGGAAACATATGGCAGACAAAGTTGACTACAAGTTAAAGCCATCGATGAACCATGCAGTGCTGATTTATTTATTCAAAAATACTATCACTATCGAGCCACAATACGAAAAGTAAGTTTCTACTAATTCATGTTATATTAGTAATGATGGCTTAGGTGCTTTGGTTTAAGAATATATCTAAACGTAACCACCACTGTCGCGCGTGACATTGTGTGAGACCCACCCTTGTACCAGTCAGCGGCGGAGCCGGCCCGAAGATTCATCAGGGGCAATATAAAATTTGAACCTAAACATAGAGGGCATTAGAAGATTTTAACATTTTCTCATAAAATTTTCGAAAGAAATCAATGAAAATAATTTTTTTTCCAACAATTTATATGGGGCAGCTGCCCACCTAACTCCTTCTCTACATCCGCCACTGATACCAGTAAGGCTGCGGATAATAAACACTAATTAAGATGATTTCTTGTTAGATAGTATCAAGCATTGGATGGATTCTTTAATTTTCAAGGATTGTAGACTTTTCTTGGTTTATCACCTAAAGGCATTAAAATCAACCAACTTTCCAAGAGACAACCCAGGTGAAACTATAGATTGTTAGTAGTTGTATGTCTCAATTTGCCATACGAGTCAATTCAAATATTGAAAGTACACTATTATGGCATCCTGATTCATACACCTATGTATATTAATCCATAGTCCACAAGCAAAAAGCAAACACAAAACTATTCTACGCCGGCTTGATTTATTAATTTGGTGTCTAAAGTGATTTAACAGTAATTTAGTCTTCAATAACACAAAACAATTGCAACGCAAGTAGGAATGGTGCTAGTTGGTGAACTAAACAACTAGTTCATACCATAGCATTTCTATCCTCTTTTTTTATAACAAATAAAATAATTCTCCAGAAAGCCCAAATCAAATGGCCACCAAACTCACCATTGTGTAGAAGTTGAATTATAGAAGTGGGTTCAACCGATTCTCTATTATCTTTTATTATAGATAACTTCAGAACATAATTGACTATCAACAAAGCGCCTGTAGCTCAGTGGATAGAGCGTCTGTTTCCTAAGCAGAAGGCCGTAGGTTCGACCCCTACCTGGCGCGACATAAAAAATATTTTTCATTGATTTTTCTTTTTCTTACACAAAAGCCCAATCCAACGCCAGATTAGGACCCAAGAAAACACTGAAACTAATTATCCTGATCCAGATATGTCCGCACACAACTCAACCCAATTTGCTCTTGAAGTTTGCCATCAATATGTTTCATGTGGAGAATCGATCGAAATAAATGAAAACCCAGCTTCAAATAAGTAAACTTCTTTTGCAAGCAAGAGAAACAGTAACAATAAATATCAATTACAGATGCACAAGAACTAGATACAACAACACACACACATGCAATGCACACCAAACAGTCAAGAAACAAGAGTACAAACAGAAAGAAACTTATATCATCTTTCAACGACCAAGTTGAGCACTTGAAAACGTTGCTGTCGCAGCTCCACCAGAGCTAACCGATGTTGCAGCACTCGAAGACGACACATGATAACTAGCAACAGGCATTTTAATAGGAAGATGAGGCAACGTTGCTTCAAAATTCAAAACCTGGATCGCTTGTTTTATAGAAGGTCTCGAGTTACTATCAGGATGAGCACACCACAACCCAACAATCATAAGACACTCTACTTGCTTCTCATCAAACCCTTCACTCCCAAGTTTCTCATCAACACCTGTAATCACTTCTCCTTTCCCATACAAATCCCACACTCTCTCCACAAGGCTCCTCTCAGGCTCCACTCTCCCTTGTCTCGGATCAACAGACTTTCTCCCAGTAACAATCTCCAACGTAACAACTCCAAAGCTATAAACATCAGACTCTTTACTCGCTCTTCCCGTGCTTATATACTCAGGAGCCATGTAACCAAACGTCCCTGCTAACCCTGTAGTCTGCGGCCCCAACTCATGATCCATCAACCTAGCTAACCCGAAATCACCAAGCTTAGCGTTAAAATTAGAGTCAAGCATCACGTTACTCGCCTTGATGTCTCTATGCACAACGCACTGCTCCCACTCCTCGTGGAGATACAGTAACGCAGAAGCTATACCGAGAGTTATCTTGCACCTCACAGGCCAAGCTAGATGAGGCTTTTTACCAAATAGATGCGCGTCGAGGCTACCGTTTGGCATGAACTCGTATACCATTAGAAACTCATCTTTCTCATGACACCAACCAATGAGTTGCACTAAGTTTCGATGTCTTAAGCTGCTGATTATCTTTACTTCAGTTATGAACTCTTTTTTCCCCTGTGTAGACCCTCCTCCTCCCGCGAACTTCTTTATCGCAACCATCATGTCTAAGCCGTTTAAGTAGCCTTTATAAACCGCTCCGAACCCTCCTTCCCCTAGCTTCCTATCAACTGAGAAGTTGTTAGCAGCTGACGCAAGGTCTTTGTAAGAGAACTTTCTTGGTCCTGCTCCTCTTTCTAAATCTTCATTTATCGATGTCAAGTGTTCTTTCTCCACTCCTGCCTTCCTCCGCTGCTTCAGTTTCAAGAAGACGATGAGTAAGACAATGAAGAACGTTACTAAAACAAACCCGGAAACTGAACTACCAATGATCATCCCTTTCTTGTCTTCTTGACTTTTCTTGATATCTCTCATCTCCAGGTCTGAACTGTACTCCCACGTCAAAAGTCTGTTTCCTTCAGTGACACTTCCAGATGTCGCAGAGAACCCAACCGTTACTTCTGAAGGGAGCACTTTTGCAAGATCAATGATGTAAGAAAGGCTAGAATTCTCCTTCCGTGGATCAGATGTTAAGTCGTAAGACCAAGAGACGCTCAAGTTTCTTCTAACGGAATCATACAAGATCACCACACGGCCTATATCTTGGCTGTGTGTGGATACATTCCAAGAAGTTGCCTTAGAAGAAGCAAGAGAGTTGTTGTTGATCCCCACATGAGACCCCATGTCGAGAGGATCCCATTCCGGATTAGTAAACGTGTCGAACTCAACATGAACTAGTGGGTAAGAAGAAGAGAGAACGTCTGTTTCGTTGAACAGACCCAAGAAACCACCAGCTGAGTTGGGAGGCATTTGGATCTCCGCGGGAGCTAGGAAGAAGGCGAAGCCATGACCGTAGTTACCGTAGGCGGCACCACGTGTGTCTATCCTGAAGGAGAAACGGGTGGTGAAATCCGAAGGCTTACCGGTTTGTGGATCCCATAGAGGGATTTTCTTACCGTAAGTAGCCCAACCGGAACGGCTTGTGTATTCAATGTTGGTAAGCTCGACAGCTCCGTTGGCTTTTGCATCTCCTTGGTATGATATTTCAGAACTGTCTGACACGAAACGAGTTATGTTAAAGTGAACTGAATAAACAAAAGGGAGAATCAAAACAGAGGAGAAGAAGAGGATTAGGTTGGCCATTTTGCAGGGAGATACAGCTGTTATCACAAGAAACCAAGATGGTGGAATTGAAACAACCAAGTCAATGCTATTGGAAGAATGATCAAGTTATAAACAACCATTTAAGTCACTAGAATAGTTGACCATAAGGGTAAACAAATCAAATCCATATTGAAAATTTTACTATAATATTGGTAATGAGTATGACATGGAAGATTTTAAAAATCAGGAAGACATGTTTAGTGCTCATCCTAAGATAATCACACGGCATATTAAAGAGAAAACATCATGTTTTTCCTTAAGCCTGTCTACAGGTGAAACTTATTAAGCAGAATGACTTGAAAATAAATGTAATTTCCCAGCAGAATCAGAACGCAAAGTGGAACAATTAACATTAACCTTTTCTCACATAACTAGCTTATGCACAACCACCAAGAGTAGTTACTGAACACGAGATGATTAATCAACACCAGCACAGGTGGTTCATATGTTAACTTAAGAACATGTCATGTCAGTGTATAGTTGTTATGTGAACCAAGAAATAAGACCGTATGTTATCATGTGAAAGGAATGTGATAAATAATTCTGCTGGAAAGCAAAACAATTGGCCTGAAGAATAAACAAAATGATATTATACGTCTTAACTCTTAAGCTACGTGCAAGAACAAACCCACATGCCAAACAATGTTATCTTCGAAAGCGATTGAGAAAAAACCGTTTTTCAATTAGAAACTACTTTAAACTAGGTGTTCGGATCATGCAATTCAGAAAAACAATACTTTTAACGACTTATCACCAAAAAAAAAATCATTTCGTCGAACAGGTGGTAGGCACGTCCTAATAATACAAAGCGCGATTAAACCCCAAGGTTTAGTTAACAATCTCGGGCCCCTCTCAACGCAAACAAAAATTTGTGTTATTTATCATTTTTACCCCTTAACTTTCCTTAAATCACATACTTGCCCCATCAGCTTCTGCTTACATTCCCTTTCTGTCCCGCCTCCCTACCAGATCCAACCTGCACTGTCTCTATCTCCTTCAATGGCTTCTGAAGATTCTCTCTCCTCGAACCCTCTCTTACAAAACTTTGAGTTCCCTCCGTTCGACGTCGTCGATGCTCACCATGTCAAACCCGGAATACGTTCTCTATTACAGCAACTCGTACGATTCTCCTTCTCACCCGTCTCTGTTTCAGAGAGTGTTTGTATTGAGTCTATGTTTTTGGATTGTTGATGTGATCGCATGTATAGCTGTTGTTGACAAATGTATGAAAACGGTTTTGATGATTTTGATTTTCTGTTTGGTATTATTATTTTTTTGGCCAGGAAGCTGAATTGGAGCAGTTAGAAAAGAATGTAGAGCCTTCATGGCCAAAACTAGTGGAGCCGTTAGAGAAGATTATTGATCGGTTATCTGTTGTTTGGGGAATCATCAATCACCTCAAGGCTGTCAAGGACACTCCTGAGCTTCGTGCTGCTATTGAAGAAGTTCAGGTAATATATTATTAATTGTATTTTTTTCTGCTCATGAGTTGTGTGATTCAGATTATGTGGTTTTGGTGTGAAGCTAGTCTTACCAGTTGTTGTCTACATGTGTTTGGTAGAGTGTCTTTTAAGTCGATTATATGGATTCAGACAAGAAAAGGCTTTTGCGATTTTGTGTTCATTTGTTTGTTCAGTGAATTAAGATTCGTTTTACTTTAATCTACAGCCAGAGAAGGTGAAGTTCCAGCTCAGGTTGGGACAGAGCAAACCTATTTACAATGCATTCAAGTCTATTCGAGAATCCTCTGACTGGAAAACATTGAGTGAAGCTCGTCAACGATTAGTAGAAGGTAAGTAACTATAACTTGGGCATAAAGAAAGAACGTGTTTTTATTTTTTCAGTGTTAACTGTGGTATCCGTGTATTTTCAGCACAAATAAAGGAGGCGGTTCTCAGTGGTATTGCTCTTGATGATGACAAGAGGGAAGATTTTAACAAAATTGAACAGGTTTTTCTACAGACCCTTGACTAATAATAAATGTCAGCTTGTTTAGTAAATGGATCTAGGGTGTGACTGGTGTTACAGCTCCATATGTCCACAAGCATGGCTTGTGTGTAATTAGAATATCACATGCTTACATTATTTGCCGCTTTCCACTGTAGGAACTCGAAAAACTTTCTCATAAGTTCTCTGAGAACGTCTTGGACGCTACAAAGAAGTTTGAAAAGTTGATAACAGACAAGAAAGAGATTGAGGGGTTGCCGCCATCTGCACTTGGCCTATTCGCACAAGCAGCTGTTTCCAAGGTATGGACACTGATCTGAAAGATAAAGTTTCATATTGTGTGTTTTCAGCTGCTGATGCGTCTTGAAATATGACATAAGGGACATGAAAATGCAACTGCTGACACTGGACCATGGCTCATTACACTGGATGCTCCTAGTTATCTTCCCGTCATGCAACATGCCATGAATCGTGCTCTGCGTGAGGAAGTTTATCGTGCTTACTTGTCTCGTGCCTCTTCCGGTGATTTAGATAATACAGCAATTATCGATCAAATCTTGAAGCTCCGATTGGATAAGGCTAAGCTTCTTGGTTACAGCAATTACGCTGAGGTACAGTTATCTCACTATGTCACGCTACTCGCCTTTTACTCGATGGCTTAAATTTAATATGACTCTCCTTGTCCAGGTAAGCATGGCCACGAAAATGGCTACGGTAGAGAAAGCAGATGAGCTATTAGAAAAGCTTCGCAGTGCTTCTTGGGCTCCAGCTGTTCAAGGTAACTTTTAGTAAAGATTTTCCTTAAATTCCTTAAACTAGTAGGCTGCTGCTGCATTTATCTGTCCAATAAAGTATGCAATGATGGCCCTCAAAGTGTTCTTGCATCGGACTATGAAGACATAAACTAATGACCTTTTCATGCGTTATGGATATAGACATAGAAGACCTTAAGAGTTTTGCAAAGAACCAAGGTGCTGCAGAAGCTGACAGTTTGACTCACTGGGACATCACTTTCTGGAGTGAGAGACTCCGTGAATCGAAATACGATATTAATGAGGTTCTTGTCCCTATTCGTGAACTATATTGTTTTGAAACTGTTGACGCTTATCAGCCACTGCTTGTATCTTTGTAGGAAGAATTGCGACCCTACTTCTCACTGCCGAAGGTTATGGATGGGCTTTTCCGTCTAGCTAAGACACTATTTGGAATTGATGTTGTGCCGGCCGATGGTGTAGCTCCGGTAAGATCTGGATCCTATTATGTTCTGCTTCTCCTTATATTCAGCATGTTATTATCTATGTTAACATGTTATACATCATTGATTCATTGCCTTAAAGGTATGGAACAGCGACGTTAGGTTCTACTGCGTCAAAGATTCTTCTGGAAATCCAACTGCTTATTTCTACTTTGATCCATACTCTCGTCCTTCGGAAAAGAGAGGTGGCGCTTGGATGGATGAAGTTTTTTCCCGTAGCCGAGTCATGGCACAGAAGGGTTCCTCCGTTAGGCTACCTGTTGCCCAGATGGTCTGCAACCAAACTCCACCGGTTGGTGACAAGCCAAGCCTTATGACATTCCGTGAGGTAAAGAAAATCTTTATAGATTATATCTATTGTGAAGGGAGTATGGAAAGAGTTACCTGTATCAACTTTCAAGTAAAGGCCGAGTATGGCATAGTAGTTGGTAAAGGTAACACTCTCTGATTAGCCATAGTCCGAACTATAAGTTATGTTCGTACCAAACAAAACTTGCTCCATGTGTAGTTGAGTTTTTTCTTACTATTGTGGAATGGTATTGTGTGAAATTTTCATTTTGTTATCATGAAGGGGCATGCTATGATGAAAGTTAACTGATCTATCATTTGGATTTGCAGTAGATAGACCACTTCTCATTTGGACCTTTGTGTAGCCTTCTATTTTTGGTGCTTTTGGAATTAATGTAGGAGAGCTTGACATGAATCGTGACAATATCATTCTGATTTACAGGTAGAAACTGTGTTCCATGAATTTGGCCATGCTCTTCAGCATATGCTTACCAAAGAGGATGAGGGGCTAGTGGCTGGTATCCGAAATATCGAGTGGGATGCAGTTGAATTACCTTCACAGTTTATGGAGAACTGGTGCTACCACAGGTACTTAGGTTGAACTGCCTTGTTGATTTTGATTTACAAATGTTTGGGCCTAAGTGACTTATCCCCTCTTGGCTTTACTTTTCAGTGCTGCGTTGAGGCATATTTGTATTAAACATTATGTGAATGTGGTTTCAGGGATACCTTAATGAGCATTGCTAAGCATTATCAAACAGGAGAAACTCTTCCCGAGGATGTATACAAGAAGCTCCTGGCTGCAAGAACATTCCGTGCAGGGTCTCTTAGTCTTCGTCAGGTTAGTACATCATAATCAAACTTACTGTGGTTCATATTTTGTACTAGGAATCTCTTTCTGCAGCGGATCTGTAGGAGTACGTTTCAGTAAATATGGCTTTTGCTTTGTTTCAGTTGAAGTTTGCTACTGTTGATCTGGAGCTGCACACAAAGTATGTGCCAGGTGGGACAGAGTCTATTTACGATGTTGATCAAAGGGTATCCCTAAAGACACAAGTGATCCCTCCACTTCCAGAGGATAGATTCCTCTGCAGCTTCAGCCATATATTTGCAGGTAAGCAAACCCTTTGACAGCAGCCGTGTGCTTACTTGACGCAAGTGCATTCTGTAGTTCTTTCAGTCATCCACGTTTTCATATTTTGCTAGGTGGTTATGCAGCTGGTTATTACAGTTACAAGGTAATAGATATTCTCTTGTTTCTATATAACTCACTAGTACTACTGATCTCTTTTGACTAATGGTAATCAAAATTCTAAATACAACTTTTTGTGGAAAATTTGCAGTGGGCGGAGGTTTTGTCTGCGGATGCGTTTTCAGCCTTTGAAGATGCTGGATTAGATGACATCAAGGTATATGCTATAGCAAAAACATATAATGTGAACCTTTCAATTAGGGTTTCAAGATATGTGAACATTTCTTTTTGTTGCAAACACGCAGGCTGTTAAAGAAACAGGGCAGAGGTTCAGAAACACCATACTTGCTCTGGGAGGAGGAAAAGCGCCTCTACAAGTAAATATTCCTCATTGCTTTTAGGTTCTACTTGTATTTATAGATATAGACTCGTTTGCTGAGCTTAAAATGATCAAATCTATGGTGCCATTTATATTGAGCAGGTGTTTGTGGCGTTCAGAGGACGAGAACCTTCCCCAGAGCCTCTTCTCAGACACAACGGACTGTTGGCTGCTTCTGCTTAAAACTTATATTTTCTCTCGTCTCTCACTCGAACATCCTCGTACCTTGGTTTAGACATCCAATAAAATTAAACTTTTACATGCTGTTCCTTGAGCACACGTCTTGCCAATTGCAATCTTATCAACTAAAATCCAGAGATGTGAGATAAGAAATTTAAGTTGAAACCGAAACGAACTGAGATTTACTTCTTCATTCTTTACCACATGAACCTCTTCATATTTTCTACTAGGTACTCTGTTCATCCTGTCATCTCTAAAAGAACTAAAGAACCTTAATTTGAAAAAGAAAGAAAACAACTCTTTCACAATGTGAAATGGTGACCACTTTATCACTTCAGGCAGCTCATTAAGTATCTCCAACATAGATTCCATACGGAATTTACGATCCTGCTGTAACCGAGTATCACACCACACGATCCTCTGCCATTATCTCTACCATCTTTTAAGGTATCTTATTTTTTTCAGCCAGAATTGCATTCCGTACAACGTAAGGCTCTTGATCAAATTCCTTGCGCTTTCTTTTTGACCTTGAACATCCAGCTCTACTTGTTCTTTCTCTTGGTGCTGGCATATCAGTGTCAACTCAATCAGACTCATCATCCTTCTCTGCATCTACTCTAGAATCTAAGCTAGCTTCTCCTTGCTGAGCACACTATCCTTCTGCTCCAGTTACAGTAACAACACTAAATTCTGCTTCAAAAACATCCATGTTTGGAGGCATTTTGTTCTTGTACTTTCTTGCACCTTGCCATTCCTGTTTAAAAAGAAAAAAAAAAAACTGAGTAGAACATACTCAGAGACCAAAACTTATTTGATTTGAGGACCAATTTAAATAGCACGTTTTATATTGGACTTAAAGTACCCGCCCCAAATCATTATAAAACTGATATTGTTTTGCTTTTATTTGAAACAAACATGTTTCGATACCCTGAAACCTAACTACTAATTAACAACTAGACATTTTAATGAATCATAATCTTCTTCAGTTTTTTTCCACCACAATCATTGAAGCATTATTCGTAATGAAACCACTGGAGGATGGTTGTAGTATTATGATGACTTTAAATAAAGCAGAAACAAAACATAAACCGAAAGAAAAGAAAATAAGATAGAACAAATATTATATTATAACATATATTATATTATAGTAAAGCAACTAAGAGAAAGTTACTTACCGCAATGCGTTGATCCCATCAAGCATCTGACATTTCCAACCTTCCCATAGTATCATAGACAAGCCCCGTTCTATTATGAGTCAATTTCTTAAACTTGACATAAGCTTTTCTACTAATGTCAACCTTGTTCTTAAACCTGTCCCATAGCCATCTCTTACTAAATTCCTCTTCAAACTTCTTAATGATAAATTCTCTTCCAACTGAATTTATACCACTCTTTGGTCTGTTCCCTTTCTTTTTCTCATCAGCATAAAGAGCAAATAACAAGTCACATTAATAGACAAACAAACTAAACTAGCACAAAAAACAATCACAAAATATCTAAAAAACTATAAGTGTATAAAACACTTACAACATCATTAGACATTCTTCTTGTCTTGTTGTGATTGCTGTCCAAATCTAACCAAGAACAAGATAACATAAGTCATTAGTTCTAGCTCTATATGATAAAAAAATAACACAACAAACATAATATTTCATTAAAAGATACTCAAGTAATGTTTTAAGCCACTAAAGATATTTATGGGTTCGATACGATTACTCCCATTATAATGTAAACATCTTTGCCTAATGATAAAATCTAGAAAGTACAAAACATGGTATTTTCTTACAAAAGAATGCTACTTTCGATTAAGTGTATATTCTAATCACTGCAATTACAACCTTAATAACACTAATATAGATGGATTTCAATCAAACATAAAACGAGCCGTCATCAATAAAAGCTCTCAAAGCTAAATACTTTGTACCTAATTCATAAAACCCATCAATTTGCACGCTTAGGACTAACAAGTGACCCCAAAAGGAAGTGACTTTATCAAAAGGACATAAGAGTCATCACAACCAAAGAGATTAAAGCAGCGTTAGATATAAGAGCACCCCCATCAAGGGTTGATGGGGGGAGTTCACACGCGAACCGAGAAAAAATAATAATATTAAAATTATATTTCTATGAACTCCTCTCTCAAAAGTTCACTGCGGTGAACCCCGATGACCCCGGGTTCACCACGTGTCAACATATGATTGGTTCAAAATTAAATTTTTTTTTTTAAAAAAGTCAACGAAAATAAAAAAAAAAAAAAATTTTTATTGTTGTGAACCCCCAAGAGGGGTTCATCAATGTGGGTGCTCTAAGAAGAATGGAGAGAGAGAGAGAGAGAGAGAGACCTTTGAACTTTCCTGGTGAAGCAAGAGGGAGAGATGAGGGTGAGATCTTGGTGAAGAAACGGCGAGGAGGAGATGAAGGTGTGAAGACGAGGGTTTTATTTTGAGAGTATTGTAATTTAACTTCTCTTTTTTTTTGTCGCGTGTTTTCTCGTCGCGAACGCTAAAATTTCTAGCGACCCAAATTTTTAAAACGTTGGACGCTAGTGTTTAGTTGCTGCGACCTGTCGCTCAACCCGCGACCACCAAACGAACATCGTTTCGTCGCTGACTCTGGTCGCTGACGCTAGCGACCACCAAATGAACATTACCATAGTAACGGTTGCGCCTCTCCCTAAACACAACAGATGTGGGGGCCATTTCCTAGAAAATTGTGGGACCCATGACATCTCACTCTCTTCCTCTCTCCACGACCACACGCGTTGCATTACTGCGTGCGTCTCACGTTCGATATCTTATGTGGGCCTAATTATAGGCCTAAACAATTTTAGTTTCACAAAAGACTATCCCAAGTTAAATAGTTAGGTCATATAATCAAAAAATGCCCAAAAAGCCCATCAACGTTTTGACCTAACGATCTCCGTCCTTTTGCTATTTAAATAGCTGCGTTCAACTGTAACCTGAACTAAGTCATCTCTATCGTTCTAGAAACCATTAGAATCTATTAGTTCGACACAGATATGCTTGTTTTCTTCGTGTTTTGTTTTTTATGTTTTCGTTCATGTGGTTTTCGATTTGAATTGGGACTGGAGTTTGACTCTTTAGCGAAATAACAATGCCTTAGAGATGAATGCAGCGCCCTAAATAAAAAGACCACACTCTGAGATCTGTCTCAGTTTCTGTCCGAAATTCCCCATTGATATTGGGCGCCTGAGACAGATTTCACATAAGTTCATATTGTTTAGATTTTTATGAATGATAATGATTAGAAACGGAGCGGTGATTCAGGCAGCCTACTTGTTAAAGAAAAACCATGACATGAGAGGTGTTTAACTGTTCCTACAATAAAATATGCTTCTGCTCTTCAGACTTGCTGAGATTTTACTCTCTTTGAAGCTGGTCTAGTAGTCTTAAGCACATTCCTTACTTCAAAAATATACTTTTCAACTTGGGCAGCTTTGTCAGAATCCGTTTCTACCGGTTTATTATGGTCACTGCAATCAATTTTAGTTTTCATGTTTTGTTATTTTTTGAATGATTTTATGGGTTTAGTAATTGGATTTTATTTGGGCCTTGTACCATATTTGCCTTAATAAGCTACAAAATATAAAAGATGCTTGACAAAAAAGATGTATACTGAGATTTTCTGAATGCCTATCAATTTTCTATGGAATAAACTAGGGCGACGAATAAACTCGGATCTTAAGAATCGAATCTGATCCGAAAAAGTAGTATCGAATCTGAATTTAAATTGATTTAATATCCGAATGAGTTCAAAATTTTGGTATTTAAAAGACCGAATTCGACCCAAACTAAAGTATTTTGGACACCCGAATATATCCAGAAGAGATTTATAGACCTATATATATATATTAATTATTTTTAGATTTAATGTTTATAAAAAATATTCAACATATATATATATATATATATATATATATATATATATATATCTATACTATTATTTGCGAAGTGATTTTTCGCAACGGAGCTCTCACGTTAAAAGTTAGAGTGGTTAATATCGTTTATACCCTTAATGAATAAATTAAATGAATTAATTAAATATAAAAACGAATTTAAATTTATTTAATTATATAAGATTTTAAATAATAACAGTAAGAATTATCCAAAATCTAAAAATATATTTTATTTTAAAAAGATAATTCCTATATATATTGTATTGTTATCCGAAAACTATCTTAACGAATTTAAATTTATTTAATTATATAAGATTTTAAATAATAACAATAAGAATTATCCAAAATCTAAAAATATATTTTACTTTTAAAAGATAATTCCTATATATATTGTATTGTTATCCGAAAACTATCTTTTGATAAAATATATAAAAATTCAAAAGCAGAAAACAAATAATTACATATTAATTAATTAAAAAATTAATTTTATATAATTGAAAAGATAATATTGAATAATTTTTTGTGATTTTCGCAATGGAGCTCTCACGTTAAAAGTTAGAACGGTTAATATCGTTTATACCCTTAAATGAATAAATTAAATGAATTAATTAAATATATATTGAATATTTTTTAAGATAAATAAAAAATTTCAAAATGAAAACACAAATAATAATTTATGCTTCTAATTTTTTATTATTAAGATATTTCTTAACAAATAATTATAAAAGGGCTTAAGCCCGCATGGCGGGCAAAACACCTAGTATATATATAATATTTTGAAGTTGTTCAAAATACTTGTAAATATATATATAATAATCAAACATATATGTCTAAAATTGCTAAAGTACACTCAAAACATCAAAAATACTTAAAAAAAAATTGATTCACAATCCAAATATTCAAATCAAACTAATTTATATGTTAATTTTAGCTATTTTGACTTATGTTATTCAATTATTTGTAATGTATTATTTTGTTTATAGATTTTTAGAAATTTAATGTATATAATTAATTTTAAAATTTTAAAAATAATTTAAATGGGTTATCCGAACCTGAACCGAAATCGCAAAAATCCGAACCGAACTCGAACCGGAATTTAGAAATATCTGAATGGGATTACAATTTGTGAACCCGCGAGAATAGATCCGAACCGAACCCGAATGGGTACCCGAACGCTCACCCTTAGAACAAACACATAAAGTTCCGTTGATAGATGGCTCCTAGGAGGGACATGCTAAGCAACGGGTTAATTTTAATGTATATAATTAATTTTAAGTGGACCGCTGCCTAACCGGACCCAGGGGAATGATCCACGTAAGTGGGGAACCCCTAAATTATCAAAAAAAAAAAAAAAACATTCTGTAAATAGTGTGATTGAATATTTAAGTAAATAAAAAAACAATTGGTGTTGAGGAAAGTACACGTATTAAAGAACTGTGTTAACATTAGTTGCAAGTTGCATCTTTTTGTATCATCAATTTAATGATATTGAACATTCGTCCTTATTGGTAGGTACCAAAATTAAAATATGTAACAGTGTTGATGAGTGGCTTCATGAGTGTATTTTATACTATGGTGGAGATATATAAAACAACGTCATGAAGTAATACCAAAATCAATTAGATTTCACTTGTTTGTGTCACATATATAACTTACTTGACCAATTAACCTATCACTATAAATCAGATGATGTTCAATCAATATAGTATTTCCATAATTAGGCTGGTTGGCCCCAGTAAGTTTCATTTTTTCTTCATCACATTGTTTTATTTGCATGTGCATGTTACGACGATGTATATATACCCAAACCCTTATCTGGTAGTAAACACCTGCAGCTGATAAATAAAGGCACCCGCATTCACATTATGTATCTTTTTAACTCACTTTACAATTTATAAATACTGTAGACGAATTGAAAACAAATATAAGGATAACTCTTTCATTTCGTTCCGTAATGAAACACGCTAACGAATAACTTCCTATATCACCTTTTATATTTTACATTATATAATTTTGTAATAACAAGCACTTAGCAGAACAATCATATAGTTTGTTAGTTCCAAACAAACTATAACTCTTTTCTATTAAAATGAACGATATGTGAACCCAAAGGTGTGCACACTTGCACTTAAATTGAAAAAAAATAATCGGGTAGGCGCCTAGAGCACTAGCTAGAGCTTTGTGCGATTAGGTTAGCTTTTTAAGTTATACATTTAAATATGGTCCAAACGTGGACCTCACATTTGTATTTGCTGACGAGAGCTTGTGATATATGTGTGTAAGATCAGATGAGCTGTTTAATAGGTTTTTAATGATAATTAAAGTAATCGTGTAAAAAATTAAGACATGTGAGTGCTTTCCTAATTTCCTCGACCTCTAGAGATTTCTTTTCCATAATGTTATTGGTTGATATTGGGTCGCACGCAGCAGCATTAACTTTTCTTTTTATTTTCTGTGTCCCTAACAATACAAACTTTGAAACGATTGGTTTAAAGCCTTGCATACATATACTATATTCAAAATTGCGGGTTTGATTCAAATACCATATTCTGCTGTTTTTGTTCGTTTGTATCTTTTTCTGTGTTCTTATTTTAAGGGATAACTAAGAGATTATAGAAGCTATGTTTTTCTTAACATTTAGAAGCTATATATTTATCTTACAAAAAGTAAAGCCAAATTACCACAAATTTTTAATAATTGTTTTTTAAATAGCTCTATAAGTATGTCCTTGTAATATAGCCACAACTCAATAATTACCTTCAGAATTTTAGCAAAAAAATAATAATTATTACCTTCAGAATGAAATTATACATTTTGGTATGAATATGTTTTTTGAATTAGAAGTAATCCGGATTCTTACACTTACTGGTTTTTACAAAGTGATAGGGCATGAGATCTTTAAAATTAATTCTTTTATATGTGAGCAGAAATTTTATTAAAATATCTCATTAAAATTTTGAAAGATTCAAGTTGAAATAATATGACATTATGGGACTTTACGTGAGTCTAAAGAATGATACTAATCTAAGAGAAATGTTTATAATTATACGCTTGAGGCATAGGAAATATTTATATATATATGTTCATAAATAAATAAATTCTCAGGGCGTGTTCAGATTTTAGCTTCAGATCTTATGAAGGGATTGTATCTACAGACTATATTGTCTTAAAAACAAACAAGTGGAGCCGTTAAAATGTAATTATGTATATGGAATATCTTCGTTTGTTGACCAAAATGTATATGGATTATATTGTGAGTTATTACATGAGGTTAGAGAGTTGTATAGATTTAAAAGTGAATGTAAGATATAGCGTGAGGAATATATACTATATAACTGGATCAGCATCCGATAGATATGTCGACTGAATCACAATCTAATACCCATTTTTTGGTCGACATCTAATACTCGTTTATAACGAAAGTTAGGTATAACCCCAGGGGTATAACATTGAATTTAGAAGATAAGCAAATTCTATATTCGTATATTATAAAGTGTTTGATGTTCATGCGCACATGATTCTTGTCAGGTTTTAATTCCCATTAAATAGATGCCTGATTAATTATTACTGGCCGTAATACTTCTGTTATTGTTTAATCTGAATTTGCCACATACATATGTATAGATTTGATGGTAAATTATAAACAAAAAATGTTTTATTGATTGATCAAAAGACGATTACAATAGAATTTGACTAAAAATTTATCAGCACCGGTCCTGAGTTTTAAATTGTCAGAAGCAAAATAAAATAAAAAGGCCGAATTAAGAATCAAACCTAAGAGTTTTTGGCATTACTAGTGATATATATAAACTACTACACTAAAGATAGTCTACTAAACAAAAGGTCGAAATCTATTAAAAAAAATTGGGGGCCAGAAGCTAATGCTTCCTCAACTTCCCCTCAGAGCCACCACTAAACTTATGAAAAGATGATATTTTCAGTAAAAACGTTAAAGCAGAAAAAATCATAGTTACTTGTAATGAAAATCGTATGTTTGTGAATGCTAGTTTCAGTCTCCGGTCTTCTCTCTATATACTTGGCTTGTTTTTTTTACCTCTAAATCAGCATAATCTGCACTATAGCTTGAACTTAATTGCGCTGAGTTTTGTTTACTCGTTCTATCGTATCTGAGAGATATAATTCATCTCCAACATTTAAAAAAAAAACTCAAGATCAATGGAATATTTCCTGATATGTTTTCGGGTTAATAGGTTATTTTGATTTTTTGTTAGAAGAAAATAATTTATTTATTGAGATATTGTATATTTTTTTATTAACTATTAATATCACAAATCTATAGAAGAACTGAGACGAATCCCCAAAAGAAAATGAATTGTATAAAAAGATATTTCTATGAATCTGAAAATGAGCAGTAAATAGGGATTCATATTTATATGGTATCTAAGAATAATATGAATTAGTTTCACGTAGCAAATAAATCAAATTTGAAATGTGTTGGTATTCCAGATCAATCTTTTTACCACTTGATCACAATGTCATGAAACACATTTGTATTTTTGTTGGGATCATTTTATGAATGACTATTAAGTCATAGGTTGATAAGTCTGCAGAATACAAGACCATGATTAAAGCAAGTAATTAATTTTGACTATACTATGGAAACCGGTAAGTAATAAACCACTGCTTTTCTGTTCACTAGATTTCATGACTAAATTCTGGAGCGGAGAATTTAAATTGGATAAATTATCTAAATTGTTTGCATGTCGTTGAAATCGAAATACAGAATATTCAAATTTACGATCTGTTTCTAGTTACGTTCCCAAGTACATTGATCAATCACTACTTAAAAATTAGGTATAGTAATTAATGCACTAAGGGTTTAATAGGTAATTAGGTTTAAACCTGAAACTCGATTGGTTTGTCCATATCTCTCAACTTCCATCTCGTGCGTACATGTTCTGGTTAGTTACTCCTATGAATGTTTATAACTGTTACGTGTTTGGTATGAACATGCAGATATTATCAGAAAACGCATATAACTTCATCTCTATTTGTCGAGTCACTAATATTTAATACTATATATTATCTACCCATTAACTATTACTTTTTAAATGGTGTGAACAAAAAAAAAGTAGTGGTAGATGAATAAAATAGCATGCGGATAAGAGTTTTAAAATTCGATAAGCACGATTTTACTTTAAATACAAGGGATGAATCAACCATTAGCCAATTGGGTCTGACTCATGTTAAAAAAAAAAAACTTTACCAGTTAATTTCTTTCTATTTTTCATTATTTTGTCATTTTATTAAATTGTTAGTGCATTATTCCACAATCGGTCGAGATACTAATGTTTTAAATTAGTTTTTTTTGTCATTTCATTAAAATATTTCGAGTGCCATTGTGGGAAAGAATTCACAAAAATGAGAAACTTGTTTTAAGCGTTGTACTGATATATAGGGTTTCCAGATCAAAACCAATGTTCTCCATGTACAATCTGCAGCTAACAATGCAAGCTAACATTTGATCTTGAGCATGTACTTCTCAAGATTTGGGATACATTTTGGATTTCAAACGTAAAGAAGTGTACTGGGTATCCTGTGAGCTGTAGAAGATTTGACGTGGTGATAAGTTAGGTTATCGTGTAACATGTGTACATAGCATCAGATACAAATGTTTTATTCTGTTATCATGCTCTTGTGAGTTGTGACATGGTCCATTTAATATGTGTTTTGTCTCCTATATATATATAACATATATTATATATATATGCATACACTAGCCAGCATAATATAAAGGTATGAAAGACAAAATTGAGAAAGGAGGTTCAAAAGGGAGACAAGTGGTCACTAACCTTAAAAGCACGGCCAAAAGTGTAGTAACTAAAAAGATACGGGGTGTAAGCATAAATTTCAAATTAGCTCACAGAGTCATAAAGAAAGATTAAAAAGGAGAAAGCATTAACATTTAAATTAATATGAAAATAGAAAATCAAACCGGCACTGTGACCCTTGTAATTCTAAGGGGCAAATTGTGGAACAAATAATTTAATTAGCATTGGATTATAATCACTATATATATAACTGGAGGGAAGGACCACGAAGACAAACCAAGATTATTAGAAGAGCAAGAAAGAAAGAAAAGATCACTACATAGAAAAAGAGAGAGAAACAAATGGAGTGGAGGAAATGGTACTTAGATGCAGTTCTTGTTCCATGTGCTCTACTTGTCATGTTTAGTTACCACATCTACTTGTGGTACAAGGTTCGAACCGAACCTTTCTCTACCATCGTCGGCACCAATTCCCGTGCTCGTCGATCTTGGGTTGCAGCCATGATGAAGGTATAACTAATACTCAAAACCGATTTATCGAAATAATATTCTGATCCTGTGACATCGTTGATGTATTTACTACATATATATAGTTATTTCCTTTTTTACAAGTAGTAATCGTCTTTTGATCTAGGTCAAAGATATAAGTTCTATTGAACATAATTATTTTATTGTTACCTGCAAATTTCACATGAAGATTGCATACTGAGATAATTACCTAGTTTTCCGATCCAAAATGTACGAAAATACATGTTTCATGCAAATAAAGTGATATATATATGGGAATATGGGAACCTAGCTAGGAATTTATAAGCCAAAATCATTAAGTTGATATTTATATATGTATATATGAATTTATAGGTTTGGCTTATATTTCCTAGCTAGTTTCATAATATTCATATACATATGCGTGTGTGTGTATTATTTGTCATGTGCTTGTATATACTGTATGTACGCACATTTTTTTTTTTTTTAAACAGTATAACTAGTTCTCAAATAATTAACAATTAATATATGAATGTGTTTTTTAGGACAACGACAAGAAGAACATCTTGGCCGTACAAACACTACGAAACACAATAATGGGAGCGACGCTTATGGCCACAACTTGCATCCTCCTCTGCGCAGGTCTAGCCGCCGTTTTAAGCAGTACTTATAGCATCAAGAAGCCTCTAAACGATGCCGTATTTGGATCTCATGGTGACTTCACAGTTGCACTCAAATACGTAACCATCCTCACAATCTTTCTCTTTGCCTTCTTTTGTCACTCTCTCTCCATTCGCTTCATCAACCAAGTCAACATACTCATTAACTCTCCTCAAGAACCATCCTCCGATGACTTCGGTGGAATCGGAAGCTTCGTGACTTCTCCCGAGTATGTCTCTGAGCTACTTGAGAAAGCTTTCTTGCTAAACACGGTAGGTAACAGGTTGTTCTACATGGGCTTGCCTTTGATGTTATGGATATTTGGACCCGTGCTTGTGTTCTTGAGCTCTGCGTTGATGGTTCCTGTTCTTTATAACCTGGACTTCGTGTTTTCGTCGAGCAATAAAGAGAAGTGTAAAGTGGATTGTCATGGAGATTCTGATGATCACTTCTCTCCCTGATTGTCTATGTTCATGTGGAATATGTATATGATTAATAATAAACTTGTTGACTAATCTAAATCATTCAAGTTAATTGTTGCTAAATCGTTTCTTTTGGGAAAACGGATATATTTGTAACCGGATTTCCTAAGATGAAATTTAGTTGAATGATGTCTCAAGAATATTTACATCTTAAATTTTGTGTAACATGCAAACTCATAAAAGCTTGGATATATTTTGATGAACATGTTGTTCATACAGTTATATTAAACTTTTTCGAAATTGTTTAGATTAGTGGCGTCGAAGTGAACGATTTGGAATCAGACAAGAGGTTCATGGATGACTTCAGAATCGAGGTTTTGTAGAATGTCTATTATTATTTCCTAGTGAATCAATTTACATAATATATCTATAATGGCTTGGGTTGGGTATTCATAAATTAAATTTGGATATCATATTAAATTCAATAAATAGTAACATGAATCGATATGGTAAAACCGTAAAAGTGAATTGACTATTTCTAATTTTAAGATTCGTTACAACTTTGACGTGAGACTTTGTCTCTAAAATAGTGCAAGTCCTTATAGTTATAGACATGCTGATAAATCACACTCATAACTGTTTGGCATCTTGTTTGATATATATCATTTGGTGTTGTCTCTTTCTCTTTTATTCGTCGTTTATGTAATGGTAAGGCTGATATTGTGGCTAAATTAGCTCTAGCCTCTTTGAACATCTCCTCCTTTAATAGATTGTAACTTTCTCTTGTGCAATGAAATGTAGTTTGTCCAAAAAAAAAGAAAAAAAATAGTGCTAATGTTCAACGCAGGAACCGACACTTAACCGGTGGTAATAGAATGGACGACGTCAGTTTTACTGAACCATCCAAAGCCGAAGTTCAATTTCAGAAACCAGGGCTTAGGAAATTAATATTTTGGCATAGTTAGAAGCAAAATACCAACACATAATAATACATGACTAGTCTGAACTATTTCCGTGAGTCAGAATATCTTTGTATAATTAAAGAAAAAAAGGTTCAATTTCAGTAACTTTGTGCCAGCTTGATCAAGCACTCATGTTGTTACTCCATGATCAAGCACCCTAAAGACATCTCCAATCCAACTCCATTTTCTACTCTAAAATAGAGTAAAAGAGAATATGAAGTAGAAAACACTCTAACCCTATTCTATTTCCCACTCTATAATAGAGTTTACTCCATTTATGGAGTAATCTGTTTTTTCTTTGTTCATCACTCCATTATGGAGTGGAAAATGGAGTGGAGTTGAAGCATTTTTACTCCATATTATCTTTTACTCTATTTTAGAAGAAAAAATGAAGTTTTACATTGAAGATGCTCTCGACGGCTAATAATTAGAGTTTAATAAAAAAAACTTTGAACTGAAAATAATGATGGGTCTTGACATAGCATGTATAGGCCCGTTAAAAGCCCAACTTAACAGCTAAGTTTTTTATTACACTTTATGTATGTTCCCAGATCGTTACTCCATCCAAAGGAATCCAGACCCAAACCCTGATCCGGATCCTTTCTTGTCGGCTTCAACAGGAGGCGAGACTAACGACTCAATTCGATTCAGAGCAATTTGCAGGCGGAGAAGTCGCGAGGAGCCTGTTTCCGAAATCCAATTTCGCCACACTACTTTGGTAAGTTAAAAGTTAGTGAATTTGGAATCAATTAGTAGTATCTATTGTCTCTTTGTTTCTCATTGCTTTTGATTCTGAATTTTAGACTTTTAATTTCTAATATTCTCGCAGAAAAGTCAACGATGCCTCGTAAAGGGTTCTCAAATTTCGATGATTATGATGATGGTTTTGATGATGAAGATGCATATGATTATGACTATGATGATGAAGAAGATGAACATGGTAAGCTTATTCTCATTCCTTTTTTTTGGTGGTGAGGTTTAAAAATTTGTTTTTTTGTTTAATTGACTCTTTTGATGAAGCTGATGAAACCAAGGAGGAGGAAAAAGTAATTGCTAAGAAAGGAATTTGGAGATGTGCAATCTGTACATATGACAATGATGAGAGTATGCATGTTTGTGATATTTGCGGTGTTATTCGTCATCCTGTCCCCGGTGGAAACAAAACTATCAGTAACAATACAGGTACTGTCCCTTCTATCCTTCAATCTATATTGTTAGTGAAGACTTTATAGTTTATATTAGCCGGAGAAGGAAGGTAGTTGTTGTTACAGTTGTCTCTCTGCATAGTATACATATGAGTTTATTTTTCTGAGGCCATTGATTAAGCTATTTAGTTATCTGTTTTGAAAAGAAAGTAGTGTGGTTGGTTTTCTTTTATACATGTGATTTTGATATTCTAGGGTGTTTGATTATAGAATAGATGTGTTTTGTGCAGTTGAAGGCAGATGCAAAGAACCAATGGTATCCAAATTGGCAAAGTCCCTTTTCGAATCCAATTCTCCCAAAAGGGATGTCCTTTATCAGCCTGAGCCACAGGGAGCTTTGCCTGGAATTTCCCGTGGGAAAATTCACGATCTCCACAAGGCGTTTAGTTCTAAAAATTCCTCCGTTAGTAGTATAGGTTGGGAACTTGCTGTAGTTTGATAGTGTTTTATGTTTTCATTTTTTCCCTGATAAGATGGTTGTGTTGAGAGTCTATAGTTGGTTCTTTGCATTTTTGACTGTGCCAAAGAGGTATTCTGACCATTTATTTTTATTTAAATGTATGTACAGCACCGTTCAAGTTTGATGCTCCATCGCCTGATGATTTAGTCTCCAATGGACTAAAGTCCTCGAGAACTGTTCCGACAGGTATCCACACTTGGCTTTCACTTTTTTTTGGTGATTTTTGTTATTGTACGGATTAGATGCTGGAAACCTGTATGCCATATTATTTTCCTCTGCTTTCACTGTAATGCTAGTGATGTTTTAGTACAAGTGTATTTAGGATTTCCATTTTTTTTTGTGTTCTTTCCTTTTTTCAGTTGGATTAATGTTTCTACTTAGTTTCCTTTTAGGTTTGGGAATAAACTTTCTGATAAATAGGAATGGAGATCGATTGTGATAATCATTCAACAATTTAGAGGAAGAAGAGTTATTCTCGTACTTTGGTTTTGTGTGTTTCGTCTAGTTTATTTTCAATTTGTGGTTGAAGTGCGCTCTTAACTCTAACAGATAGCATGAAGCAGAAAGGGAAGCAAGATAGCGCAGAACATAATCCTTTAAAGAAAGGAACAGACAGATCAGAAACAAGCTCCCAAGGAAGGCACGATAACGTTGGTGGTATACAATCTTTCAAAAGTTTACCAAAAGAAAAAGCAGATATATCTAAAGGAACAAGTTCTTCGTCAAAAAATATGGAGGTGTCGGAGAGTCTTACCGGTACTATGAACAATATGTCTTTGACTGGGGAAACAGAAAGCTCCAGGGATATAAAACTTAAAAGAGCAAAATCAAAATCAAATCATAAGCCAGAGGAGTGGATGCTTCTTGATAAAGAATCAGATACACTAAGTCAACTGAATCTTGCCATTGTGAGTTTTCTGGATTTCTAGCGGCTATATACTAATTTTTTTCCATACATATTATTACTGACGTTTACAATAAATCTGATTGTAGGTGGGACATGTTGATTCCGGTAAGTCAACACTTTCGGGTAGGTTACTGCATCTCTTGGGAAGAATATCTCAAAAACAAATGCACAAGTTTGAGAAAGAAGCAAAGTCTCAGGTAACCTGTTACTTTTTTGGATGTTAAGAGACAATATTTTCTCTGTTTGGTTGACATTGTGTGTCTAATCCCATCAGGGCAAAGGGTCCTTTGCATATGCCTGGGCATTGGATGAGAGTGCTGAAGAGAGGGAGCGAGGAATAACAATGACTGTGGCTGTTGCTTATTTCAATTCCAAAAGACACCATGTTGTTTTGCTCGACTCTCCTGGACACAAAGATTTTGTTCCAAACATGATAGCAGGAGCAACACAAGCAGATGCTGCGATTCTTGTCATAGATGCATCTATTGGTGCTTTTGAAGCTGGTTTTGATAATTTGAAAGGCCAGACAAGGGAGCATGCACGGGTTCTTAGAGGTTTCGGCGTGGAGCAAGTCATAGTTGCAGTTAACAAAATGGATATTGTTGGTTATTCGAAGGACAGATTTGATTTGATTAAGCAACATGTAGGATCTTTTCTGCAGTCCTGTCGTTTTAAAGAATCGTCTCTGACATGGATTCCATTAAGTGCCATGGAAAACCAAAACTTGGTTTCAGCTCCCTCTGAAAGCCGCCTATCCTCATGGTATGTTGTTGTTTTCCTTTTCCTGATACTTACTGTATAAATTGCTTTAACATATCTTGAACCGGCCATGACATGGTTTATTTGTTTTTTCTGAAATACAGGTATCACGGTCCTTGTTTATTGGATGCTGTTGACTCTGTCAAGTCTCCTGACAGAGACGTCTCAAAGCCTCTGCTCATGCCTATATGTGATGTTGTAAGGTCGAATTCGCAAGGGCAGGTATCTGCATGTGGCAAACTTGAAGCTGGAGCTGTTCGGCCAGGATCCAAGGTACACAACTACTACTTTATTGAAGGTTTCTTATTGTTAAGTCCCGTTGTTATCATTTGCTTTAAATGGAAATACTTTCGTATGGATGTGCCTTGAGTATCTTGTTTAAGGATCCAAATCAAACCGCTTTAACTGATGGGCTAACATTGCTGGAATTTTCTGCTAGATAATGGTAATGCCATCGGGAGATCAAGGAACCGTGAAGTCTCTGGAGCGTGACTCTCAGGGTTGCACCATTGCAAGAGCAGGAGATAACGTAGCAATAGCTTTGCAAGGGATTGATGCAAATCAAGTAATGGCAGGAGGTGTGCTGTGCCATCCTGATTACCCGGTTTCAGTAGCAACTCATTTGGAACTTATGGTGCTCGTCTTAGAAGGAGCAACACCGATCTTACTTGGTTCTCAGGTAAAGAAAGAGACCCTCTCTTGCATACTCAGTCTCCTATTATTCGTCTCAAGTTTTCTGATCCTTTTCAATTGAATTTATAGTTGGAGTTTCATGTGCACCATGCAAAGGAAGCAGCAACAGTAGTGAAGCTTGTGGCAATGCTTGATCCCAAAACAGGGGAGCCAACAAAGAAGTCTCCTCGTTGTCTAACTGCTAAACAAAGTGCAATGCTTGAGGTTTGAAATCTCTCTTAGACTTGTATGAAACATTAAAGAAACTGCTTCGGTATGAAAATGTTTTGTTGTAATCATCTGCAGGTGAGTCTTCAGTATCCAGTTTGTGTGGAGACGTTTTCTGAAAGCAGAGCTCTCGGAAGAGTGTTCCTTAGATCATCAGGAAGAACAGTCGCGATGGGCAAAGTTACTCGGATTATCCAAGACTCATAATCTATTGTTTGCGCTTTTGTTCTTTAGAAAATTGTTGAGTTATCCCCAAGTTTTGTCTGCAATACTTATTAAGAAATATCCTAAGATCAACTGCAAAAACATTATTCAGTTATATTTCATTCTGTAATTTTATATACCCTGATTTTTTCCATTAATTATGAAAATTACATTGTTGCCTTTTATTTTCTCACATAATGTTATTCCCCTAAGGTATTATCCATTGCAGAGAGAGATAAAGAGAAAGTAACACAATTGTAAGAATGCAGAACAAAAACAACTTTAAGTTGGTATAGACTACAAAAATGTTTCAGGTCCGAATCAAAATTTGAGCTTTGATACAAGTGCAGAAGGAAAAAAAATGGTTTATGTACAAAAGGAGAGAGAACAAGATGATGTAGAGACAAGTATTTGATGAAGAAGAAGAAGAAACAATGTATCTGATCATCTTGGAATCATCTCACAAAGCTAAAGTTGGGTGTAGCATTATCACTACAACGACTTCTCTTCTTCCGGAGAGGTTTTGCAGATAGGGCACCAATTCTTCATGCGTAACCATTGTTGTACACAGCTCACATGGTACATATGTTCACATGGCATAGTCCCTACTTCATCTCCATCAACATACTCTTCCTGCAGCATATTTAAGTACCATTAACTACAACTCTTTTGCTACATTCTCCTATCTCAGCTCAGACACTAGACAAACCAGTTGATTCATTTGATGTTTGGTTAGAACTTAGAGAAAGAGAGAGACCTGGCAAATACTACACTTGATATCATCATCCTTATTCAGTGAGTTGGGGCCATTTTCATCTTTGTCCTGATAAATGCTTTTCTGGAGGCTTTTCGAGAGTGCTTCTTCGCTTAGGGCTGTGGTCACTGTACCCATTTTATCCCCCAAAGCTAGTAGTTCCTGCAAGATTTGTTTTCATACGATTCTACAGCTTTAAAAGACGTTTGATTGTTAAGGTGCAAGATGTAAAAACGCTGCAAATCTAACCTCATATGACATGTTATCAATGTCAAGCCTCATATCCCTATGCTCATCGTAAAATCTGATCATACCACTTGAGAATAGACTAGTCTCCAAAGAAGCTAGTCGCTATGTCAAATGAAAGCAGAACAGACAGTAGAAATGTCAGAAACACTCTCTACTCGGACAAACATGTTCATATCAAAAGACCAAGCTGCTATATACCTCGTATGTAAGCTCCTGATCATGTTCAATTCTTTCCAGGGCCAACAATACCTGAAACGTTTCCAAAACAGTGTTATCACGACCCAGGAACATGCCAAACCTTCTAACGAAATCAGACAACAAGGTGAAAGAAACTACCTCTGCGATTCCATTAATGTTGTAGCGACTGAAACCATCCTGGCTCACCAAAGAGCGTGAAGGTGAAGAAGGGCCATCTTCTCCGAGGCCACCAGGCATCATGCTACGTAAACGACCAGTATTACTGCTCAGCCTGCTAAGACTACTTGATGGAATCATCGAAAGAGAAGAACTAGGATCGGTTGGTGTTGCAGGATGAGACGTTTGTCGAGAAGTAGCAGGGGATGCAATAACTCCAAGTCTCCCTGATCTACCAAAGGTACCAGATCTTCTACCACTAATAGAAACAACACTGTTACCCCTGATGGTCGGTACTATTAGATTCCTTCTGTTGTCAGAAACTGTGATGCCAGAAGAGTTTTGATTCCTTCCCTTCACCCCCGACACGCTAGTCTTACTTGCTCTGCTAGAGGAGCTGCTCTCCCCATCAGAGTTTTTCCTTTTAGTCACACTGATTCTTGTTGAGTTAGCTGAAACAACATCAGACATAGAAGTGCACCTCATGCTCCTCATTCCATTCCTGCTCAGACCACCACCTCTTACAGTGGTGTGCTCACTACCAGAAGATGAAGAAACAGAGGAACCCATTAGAGAATCTCCAGCCCCCAAGTCATGATTATTTTTGATGATGGTTCCTCTACCTGAGCTTCCTACCTTTGTCCCAGAGACAGTGTTTTTAGAATGAACATTGACTATACCTCTTTTAGTCTTTGTGGGCTCCGCTACAGCTGGACCATCATGAACACTGCTCGCCTCTGAAGAATCTGTTTCCAAGTTAGACCGCTGCAGTCTCCTGCCAGTAAATGTTGCTGGCTTTCTTAGGTATCGAGATGAACTCCCAACAATTTCTTTTCCGTTAGAAGAGGAACAAACCGGAGGACGACCAACTTTTGCATTGTTGTCCGTAGAGCCGCCAAGCGTAGCTCCCTTGGTGTAAGATACCTTTGCACTACTACAACCAACACTCTTATCATTTTTCTTGTTCATATTCTCAGGGATGCTTGCTTTTCTAGGCAAAACCATCCTGTCAACCGATCGTTTACCCGCACATCCATCCATTGATAAAACAAGAAACCTTTTTCTCTGCAAACAGACAACTTAATAAAAAAATTTCAGATACTGTATATATGATTAAAAATGGATGCTCAAATAGAATTTTTAGTAACACCAAACAAAAAAACTCAACAAATAAACAAGTCATCAGAAGCTTCCACCAAAACAAAAAAAAGGTTTAAAGAATCACAGAGAGAATAATCAGATTAACCACACACACACAAAAAAAGAAGCTTACCGGAAGAACATCTATTGATCATCCACACACACACACACCTTGGTGTTGTTTATAAAACATCAGACCCACAAAAGCTGATTATATGATTCGTGGACAAAGAGAGAAAAGTGGAGGAAACTAATGGTAGTCCAAATCCAAAAAAAGAAAAGAAAATAAAGAGTAATAATTCGAATTAAACGGACTATCAACAGTTTTATCCGTGCTTCCAGGTTCACCATGAAAGTAGAGCTCAATCACTTCCCAAAAAAAAACAAAAAAATCAAAAGAGAGAGAGAGAGACATATAGCAAAGATACAAATAGATAAACTCAGCCCTTTGGATCTCCGATCAAAGCTACAAGTAATACATATCAATAAAACAAGAACCGAAGTAAAAAAAAAACAAGAACCGGATGATCCTATCAATGGAAAGACATAAACAGCAACATATGAGAGAATCTGAAACAAGCACCAAACATACTAACTATTTCTTCCTCGCGATCATATAATAGAACCACACGTTAGCTGGACATAGAAGAAAGAAAAGAATTATTCCAAAGCGTTACCTTTTTCACTTTTCCGAGCGACGATGATATGACTTCTCCGCCGTCTGTCTGTGATTTTACAAAAACGTGGAGAGATGAGCGAGAGATAGAGAGAGAGATGATGTAGAGAGACAAGTAATAAAGTTTTTTAATAAAGCTCTCGGAGGAGTGGCGTAGCAAGCGTGGAAACGCGGTCAGAGAGATCTTGGCCGTTTATTTTTGAGGGTTTGGTTCAACGGAAGCCAAAACTTTATAGAAACGGAAGACTGAAAACGACACCGTTGTCGTTAGAGGCGTTACGTATGGTAGACGGGATGATATTGAATTTTTAAAACTCTCTTTTTTGGTGAATTTAATTGAGTTTTTTTTTATAAATACGGCGATTAAACTAATTGGAAAAAGATTAGATTACTTAATTAATTACGGGTATTGAAGAATGATGATGATGTCTAGAAAGGTGTATTAACAAACGTTTGGCGTAAATCAAGAGACTCTTGTTTATCAAATAATCAAACCATCTACTTTTTCTTGTTTACCATCGTTCTAAACTATTTTATTTCTTAGGGAAATCCTCTAAGAGCAACATTATCAGTGTCCTTAACACTGTCCTTAACCTTTAATTATTATTATTTTAAACAAAGTGAGTTAGGGACGAAACTTTCGTTTGTTAATTAGGGGACGTTTAATGCTTGTCCTTAAGGACACGTGTTGCGTAAGGGTGTGCTCTCCTCTCTCTCCTGACTTCTCCTCTCATTTTTCCACATTCTCCTGACTTCCTTTGATCATAATCCTCATCTCACATGGATTCTCGAATCATTGGAGACGACGAGGCGTTGACGTCACTGCCGCCCCTACTCCTCCGCATAGCAAGGCGCAATCTTACAGCCACCAACAGCTCGACAAGAAGCCGCCTCACCACTAGATCCCCAAACACAGCCTCAACGAGGCTCCTAGATTCGCAACTGAAGCCGTTTACTTTGATTTCTCTGACCACGAGTTCTTCACCGGCGGAGGAGCCATCCTCAGCCAAAACAGCTTCTGCGACGGAAGAGGAAGATTGAATGGCGACGTTTCTAAGGATTCAAAAAAGTCCTTACCAATAATCAACAAAAATTCAAAAGTTTTTAATTTTGTCCTTAAACCCTAAAATAATCAATAATAATGCTAAGGACAAAATTTGGGTCCTTCCTATAATGTTGCTCTAAGTGTTCCAGTTGGCGGAGCGACTCTAGGACGAATTTTCAATGTACTTGGGGAACAAGTATACCTTAAACAGAATTAGTTTATGTATACTAACACAGATTTCTTGGCTCAATTCGAAGGTTACAGATTTCTTGGCTATTTGTTTTTCTTTACAACAAACTTTTTAGCTGTATGTTTTAATGTGAATCTTATATACATTTGTTCTGATTATATACATACAAAATGCACATTTCTCACATGCTATAATAGGAAACAATCCTATATTCTAAGACTCAGTTTTATGTATCGTTTTATAAGTCTATTTATAGGATAATAATCAGTTTGGTTTCTGACTGATGATCGTGGTGAAAACCATGTTATTATTGTTCACTCCTGCCAATCATCACCACTCCTGATCATCACAGCTGCAGTAGATAAAGCGACATAATCACATTTACGTGTGCACCACTTTCCTGCTGTTTCAAAAACCAAGCTGCCCACACGTTTTTATTTCATTTTGATTTTGTTAACATTTCTTTTCCAGTTTGCATATGCTTACATTGTGTTCTTAAAGATTATTTTGTTTTTCATTGCAATTTGCAATTGTGTTATAGCCGATCATTTTTTTTTTCATGCTTCCTGTCCTTGTCACCGCTTATAGTTATTCCATTTTATTATCTACGATACTCCTAGAACGTTTTGTTTTCAATAAATAGAATCTCTATGCAGTGTGTTGTATGTTGTAACACTACTAAATATACATATTTTCCTTTTCTATTTCATGACATGTTAATGAACATCTTATGACATGTTTATTTATTACCTGTATTTTGTTAAAGGTATTATTTTTCGTTTTCCAAAACTATTCACAGATGCAGTAGCATGTAAACATTTATAAACAAACCGGAACAATATAATCGTCTTAGAACCAAGAGTACAACCAAACGAAGGCAAAATATAATTTCACATGTACTCTAGCATTATGCTAACTAGATGCATAACTCCCGCGCAAGCGCGGAGCCGGGATCTGTGTTGTTTTCGGTTGTTGGTTTAGTGAGTTATTCTAATAATACCAAATAATGATGAAATGGAAAGAATGTACCAAGAATGTAAAGTGAAAATATTATATATATATATATATATATATATATATATAATGTGTTAAATGTTATTTATATGCGAAATAAGGTTTATAGGAATAACTAAATTATAATATAGTTTTTAGTGTATAGAAATAGGTGTCTATATTATTTTTTATGTTGGAAATAGTTTTTATATCAGATGTCAAAACTTGATACAAAAATTTATTTATAGTATTTATATTTGTACTAAATGATTTATCAATTTGAAAATAACTTTAGTTTAAGCAAATATTTGTTGTTTGGGTTTCAATAGATAGGTTTGAATATGTTTTTTTGTAAATTTGGATTTTGTTCATGAATAATGTGGTATTTTTCTTTACGGCGTCATCGACTGTGGAAATCCATTCGCCGGAGTTATTTTATAGTAACTATTAAAAATTGAAGAAAAATTACATAGTTATTTTATAAATAACAAAAATATATTTTTTTATTTTATTTCACATACATAATTTTTTGAAAATATATATTAGGACATGATAGTGCCGTGCGAGACTCATTTTTTTTTCTTTTTTTTTGGTTGTTTGTTTTTTGATCTATTTTTAATTGTTTTTGGGTTTGAGTTCGTCAAGCTTTAGGATTTTTTTCACTATTTTGGGCTTTAAACAATAAGTCCATTGGAAAAAAACATTAAAACTAAAAAACCCATATGATAATAATCCAAACGAAAAAACACACACATGCAGACTTAATTAGATGCCTTATACCACTTTACTAAAATGTATTCATTATGCATAGTCATTTTAAAAAAAAACTATAAGCTTTTAAAATTTAAATACGTAAGACCCACAAACTTGCTGATGTGGACAGCTTTAGAAGTCTTAGAAGTGAACTATTATAATATAGACTAGATTTTATACTCGCGCTACGCGCGAGTCTGTTTTAATAATTTCGTTTAATTAAAATAACTTAAAACTAAAATATTAATTGAGTAATATAATTTTCTTATTTAAAATATAATCTTTAATTTTGTATTTATGTTTTCTTATAATTATGTTATCTTATTAGCTATTTAGTTATTTGTATTTGTAAATATAATAATTATGTTTCTAAACATATTCATATTTTTTGGAAATATTAATTTATATTTTAAAATATTAAATAGATTTCTCAATACATGTAAACTTTTAACACGTTATAATATTTTCATCATACATTATTTATATCTTTTTTAAACAAAATAAAAGATTAAACTTCAGCATAATATATATTTTGCTCTGTACTCAGAAAATATCATTTTTTTTCTCTTTAAGTTGTATAAAATTTTAATATTAACATATTTGTTATAGTACAGATTTTTGTTACCATTCACCTTTTTAGAAATAACAAAATTAAGATAGTCATTTTCCAAATTCTTTTGGTATTTACTTTATGTTAATTTTAAAACTCTTCTATGTACTTAGTTAACTACCTCACTTATATATGATGTTTTTACTTTTGTAAGTTTATCAAATTTTGATACTGATTTACATTTTATTTTGAAATAGATCATTTTTGTTAATATTGATTTATGGCTTAAACATTATATATTAAGCTTATACTGATTNTTTAAGATAATTAGTTATTTTAATGTTAATTTCACAAATCTGTAATATAGTAAAGTTAACTTATATATAATGTTTTTACTTTTGTAAGTTTACCTGATACATATTTATTTTTTATTTTGAAATTATAGTTTTGGCAACGTTAACATTTTTTTTAAATAACAAATAAAAAATTATGTATCATGATATGATTGGTTTTTTTAAATTCTATGTGAAAGTTTTCAATGTCTTATAGCCTCAATTTTAAATAGTATAGAATATATATATATATATATATATATATATATATATATATACATTACTATTCATTTTTTTAAGAAATAGTAAAATTAAGATAATTATTTGACTAATTATTTTTGGTAATTATTTTATCTTATTTTCGTAATTATTTTATATATTAATTTAACTTACATATGATGTTTTATTTTTTTAAGTTTTCCATATTTGATATTGATTTATATTTTATTTTGGAAATTAATTTTTTTTAATATTGACTTTTACAAAAATAGTAAAGTTAAGATAATTTGTTATTTTAATTAATTTCGAAAATCTATAAATATTAAAACTAAATTATATATAATGGTTTACTTTTTTAAGTTTCCCTTATACATATTTATTATTATTATTTTATGTTTAGTAACATTAACATTTTTAAAATAANGTATAGATAGATAATATCTAATAATATTTTTCATATCTTTTGATCAATAAGTAATAACTCGAAACTCATTAGCAAACCAACCTTATAGATGTTACGTGCTTCCCAAAAGTGAATCATTCTAGCAAGAACTTCATTCTTATTAAAACTTTTTCTAAGATCATCGAAAACCAAAGAAGAAGTCAAATCAACCATTGTATCAGTATATCTTTTCTCTTTCCAATAAATCTATGTTTCTCAACATATATTTTGAAAACTTTTAGAACTTTAGACAGTTATTTATAGTCACCCAATACTTCATATATTATAAAATTTCTTATTGTATTTTATGTTAATATACAGACATTTGGAAATCCTAACATTAAAATTTGGAAATCTTAACATTTTAAATATTAATACTTTATATTAATAACCTGTTTTATTCT